>LPNX010801914.1:0-128517 GCA_001517045.1 Pseudotsuga menziesii | reverse complement strand
TATAAATTATGTCATACTCTTGAAAAAATAAACATCAAAGATGTCAAAGAGAGTAGGTCAAGCTCAAATTAAAAGAGCTTCATCGATCCATTCCCCACTACTTCACCTTCACATATTTCAGTGAACTGTAAGAGGCTAGATGCCATAGAGAGTGCCTCTTTGGATAAGCCATCTGCCTTCTTGTTGTATTCTTTGTAGACATTAGAAAAATCAAGGGAAAGAAAGGATGATTCGAGATTCCTGATATTTTGACACCATCCATATTCCTGATTCTTGAGAAGAGTTATCATTGTCACCAAAGCAACTATTGCCCTCATTTTGGGTTTAATCCAACACATGGAGGGCTTACCTAAGAGAAACTAAGTTGTAAAGATAAATGTAATTTTAGAGAGACTTAGGTTTCTACATCAACTATGAATGATTTCTTGCTGTAAATCAAGTTGATGTTAAATAAATGTTTTCAAAAAGATGTTAGTTGATGTTAAGTTGATTTCAGAAATGATGTTAAATGATTTCAAAGCTTTTTTCAATGTTCTTTATTAGTGCATAGTTACAGTTCGAATATTACTTAATGTATGTGTAAATTCCATCAAACTGCAGATCTGAATTATTAATTCAATTACTGTTATAAAACCTGCGAGAAATGTGTCTTTTCAAACATCTATGGTCCATTTTGCATATTTTGTAAGATCTTAGCTCTGTCTAATACCAACATTTAGAATAGTCACGAAATTCTACAGTAAGGAAAAACATTGGCTAAGATAGCTTGCTTCTCAGTATTATTGTAATGTAAACTGACTGGATGTTACTGTAGGTTAACTCTAAGAATGTTGTAAGACATTATCCCTTTCTTTACCAAATACCAGCATTTAGAACAGTCATGAAATTCTACATGAAGGAAAAACATTCATAAGGGTAGCTTTCTTCTTATCTATTAATGGAATGTAAATTGACTGAATGTTACACTAAATTAAATCTATGAATGTTGTAAGCAGTGATTTTAAATTGCAAATTATAAAAGAAGAAGGATAATAAAAAATAAGGAAGGATAATAAGAAGAGAAGAGAAGCTAAATGACAATGAAGATCAGGCAGTATCTACACACACCAAGAATGGAAGATTCAGAAGGAAGTAATCTTTAGTGCAGGGGTAGACTCTCATCACTCTTGCCCAAGCTCTCTCTGTTAGTAGAGTGCACCTCAGTCATCTTCAAAAAAAGGGAGGATCACTTATCATCAATGCATCAATGCATCAAGAAGAGAAAAAGCGAAAAAGCGAAAAGGAGAAAGTCTAAGCCCTCAATGCATCACAAAGAGAAAAAGTGTTCCACTTAATGAAGTATCTATGATGGAAATTGAGGCTGATTTAGGAGGAGCATTCCATTGTTTTGGCATATTTTAAGAAAATATGGTTTCTTGGTACATGGATCAAATACTATTTTGCACATATACTCATACTAAATCAACCATTTAAGGATTTAGTTGGATTAACCCCTTGATTTGAGGAATGTCCTAGCTTTAGGGAAAGCATCTAACAATCAGCTCATGTTCCAAATATTGGGGAAGTTATTATTTGAAGAGATTTGAGGAGGCTTTGCCATTATAGAGAGACACCTTCCATGAATTTTATTAGCATGAATAGAGAATGCCATAATCTTATTGAAGACACTTGGAATTCAAAGGAGGGAGGGATGTCCATCTTTTAGACATCCTTAATTGTCATGTACACCTAAATGTGTAGATCTAGTAAATATTCATCCCTAGTTTTGTTGCATTCCCTCATGACATTATAGTAAATATTGGTATTCATGCTTTTATCTTTGAAGTTGTATTCATAAAGGATGGTATGATGAAACATTGAAAGGAATCACAAAACATCTCCGCATAGGGAATTCCATTCCATGCAAATTTCCTGTCAATTTGGGAATTCCATTCCATGCAAACGGGAATTTCCAAATTGCAGCAACAATAAGGATTTTCCAGAAGTTATTTTGTGCTTGTTTGAATACTTTGGCTGTCAAAATATAAGAAAAGCAACAGATGGAAGATTAAACGTTGGAAAGGATGCAACTAGCATTGAATTCTCCTCTGTGCCTGCTAGCACGTATATTAATTAATGAATATCATCCATCTCAGTGTTAAATACCTCTTATGTCATGTCTTTCTTTAATGATGATGTGTTTGTGGTGTACAGACTATGCATTTGACAAATGCAATGCAATCAGAATCTTGCAGTATTTAGTTTCATATCCCATCGAACCACCCATTTAAGAGTTGTTCAGATTGATTAAGTTTAATATCCAAGAGCATACCCAGATGTAGTTTATTCACCTAGGGTCTACAAAATCATTTAAGGAGGGAAAATATTTTCTTTAAACCTAAGACCATTGATGAGATTAACTAAGGGTGGGTGCTTTTTTACTGTATGGATAGGGTTGGCGTAAACAGGGCAACATTTATTAATCTCCCAGCCGCCAGCAGTGAGTTCCTTCCTCCCAACTCAAACTTCTCTTCTAGTTGCTTCCAACCTATGAAAACAACACCAACACAATGTTCTACTCCCTACTTGTTTATGGTTGGGATAGTATATAGAGTGAACTACATTATTTTTAAGTCCTCTGTCATTCGTTTAAGCTCTTCATCTGACTTTTGTATTTCTAGATTGCAGAAAACACAGGCACACAGCTAAAAGTTACCATAAGTTTAAAAATTTGTCCAAGGAACAATTTAATAGACAATGGGTTTGAGAAGCTACTAGTTTTCACCAGAAACTCATCCAAAATATTTTGCAATCTTCCACAAAAGCCTAATTAACAGGTAGATAAGATAATATAATATAATTTTAATAATGTTCAATGAATGACCACAAAAGTGGGTCATTGGGACTAAAATAGTACAATCAGTGCAATACATAGTGGGACTGCACAAGCAGTTCCTATAGCTACACTAATGACAACATGAAAAGGTCTACGATATAAGAGAAAAGCTACAAAGAGATAAGATACTAGCTCAAAGAAAGAAATATGTAGAGACATAAAATGAGTACATATGAAAAAGCTCATCAAGAACATATCAACTTATTCTGGAACTATAGCCCAAAACTGACAGATAGGAGAGAGAAGAAGTCATCTCCTCATTTGTAATCACCATGAAAGGAACAATGAACTGTAGAGATAATTTAATAGGATGTACTGTAATGAGCATTAACTGAACAATGTATTCTTTGCAAAGATCAGGTAATTTGTTCAAAGGTGACTACAATAAGATGCATTCTTCTGAGCATAAAACCATTAATGCATACTTTGCATGTGCAACAAAAATCAAAGTAGGTCACACTATACTTAATTAGTGATATCCTACAGAGATCTATGGAACAAAAAAATGAGTATGTCACTATATTGAATTAGTGATGTCCTACAAACTTGTACATCAGGGTTTAAGAAATTCTAAAAGTGCATAAACTCCATGACACTTGGAAGAAGTGAGTTGAAGTTGCCAATATAAAAAAATGTGTAGGTCACTATACTGAATTAGTGATGTCCTACAAACTTGTACATCAGGGTTTAAGAAATTATGAAAGTGTATAAACTCCATCACACTTGGAATAAGTGCTTTAAATTTGCCAATATAAAAAGCAGAAAAAAGGAAAAACAATAAAAAATTTATGGTGACAATTTCTCCAAATGGCTATAGTATAGTTGACTGTTTCTCATTTAAAAAATGATCAAAATAACTATTTTCTCATCTCAAAGTATTAACTCTATCATTTTCAATGTTCAACGTTAGTGTAAACTCAGTTATTTTACCTAAACAACCTTTGTTTCTCAGTTTTATGCACTTGATATGCCAACCAAACAAACAATCCAAGGCTTTCCTTGACAGAGGATTCAAGTTTATGAGTGCTCATATGTACTCGTTGCTATGATTATCTTTAATGAGTGCTCATATGTAACTTGCCACTTTAATGGAAGGAACTCATTGCTTTGAGCTAAGTTGTTGGGACAAAAAGTAGAGGTCTTGGTACAGAATTGATTTCCTCTCTGCCTTTGTCTAAATATGTGCCACAAAACTCGAGTGCAAACAACTATGAGAAGTAAGAAACTTAGTGCCGATGCTACATATTTTCATTTCTTCTTGCATGATTTTGATATATTTGATTTCCTATTTATTAACCTATTCATTTTTTTCATAAGCTGAAGAACGTTGTGTTGAGCTCTCTTCTCCCAGCCACCAGCAGTGATTTCCACTCATTCAATAATCAATTATGCTTCATGTTCATGCACTCTGTAATACTTCTCCAATTCTGATAATTGAAAAGGAAGAAATGCATTGTTTATTATCATTTACAATTATTATTCTCTTTATATTAGTGTGTTTTATGTTCCATTGTATGGGCTCTCAGCAAGGTGGAACAAGGGTTCTAGCAGCAATGTTGTGCAAATGAGATCTCTCAATATTAGAAAACAAATTATCATCAGTGTTCATATTTGCTGGGTCACTAGGATGGGTCATATTAGGGTAAGCCTCCTATTTGAATCTTCTATACATTTCACCCCTATTGTGAATGGATTCACCTATGTACTAAGTTGATCCTCTCGACAAGTGGGTTAAGCTCACAAACTTACACTAGTATACATTTCACCCCTATTGTGAATGGATTCACCTATGTACTAAGTTAATCCTCTCGACAAGTGGGTTAAGCTCACAAACTTACACTAGTCTAGATTCTCAATCAAATTTTCATTAAATTTGCATGCATGAAAATAAACAAAAGAGGAAAGAGGATATGGGAAGACAACCTATTTCCAATGTTTTTCCAAAGCTTGTGCAATCTTGATAGGCTATATCTCAAACAAATGGCTCTGATAGCCTCAAAAAGATGTGTAACCAATGGTTTTCACATTCTACATGTTTCCCAAGTCTCCCAAAATACTGATTTCTTGGTTTGCAAAGTGATACTACTGTACTAGCAGATCCTTCACCTCCTACTCTCTCTCTTCTCACAGTACCCAACCTTCCAACTTTATTACCCATCCTTACAGGAGACTCGAGAAAAAATTGCTTTCCTCAAAAGTTCTCCTGCATCACCTTTGCACTAACACTTTTCAGTTTTGGAATTAATATCAATATGAAAGGAAAATATTTGCCTATTCCAATGCAATTTGAAATGAGTAAATCCTTTCCAATGATCCGTGTTGAGAGCTCCTATGTCAACATGGTTCTTTACCTTGTGTACATATTTGCTCGTAGGTACCCAGTTTTACAATTGGATTATTCTCTCGCCCATTTGCACTTATCTTTTTAATACCAAGTTTGGAGGGCACAATAGTGGTTTTTAAAATATTTGATATTCTTAAGTCCTTTGTGAGGTGGCATGCTTCCTATATAAGGTGGCATGTTGATTCCAGAATGTGGCCACAATGACACAATATCCACTTGGAGGAGGAAACATTGATTATCAATGCCAACTTTTGTTTATGTACTCATTCAAAGAGGGTTTAATGATATTGTTATGATTATCCATTCCTTTCACACATGATGAGAAGAGAGACACTCTCAAATGTAGATAAAATTAAAAACACAACAAAACAAAATTGCACACAATAAGGATATGGATCACACTTTATTCTTAGAACTAATCTGGATATATATCACACACACACACACACATATATATGATCATCACATCCCTTTAAAATTAGATCAGAATGGACACCTATCTAGCTAATTGGGACACATATTGACATATCTCTAACTAATTCAAACTCTTACTGCCAGCTCTGTAACAACCTTCCAATGATACATTTATTCATTTATTTGTAACACTTTCCTTTAATGGAGAAATGCATTCTCTATGATACCTATAATTTCTACATTATTGTACTGTCAACTTAAAAGCAACATAAATAACATTCTTCCTAAGATGAACTTTGTAAACAGTTCTTAGAATAGTAAGACTCCTTCGTGATTCCTTCAAAGTATCTGTCTTTTGTCAGAGAATTTTGATAGTTTTTTTTGTCTTTTTGTCAGCTTATTCTAAAAACTGAATGGATAGTCTTTGATGGGAAGTCTCTTAGTTTTGTAAGGTTTTTTAGATGGTTTGAAGGTTGGTTCCTATTTTGCTGAAAGAAGAACTTTTAGACTGATTTTGTTGTGAACCTACTTGAAGTAGAAGCCTGGTTTATGCAACTTTGATTCGAAATGAATAACAAGTTGCATGTTTTTTTCTTCTGAAAATAAACACTACCTATAAAACTAAGGAGAGTGCCAATACATTACCGAAGGATATGAGCTCACCCTTGTTTCAATCTTCCTTCTTAATCGAATTCCTTTGTCTCGAAATATCTCTACGTTCCAGTCTAAAAATCATTAAAGTTCAGAATAATAGAGGGAGAAAAAAACTGTCTGGAAAACCCAAAAACAAAAACAAAAAATTGCTGAAATTGAAAACCATAGGCAGTTTCCAGAAGTTTCCAATATGATTGAGCAATTACCCAAAATATTTCTAGAACAGTTTTCTGCAAGGTGAGTAGCATCTATATCCGTTGGGGGCATACTATCTATTCGTCAAGGATATAAGGTTCAAGGATCAAACAGGGTAGGGATTCAGGCATAGCTCAACAGAGGTATCACCTAAACAATAGGTTACCCGAAAGGATCGATCTGCAATGGAAATAGAAATTTTATTTGGTATTTATTCAAGAGGTAAAGTCTAAATAACAATGATGAAAAAAAAATGAATAAAAGGTTCAATTTGGTAAGGCCCAACCAGCCTGTTACTGTCTCATTGGATCGAAGCATAAAAGGTCTTCGTCTCAAGGGGTAACGAAGTGTAGTAGGCAGATGGGTGGGCCAACTTGGGTTGAATGTGATATGTACTCAGTTGAGTAATCACTCAGCTATCTGGAATAGAGCCCCCAATAAATAAAATAATTAAAAGGCATTTTTCATCAGAGGATTAAACACAGTATACCTTACCTCCAACAATGCTATGCAGTGGCTCTCCAACGTGCCTCCTCCAACACTTCTATGCACCAAAGAAACCCACCACAAACCCACAACTAAAAAAGGGTGAAAAAACATTATGCACCAGAGGACCAACAATGCTATGCACCACGATGGAAAACAACGATGAAAAATGCTATGCTCCAAAGGACCAACACTGCTACGCACTAGAGAAAATTCCCTCGTTATCCATAAAACACGATGGTGAAAACCCAAGGACCAACACTGCTACGCACCAGAAAAATGCCCTCTTTATCCAGAAACCAGGATGGAGAAAACCCAAGGACCAACACTGCTAGGATTTGAAAAAACACCCTCGTTATCGAAAAAATAGGATGGAGAAAACCCAAGAAAAAATGATGGAGAAAAACTACAGGAAAACCCTATGTAGCATCACGTAGGGTGCATGCAGGTTTATGGTGGAGGCGTAGGCAGGATTGTGAAATAAAATATCCCCCAACATATTGCATATTTATATAGTTAAAAAAAACCCTTTTTACCCCTGATATACCACCAATATACTGGCTTGTAATTTTTTTTATTTTTAACCCCCCAATATGAACGGACGTGATATCATATTGGTCCCTAGGTGACGCCCCCATGGAGAAATAGTCCCCACAGTTGAGGGTTACTAGGGTTATTAGACTCTCCTAGTGAGTTCAGACTTGGTAAGTAATTGTCAAGTGGAAAACTAGTATAAATAGAGAGTGAGACTCTCTATTTGAAACACACACACACTCAACTGTAGCGCATGAGTGAGAGAAGAGGAGCTCGCACAAGTGAGAGAGAGAACAGCTGTCGGAGATCATCTTTTTGTTTTTGGGTTTTACTTTTACTATTGGTGCTCATTCTATCTCTGAGGAAGTTGCAAGGTTTTTTCCTTTATGGTTTCTCTGAGGAAAAATCTTTGTGTCTCTTGTCTCTTGTGATTATTGTTGTGCATGTTATTCTCTCAAATAAGATCCTAGATCATATTGATTAAATGATAAAAATATAACATGGTATCAGAGCTAACCTGAGAAGAAGACACTGTGCAGCCGCAAAAGTTAGGGATTATTAATTTTTGGGTCTCTCTCCATAGATCATCAGGAAAAGGAGGCTAGGCTGACTCTCCATTGAAGGGCGCATCTTTCCGTCGAAGCAGAATTTGATTCTGCGCATTTTTAGTTTTTGATCTGTCACTACTGTGGGAAATTAGGGATTTTCACAGAAGAGGAATTTTTGAGTTAGCCTAGCATAGGATTTCTCTCCTCCTCAAAAATTAAATTTAGAGACCAATATTGAAATTTTTGGTTGGGTAAAACTCCGGGAAATTCAAAGCCTAATTTGACCCCGGACCAGAAAACCCTAAAAGACTAAAACTAGTCATTTTTGTGCATTCGCTGTATCTCAAGATTGGAGAAGTCTCAGGAGCTAAAACTTTTACATGTGGAAGATAAATTCTTGATGTACCCTGTGTAAAAGTTGCAGCCTCATATTCGCTAAATTCTGGGAGATATGATTCTTCCAAATCAAGGTTCTAGCCTCTTCCTGGATTCATCCCTAAACATGACACCTAGGGAAAATTGCTATATATCGGGATACAAAGGTCCAAATGAAATTTTGTAAGATTTTCCAGATAGGGAACGGACTTTAATTTGTGTGGTAAAAGTTTCACGCCCGAAGGTGAAACAGCGACACGTGGCAATATGTACAAGTTCACTATGCTGAACAGTCTTGAAATAAGTCACCTTCGGAAAACTCTCATAAGTGCCAATTGGTGAAACCAATTCTGCTAAAACCTGTGGTGTTGGAAAGAGGAAAGACGAGGATACCTCAATGCAAAGCTTTAGAAATAGATGAAGAGTACTTTTGGATATATTGCAGAAAAAATATCAAGAAATTTTGTAGAAGAAATTGAAGAAAACTAGGGCATCAGATATTTTGCAGTTTTGATCACAGTTTTTGGAAAATGAGTATGTTGCTCAGCTCGCCTTGAAGAAGCGCATCTTTATATCCAATCATATCTGAAAGATTCCAAGTTTTTAAAATTAGGGTTTCTCTGACAAACCCTTGATCAGCCAGATCTGAAACCAGGACAGACACCTCAAATTGGTAAGATCTAATCTTTTGCTATTTACATTTGAGGTTCTCATTTCAAAATGACCTATCACACTAGATTGATGACAAGCTTGGTGAAGCTGACAACTTCCAAGTATGGAAGTATAGGACCTCCATGATCCTTGAAGAAATTGACTAGGATCAGTTCTAAGAGCCAGAGGGAGATGTGGCTAAGGATAGAGCCAAGAGAATCATTGCAGATTCTATTAAAGATCATCTATCATGTGTCATCCTTGAAGACACAAAAAGGAAATGTTCGATGCTATGATGAAGCAATCAAAGAAGAATAAGATATTGTTATAACCACCTTGAATGGCCTCCCAGGATCATGGGATTCATTCATTCAAGGAATGTGTGCCAGAAGGAAGTTATTACCTTCAGCAGACTCTGGGAAGAGTGCACATAAGAAGAAGCTCAACTCATAATAAGAGAAGAGAAGATGGGAGCAACTAAAGATCAAGCTCTCACGATTCAAAGAAGATCCCTCAAACGACGAGGAATATGAAGAACTCAATTCATGAATAACATCTTGTCCATCTTAGCATTTGGATAAGAAATGGTGCTATTATGAATGAAAAAGATGATGAATATAAAAGGAGTCTACCCACAAAATAAATAAAGATAAGTGTTCAATTGTCATTTCATGATATTGTTTGGTTATGCATTTGTTTGTGTTCAGTTGATTTGTTATGCATGATAGAATATTTGCATTAATGATAGTATACTACTAATATGCATGTGATGGGTAAGTATCTCATGGTGCTATACAACTCTCCATTGCTACTTATCTATAATGAAACCTCTTTGCTGACATATTGGATTAGTGCACAATATCAATGATGTCATGGTAGAGATGGAAGGCATCTAGAAATTTTCTGTGAGATATGGATGGATGTTGTATTGGCTAAAATAGTTGCATGATTATATCTTTATGCATAAGAATTTTCCATTATGAATATGCCTTATGAAATGTTTCTAACCATACAACTGGTGCATTTGACTTGTAGGAAAGATCACGTACAATCGCCTATAAGAAAAGAAGGATGAGACTTATTCCAAAGCACAAGTGATGACAATTCAAGATTCACTCCAATAATCCAAAATGAAGAATGATTACTAGAATGCGATGTCGAAGACCTGAAGAGAAGTCTGTATTTTCTTCCATATGGATCTATAAGGTCCAGCATGCAGTAGACAGAGACATCGTGGGATACAAGGCAAGATTTGTAGCACGAGGCTTCTCACAGAAAGAAGCCATAGACTACGAAGAGACATTTGTAGCCACTGGAAATCGAGACACATGACAAGCAGACTCATGTGTGCAAATTAAAGAAATCCTTGTATGAGCTCAGAAGGAACCCATGGGATAAGATCATAACCTTTTCTACAAGGTTTAAGATCAAAGCCTATAGAGGATGACAATCTCACAAATGGGTGCAAGAAGAACTTTTGAAAAGGTTCAAGATAGAGGATCTTGGTATCCAGTGACCCTAGATGGATACATAGAATTATAGTAGCAGAGGAAGCTACTTGTCACTCCAATATAGAATGTTTCAATGCATAGAGTATGAAAGGAAGAGGGAGAATGGTGCTTCGCTTCAGAGGGAGTGACTGCAGAATATCCCGAGGTTTGACATGGTACGACGAGATGGACAGATTATTAATGGATCTAGGCTTTACTGAGAGTAAAGCAGATTCCAACTTTTACTTCAAGGTTGAAGGTAGAAGACCAGTGATGCTCCTATTATATGACGATGACATGTTCCTGACAGGAAAAGAGGAACTCATTAAAGATGCAAGAAGGAGACTTGTTGCCAAGTTCGAGATGAAGGACTTGGTATGATGCATTACTTTCTAGGCATGGAGGTGTGGCAAAGTGTAGATGGAATATTCCTTAGACAAGGGAAGTATGCAGTGGAGATCCTGAAGAGGTTCGGGATGATGGACTGCAAGGCCATGACCACACCTATGGCATTGAACATGAAGCTACTGAGTGATGCTTTGTCAGAGCCAGTTGATGCCATGATGTATCATCGGATGATTGGATCCTTGATGTACCATGATGTATCTTTAGATATTTGCTTTGTTGTGAACACATTGATCCAATTCCTGATGGATCCAAGACATGTTCACTTTATGGTTGCCAATCATGCAGTGAGGTACCTGAATGGTATAGTCGAGTATGGGCTAAAGTATGATACGAATTAAAAGACTAACTTGCAGGGTTATGTGGATTCAAATTGGGAAGCCAGTGCCATTGATAGGAAGAGCACTTCGGGGTGCTTCTTCAGTATGGGATCATGTGTGACCTATTGGTTTAGTAGGAAGCAGTTCTGCATGGCACTGAGTATAGCCGAGGAAAAATATGTTTCCACTTGCTCGACTACTTGGGAGAGAGGAGAAGTGAAGCTCCAATTTGTGATCCAGATCAAGATCTCTCGAAAGAGGGAGTTCTAGCATAACTGGTGAGACAGGTTGTCTGAGGATAAAATCCTTACGAAGCTCATAGGTTGGTCAGACGTAAACGTTCTTGTAGTTTGTCTTCGGATGTAACCAGTCCCGGCGAAGCTCGTAGGTTACCCTTGGAGGTAATTAACCCTTATGTGATTCTATGCTATATATGGCCAGAGTGAAGTTTCAGTACTTCAGGGAGAAGCTTGGTGTTCTCGATATCAAGGTTCCTTCCAAGGGGAAGTGATGAGTCTGTGTGCCTTTCTGACATGGTGGAAGGATGTGTTCCCCACATGGTCAGATGTAAGTGTAGATTCCTTCTGACATGGTTGTGAGATGTGTTCCCCACATGGTCAGATGTAAGTGCAGAGCCATTCTAACATGGTTGCGGGATATGTTCTCCACATGGTCAGATGTAAGTGGATATCCCTTCTGACATGGTTGCGGGATGTGTTCCCCACATGGTCAGATGTAAGTGTAGAGCCCTTTTGACATGGTTGCGGGATGTGTTCCCCACATACTCAGATGTAAGTGTAGATCCCTTTGGACATGGTTGTGGGATGTGTTCCCCACATGGTCATATGTAAGTGCAGAGCCCTTCTAAAATGGTTGTGGGATTTGTTCCCCACATGGTCATATGTAAGTGCAAATCCCTTCTAACATGGTTATGGGATGTGTTCCCCACATGGTCAGATGTAAGTGCAGATCCCTTCTGACATGGTTGCAGGATGTGTTCCCCACATGGTTAGATGTAAGTGCAAAGCTCTTCTGACATGGTTGTGAGTTGTGTTCCCCACATGGTCAAATGTAAGTGTAGAGCATTTTTGACATGGTTGTGGGATGTGCTCCTCCCATGGTCATATATAAGTGTTGTAGAAGATGAAGACCTACATGGAGGCAAGGCCTACAACCAACATGAAAAAGGGTTGGCTCTGTAGAACTTCCTATGACAAGTAGAATTGAGAGATAACACCATTTGCTCGAGATAGCGGGAGCAATGATGATGATCCTGTGATGAAGACTTGTGCTGATGAATTGTGTCAAGAGAATACCTTCCTGGTTAAGAGGGTGTGTTGATGTATTTGTAACTTCAAAATGTATTCACTTGTATATCTTATGTTGTATTTCATTGTACCCTGATGTTCTATCGGGAGAATCATTAATATAATAAAGTCATGTAAAGTCATAGAGGTTAACCCTCCATTGTAAGTTGGGGCATTAGTCCCCACAATTGAGGGGTACCAGGGTTATTATACTCTCCTAGTGAGGTCGGCCCTAGTAAGTAATTGTCAAGTGGAAAACTAGTATAAATAGAGAGTGAGACTCTATTTGAAACGCACACTCACTCAGCTATAGTGCATGAGTGAGAGAAGAGGAGCTCGCACAAGTGAGAGAGAGAGAAAAGCTATAGGAGATCATCTTTGTGTTTTTGTGTTTTACTTTTTCTATTGGTGCTCATTCTATCTCTCAAAAAGTTGCAGGGTTTTCTCCTTTATGGTTTCCCTAAGGAAAACTCTTTGTGTCTCTTGTCTCTTGTGATTATTGCTGTGCATGTTATTGTCTCAGATAAGATCCTAGATCATATTGATTAAATGATAAAAATCTAACAACAAACTCAATTGTTCAAGATGTTTAAAATTCCACATGTAGAGCTAAGGTTCGGGAAAAGATATTTTGAAAAATGTAAGCCTTGGTGTGTTAGAATGAATACCATCTGAAACACTTGTTGTTATAGGTACCACATAGGGTTTGATATATATTATCATACATTTGCAAATATACATCATTTTTTGCATCTTACCATGTGCAGGAATGCTCAAGTATAGTATCGCCAATGTCATCTAGAGATTTCATGCATACCATAATGTTTCCAAGGCAAGATGGGAAGGCATATTACTTAAAACAATGTGTAGAGGATTATTGCAAAAAATGTGGTGGGCTATCATTATGGCCTGATTACATCCATGAGAGTGAAGATCAACCATTTGGGAATACAATTATTGATAAGTAGAACTATCCAGGTTTGAGACATATCAGCTACATGATGGGAAAGAAAGTAGGAAGATTAAATTGGTGACTTCACAGGTGACAATGTACATGAATAATACTCATCTAAATGACTATATTATTTATGTTTTTTTATAACATTGTTTATTAACATAAATTAATATTCATGTAAATATTTTTATGTTGTTTTATAACATTGTTTATTTTGTTTCCCATAAGGTGAAAGTATGTGAATTTATTTCAGGGTTCCGTGGAAAGATCCAATAGTACATTCAACATGTCGATATGGCATGGTGGAAAGATGAGCAATTCTGAATATGCCAAGACACCTTCCCTCTCAGAACAATAGTATCAGTGGTTAACTTTGCAGAAAATTACACCCTACAACCACAAAATGAAATACAAAGTTAGTACTATCACTCAAAACAGGTGAGCATAATGTTCCATATTACTTATCGAGATGGATGAGATAACAATGAAGAGAAATGTGTGACATTGAAATAAAGTCACTTCTACATAAGTGATGACCGGACCCATGACATCCATTACGTGCAACATTGCATTAAATTGTTTTATTATCATGTGATAGATATGGATATATCATTTTTTCGTCATTTGATTTGGTTAGATGGTTGTGCTAGTCAGTTCAAGAATGCACGTGTATTTCAATGGTTTTGTTTGTTTCACTAAAATGCAAGGTGCCACTTATATGGAACTACTTTGAAACTGGTTATGGAAAAGGAGAGCACGATGGCACTGATGCATGCATAAAAATTCCCTTCGAAGCGAAGAGATGAAGTTTACAAGTGCTTGCCTTCGAGACGCTGCATCTATAGTTAAATGGTGTGCATATGTGATGGGAGAGCAAGCAAGAAGGAAAAACTTAGTGCGTAGAATATTCTGGGAGGTGAAAAATGTGGATTGATCCAAGACACATTGGGTGAAAACAGTGCATGGAACTCAACAATTTCATTCAATTAGAAGCTTAGACAACTCGGCCCTACAAATATGGACAATGTTGAAGGATTTTTTTTGCAAATCCTATAGCATAGATGAATGGTATGATTCTAAGTATATAGATACAATTGATACATGGGATCGAGTGACACTTGCCACCGATTTGAAGGGGGATAATGAAATAGACCGAGTGGAAGATGATCAGACATATATTTCTACAAACTATGATCACATATAGGATCTCATACAAGCAGGTACAAAAAAGTAAACTTGTAGTACCTAAATCACTACAAGCCTTTACATATAAATAAATTTTATTTTTGTTACATGCAAGAAATTTTTTAATAAATGTATTGTTAAGTTGACCTATTTCCTTTCACAGGTCAGATATATGTAGTGGTTTCCCCAAAAAATAATGAATGGGATTCTGACTATTGGTTGGCTCGTTTCTTAGAGGGGAAACAACCCATTATCGAACTTGTTAAAGATGATGAAAATATTGAATTCCCAACTGGATCTATGGTTATAAAATGGGAGTACTTGACACTAGAAACACAACAGAAAATGAAGGGTGGGTATGTATATCAGGATTCTATACCAGGCGCTATTGTATACCACTTCACCAACCTGGTAGTTGGTATAAACATCAAGCTGCGCACACTTTCGAACAAAAATAGGTCACATGTACGATACTTGATACCTCATTTAGAATATGAGAGATTGATGGACACCATCGACAGCATTGATGATCCATATGGCCTACTTGAGTGAGCGCATTGCCAGGTGTTACTAGATTGTCTAGTGTAGCTAGATTGTCAAGTGCATTATTTAAAATTTAAAGTGTGTGCTAAAGAATAATTTCAATACCATTCACCTATACAATTTCAATTCTAACCTAGGATTAATGACTACCATTCACAGACATCCTACTATTCACAGTATACTGGATAGTATAAACATGATCCTACACCCTTAGGTGAGTTATCTATAAATAATGTTTGCACAATTTCATTGGGTTCTCTTTATTTTCTAATGAGAGTACTAATGTTTATCCTTTTGTGTGCCTAGGATACAAACACGATCTATGACACATTAGAGGTTCCAAGAACTAACGATGTCTTTAGACACCACCACATAGAATTCAGAAAATAACATGCGCTAGAGTTGTTGCAATTTACTTTTAATAAATATTTTTTATATTAATGCACGTTTAATTACATTTGTGGTTCAACTCTTGGAACTCTTACCTTGGTGGGTCAACTATGCAAAAATATCCATCGTGGGAATATTGGTAGTGTTTCCATATCGGCCTTTCCCATACAAACCTGCAGGAGCCAACGACATGCAATTATGCTGATCCGTTTGGTTTTTCGCTCGAAGACCAAAAGTCACCAAGTGTCCCTAAACCACTTTTTGAGGCAACTTTCAACTAGACATAAATCGACAATCGTAGGTCGGATCGATGAACCGTTGACTCCATTGGTCTAGTGGCATGCGACTACATCTAGGAGTCCCTCTCCATCCTGTTTTCATTACCCGGTGATTACATTGTGCAATGGTTTCATAAACTAGGGTTTTTTTCGGTTTCCTTGAATGAAACTCTTTCCTTGGTGGGTAAACTATGAAAAACATTCCACCGTGGGACTAATGGTAGTGTTACCATATCGTCCTTTCCCATACTCACTTGCAGGATCCAATGACGTGCATTTATGTTGATCTGTTTGGTTTTTCGCTCCATGACCAAAAGTCACCAAGTGTCCCCGAACCACTTTTTGAGGCAACTTTCAACTAGACATAAATAAAAAACCGGAGGTTGGATAGATGAAAAATCGACTCCATTGGCCTCCTGGCATGTGAGTACATCTAGGGGGGCCTCTCTAGACTATTTTCATTAACCGGTGATTACATTGTGCACTGATTTCATAAACTATGGTTTTTCTCAGTTTCCTTGAATGAAACTCTTGCCTTGGTGGGTCAACTATGCAAAAAACTCCACTATGGGACCATTGGTAGTGGTGCCATAATGACCTTTCCCATACACACCTACATGATCCAATGACATGCAATTATACTGATCTGTTTGGTTTTTGGCTCCAGGACCAAAAGTCACTAAGTGTCCTTGAACCACTTTTTGAGGTGACTTTCAACTAGACATAAATCGACAATCAAAGGTCGGAGCAACAAACCATCAACTCCATTGGTCTCTAGGCATGCGAGTACATATAGGAGGCCCTCTCCAGCCTATTTTCATTACCCGATGATTACATTGTGCACTGATTTCATAAACTAAGGTTTTTCTCAATTTCCTTGAATGCAACTCTTTCCTTGGTGGGTCAACTCTGCAAAAAACTCCACCGTGGGATTATTGGTAGTGTTTCCATATCAGCCTTTCCCATAAACTAGGGTTTTTATTAGTTTCCTTGAATGCAACTCTTGCATTGGTGACACATATATGCTAATTTCTGAGGTCTCATTAATTTTTCCTATTTCAAAACTTTTCTACATTGCATCATAGCTATTTTTAGTTGGGATCACTCTATAGGTAAAAGAGGGATTTGATATTCCAATTGTTGTGTACTTAGGTTAGGTGCTTGAATTTGTTTATATTGTTAGGTGTGATACCCTAAGTTTCTTGGGAGATGCCCTTGGACCCTAAAAAATGTTTTTTTCTTCTTCATATTGGTTGTTTTTAACATGGATATGGCTATGGTGTCTTGCTTATATTTTAAGATTATGTCTAGACTTGGATAGCATGTGGACATTGGAGCTTTAAGATGTGTGACATATGATAGGTCATTATTAAACATGTTTCAATAGCAAGAGGGAGTTATGGTTGTGGATCTTGGTTATGATGCTACTTATCATGTGTGAGTGATGTTCTATTTGTTCCTTGTTTGAATAAGAATGTTTTGCAAGAATTCCTTATATGATATATGTATAGTATAAAGTTACATTTGAAGGAAAATAGTGCACCATCAATGATTGTAGTTTGTTGATAGAGGGTGGTCTTTATAGATTTCTTGTTGATCAAGTGGCACTTGTACATTCCATGAAATTTCTTAGGTAGAGGGAATTTACCTTTATGATACTCTTTCTTGAAAATTCTCTTAGAAAGAGAGACTTAACCTAGCTCATGTTAGTGTGTCGATTGTTAAAGGTTTTAAGGTGTGTGATAGAATTTATGATGTTAAAAAGTTGGTGATAGACCTAAATGGGTTCTTAATTGAACCATGATCTTGGTATTTCATTAAGGATGGATGCCTAAAGTTATATATTTTCTAATTTTTATAGATACAATTCATTTGTCTTGGTCTTGTATAGAGATGTGATAGTATCTATGTAGGATGTCCTGGACAACTTATGATGTGGTTTCTAGTGATTATCTCCCATGGTGTTGATCTAGTGATTATCTCCCATGGCTTAATGGTTACTTGATCATAGTTGGATGAGTCATACATTCTTCCTTGAAGTATTGGAGATCTTCAAATAGTTAGTAGGATATGTCATGGTAAGGTCTATAATATCATAATATCACATAGGTGAACCACACATTAAGTATCATTTTAATTAAACACATACTTAATGAAAGACATAGTTAAACATATATGAAAGGAATATAATAAATATCATGTTCCCATATAAATTCAACCATATATATAAATCTGAGCCTTGCTTTATATTATATGTACATATAATGTTTACAAAAATGGCACGCCATGGCCATAATACAAAATAGTGGATCATACTGTACGTCTGTGTGTATACAAACAAAATGGTACATGTATGTATGCCCCCTATACATGAATTCTATTTACCCCCTCTATACATGAATTCTATTTACACCCCCTTTCACTGCCACTGTCAGTGGCTTTTGAGAAGTCTATTTTTCTTTTTCCAGCTACTTGGTGGTGTTCCCTAGCGCTGAACAAGAGGAACAAATCTCTTTTCCAGAGATTGCACACAAACCAAAATTTGTGAGTTAGTTTACCAACCTATAAAAATTCTATGTACATTTGTTCAAATTCCAAGCCGATATAACATTTTTCTTACTGTATGTGTGTACGTGATGGTGGGTCGGGGTGTAACTGCATGTACCATTGGTGCCTCACTAGCAGCAGTCTCGATTGGGTGGTCTTCAAGCACCACTCGCTCACTATCAAGCTACATAAAATAATATATTTTTCAATGTCAGCAAATCAATGGGTGCACCAAAAAGATACTTGCATATATAAAGAAAACTATACTACATGGAGGGACAATGACTTTTTCAAAGAAAGCGAGACATACATGTACCTGGGGGGGGGAGGTGGGTGAGCAGTGACCCCGATTGGGTGCTCTTCAAGCACTAGTTGCTCATTATCAAGCTGCATAAAATAATAAATATGTCAATGTTAACAAATGGATGGGTGCACCAAAAAGATACTTGCATGTACAAAGAAAACTATACTACATGGAGGGACAATGACTTTTTCAAAGAAAGCAAGACATACATGTACATGGGGGGGGAAGAGAGGTGGGTGAGTAGTGGCCTCAATTAGGTTCTCTTGCACCACTTGCTCACTATCAAGACACATAAAATAATATATATGTCAATGTCAGCAAATCAATGGGTGCACCAAAAAGATACTTGCATGTACAAAGAAAAATATACTACATGGAGGGACAATGACTTTTTCAAAGAAAGCGAGACATACATGTACCTTGCGGAGGGGAGAGGTGGGTGAGAAGCAACCCCGATTGGGTGCACTTCAAGCACCAATTTCTCACTATCAAGCTGCATAAAATAATATATATTTAAATTTCAGCAAATCGATGGGTGCACCAAAAATATACTTGCATGTATAATGAAAAATATACTACATGGAGGGACAATTGGGGAAACAAAGACAAAAGATAAGAAAGATATACATATATCTGGGGGACATGAAGAGGTGTGTAACGAGTGGGTGGAATAATTGACACCAAACTAAATGGATGGGCATATGCATGAACAAGCAAGGCCGCTTGGTGGGCAGCTCTATCGAGCATATATTCCTACGTAAAAAAAACATAAAGATACAATTTGACAATTTAAAATAATTAAAAAATTACATGTTGAATCATTAAAAGCATAATTAAAATCATACCTGTACTTGTAAATCCTCAGCTATCTGAGATAGACCTGTCTCAGATGCTACATACTCATCTTGCCCACCCTGCATAAAATATATTTTATCAATATTAAGATGTATTAAATGTGTCAATCCCTACTATAAATATGTAAATCATGATGATAAATCAAAAAGTAATGTTCTTACAAGTAATGGAAAAGCACCAAAATGATATGCAATATTGACCGCTGCATCCATATCATGAGTGTTAACTGATAGACTGTGGGATTCTGGGGTCTCATTGGACACCAGTTGTAAATGTTTTCACATAAATTGTTAGATACTTAGTCTCAAACAATTTCCCTCGACAGTAGTCTTGTGTCGAAGCAATGTATATACCAAATCGAATAATGCCTCCTTCGTGTCATCAATCACAGGACCCGCATGAGGATATAAACGAGGGGGTTTTTGGTGTGTGTGGAGGTCGTTGCACACAGTTTGGATTAGTCCTCCCCCCTTCCCTATCTTAGGGAATCCCATGTCCTACCCTCTGGAACTTTAAAATATCAAAGTAATTTACATGTTTTCCCAATATAAATTTGACATACAATTTCCCGAGGAAATAGAATGGGATGTCTCTATTCCTGTGAGGGTCTTCATCAAAGACCATGTACCAACAATCCATCCGGTTGGCTTTAAATATATTTGGTTCTATGCACCAGTCTATAGAAATGTGTGCTCGACTAGTGGGAGGAACCAATCCAATGTTAGGGTTTCGGAATATGATCTTTTGTTATCTTTAATTTCTTTACGTCTTTGTAGCTCATCCCAGTGGAATAGTATTTCCTCTGGGAATCCCTATAGGAGCTAATGTTGTACAATTCTCCCTGGGCATTGTAAATTGTATTTGTAATGTTATCTAGGGCCTCTCCCAATGATCATCTTATGTGTTCTCCCCATCTAAAAAGTGAACTAAGGCATCTCAATGCACCCAAACGAGCAAGAATTTCAAAATTCCTATCGTGCTCCTCCTCCATTTGTTTAGGGTTTGGATTTGGGTTTGGGTTTGGGTTATTGGTGGTTTGGTTTTGGACATTTTCTTCAAGATTTGTGTTGTTTGTTAATATAAAAACAACCAATTTTAAATTTAATTAATATTTCATTCTTTTTTTGAATTAAAAATTTATTAAATTAAAAGAAAAAATCAAAATAATTCTTGCCTAATCTAAACCAAAAATAACAAAACAATTCTTTCCTAATCCTAAAACAAAACAACAATGGAATTTTTACCTTCCATTGCATCCAAATCGTATTCCCTCTAAGTCGTATGCACTTTAAATATATCTCCTTCCGTCCAAATCGTGTGCACTCTAAATTGATCTCCTCCCTCCAAATCACTTTCCTGATATATCCAGTTTCCGTACTATGCGGCCAGCAATGAAAAATGAGCAAATAGAGGCCGTGGGCTCGTGTTTCTTTTTATTTTATGTTTTACATATTGCAAGTGTGATATATCGTACTTGCGGTATATCACACATGTGATTTGTAACTCATAAAAAACGCAAGTGCAATATATCACATTTGCAATATAGTCTAGCAAATTTTGCTTTGGTTCTAGGCAAGGGTTTTCCTAAACCAAACCATCCATAACACATATGTGTTATGGATTTCATTTTTGGACTTCCTTTTTTATTTTTTTATAATGGCACTAAAAAGTGGAACCAACTTCGTGAATGCACCCTATCTTTTATTTTTTTGAAATTATTAATTATTAATATTGGACGACGCACATAGAATCAATCTCGATAGTACACTTGTCTCATTCTCGTTTAATCTTGGATGACACCCATAGAATCAATCTAGATAGTACATTTGTCTCATTCTCATCTGCAGATGAAAAAGAATAGATGGTAGTCCACCCCAAAATTCTAATATATATACGCCTATCAACGTAATTATTATACTAGCAACAACCATATTAATAAGATTAATATGTTTGGAATACATTGACAGGTATATATTTGACACATTGAGATCTATAATAAATTATTAATACATAGTTTTAGATTGTATTGAGCCTATCACCTTGGAAGTACATTACCTAACCTATTGTTCTCATTATGCTACACTGCCAAATGGAAAGCTTATTGGGCGGTGCATAGTTTCACTGCAATGAAGTTTGACTTTTCAAGCTAAGAGATGGAGTAAAGAATACAACTACACATTCATCTGATAGTTTTTTATTACCACATTCATCGAAATTTAATTTAATAGTTGTATCACTATTTGAGTTAACCTAATAGTTATCTAATAGTTAATATAATAGTTATCCATTATAACTGGGATTAGAGTTGAAGTTAAGCTAATAGTTTTATCTAATAGTTAAGTTAATAGTTATCCAATATAATCGTAATTAAAATTGAAGTTAAGCTAATAGTTGTATAATCATTGGAATTAAGCTAATAGTTATATCTAATAGTTAATCTAAAATTAATATATTAGGAAGTGCAATTCAAGGAAAAGTCATTATTGGAGTTGAAGTTAAGCTAATAGTTGTATCTTCAATGGAATTAAGCTCATAGTTGTATCTAATAATCAAATAGTTTTATCTAATAATTGAATAGTTGAAGTTGAAGTTTGATTTTTCCAACTATAATGAACTGTACTTATAAGATGTTAACTAAGCTATTTTTGTTTTTCGCATAGATGGTAGTCCACCCCAAAATTCTAAGATCTATACGGCTATCGGCCTAATAATCATATCGGCGTAACTACGAGATGCATGATTTTATTAGGAATTTGGAGGAGTTTATTACAAGTTCGAACAATTTTATTAGGAGTTCAACTCTTACATGAATGCACATTAACTAGACTCCTAGATGCCAAATGCATTTGGACTAATCCGTAAGTAATTAGAGTTGAAGTTAATCTAATAGTTGTAGAATCATTGGAGTTAAGCTAATAGTTATCCAATATAACTGTGATTAGAGTTTAAGTTAACCTAAACATGTAATAATAACTATATATGAGCTAGATGCCAAACTACAAGATGCAGTGGTTTATTAGGAGTTTGGAGGAGTTTATTAGGAGTTCGAACAATTTTATTAGGAGTTCTACTCTTACATGATTGCACATTAGCTAGACTCCTAGATGCCGAATGAAGTTGGACTAATCCTTAAGTGATTAGAGTTGAAGTTAAGCTAATAGTTATAGAATCATTGGAGTTAAGATAATAGTTGTATCTAATAGTTAAGCTAATAGTTATCCAATATAACTATGATTAGATTTTAAGTTAAGCTAATAGTTCTAAAATCATTGGAGTTAAGCTAATAGTTATATCTAATAATCGATAGAGTTAAGCTCGTAGTTGTATCTAATAATTGAACGGTTGAATATTAATTTTAATTTTTACAACTATCACTAATTGTACTTATCACATGTTTATTTAGCTATTTTAATTTTTTTGAAATTTGTAATTATTAATTTTGGATGACGCACATAGAATCAATCTCGACAGTACACTTGTCTCATTCTCATTTAATCTTGAATGATGCCCATGAAGTCAATCTGGATAGTACACTTGTCTCATTCTCGTCTGTAAATGAAAAGGCATAAATGGTAGTCCACCCCAAAATTATAAGATATATACGCCTATCAACGTAATTAGTTTAGATTATATTAATTTTAAATTTAAATATTTAAGAGTTTTTTTTAATATTTTATACAATAGAAAGCATACTAATTAATATTAAATAAAATTTATGAAAATATATTATTTAGATAGTAAATATATGCAAAAAGGTGTTTGTGGTGGGAGAGTTATAGAGGGTTTTGGAAGTAGCACTTTTGATATCTATATTTAATTATTTAAAAATGATTTACCTTTTGTTTTATTTTAGAGAAATATTTATGTTGCATTGGTTTATGTGATGGGAAATGCAATTTAACTTTGGGAAAATTAAATGTGTTTATTTTAAAATTGCATTAAACTCTATGAAGGGTCTACATGATCAATGCATCTCAAGAATAGTTTATCATACACTTGTGTCTTGTTCATGATGATGATGCTAAAATGCATTCCTTTCTCAATAGGTTATGTTGATATATGTTTGATCAATTTTTATAGGTTATGTTGACGTAGGTTTGATCAATTTTTATAGCTTTGTTGAAATCCATTGCAAACACTGTGGGATATGCAAACATTTTGTAAAAATATTTGATTCAAGATTTGGTTCATATTTAAGACTAGGCACACCACATCCAAAGATTCTATGATGAACGTGGATATACATCCAAAAGTTTATACATATTGGCCCAATGACATTATCAAAACAAATTTCCACACCCAAAAAAATATTAATAGCTATGCTAATAATTTCTAAAATTATAATTAAAAACATATTCCATTATTATACAATTTAATTTAACTCTCTCCAAAAACCCAAAATAAAATTTGACTAACCTTATTTTTAATTCCAAAAGGTATACCAATTAAGACTACAAAGACTCGAGAGTAAGACGCATGCGTATGCATTGGATGATCCACTATGAAGTCTATAACTTTGTGGGATACCAATGTCCATTTGGGATATTATGGGAATGAAGCAGGATTGCAACCCATCGATGAAACCTTTCCTAACCTCCTCAACTTCACATGCATTTTACCCTACGAGTCTTCTCTCTTCTCTTTAAATCCCTTAAGGTCAAGCTCAACATCCTTGCGTCTCTCTACCTACTTTCGTCTGCCTAGGAACAACAAAATTAATAGAAACCTTTAGGGTTTTATAATTTGTTGAACGGTTTATATGGAACAACTTTCTGAAACCACGTGTTCTCTCATTTAGCCAAATATTATATCCTTGGATGTTAAACTTTTTCCCGCTCATTTTCTTATGGTGAGATACACTTCATATGTTATTTCCAACAAAGAGATCTGTTAAAACTGGATGATTCCTTAATCTGGTTAAATTCCTTCCAAAATGATAAGACTGGGAATTATTTAAAAACCCTTGAGAGTTGTTACACGACTATGCAAACTACCAAAACTACCATAGTATTTTTCGTACAATTGTCAATTTTTCCTCGAATCTCAATTTTTTGCAAATCGGCATTCATTTGGAGAAAAGTGGAGATAATAATAGTGAGAAGTGTTATTTTAACACCTATTGGCATCAATAAGAATATTATTGAATAAGGCTACTCAAACATTTAGTACTCAATCTAAGTCACTACCATCTAATTTTTTTCACAATGCCTAAGGTTGGAATGGTGGAAGAATTGAAATTGAATAACTTTTGTACACCCATGTAAAACACGCAAAAGCTAAGATGAATCCAAAAATGAGAATAACAAGATCAATAACCACAACGATTATACCTTTAAGATGTTGCATTTCTTGGTTTGTTCACGTGGAGGATTTGCATGTTTGTAATGATGTTACTCAAAAGACAATTATTAAATCACCAGAAACCCAAATCAAAAACCATGTTTTCAGTTGCAACATGTACAAATTTGATTTAGATTTGGTAGAACACCAAAAAATGGATTAGAAATGATCATGTTGTCCAATTATCAATATTTATTGTCCAAACTGAAAATACATGCCCAAAGCATTCGCAAAAACTGCATTGAATGTCCTTGAAATTTACTCAAAACATCCTCAAAATTTAATAGGAAAGTACCTTAAATATACTCGGAGCATCTTGGGTATGGCCAACAAGCCCCCAATGAAGTCCCGGGCAAATTAAGGATGTTTCTCGGGGGTTGTCATATCCTCAAAATTTAATTTGGGGCTTGTTTCTCCTCTTCCATCTCTCAAATTAAAATACTCTCTCGACTACTTTTTATTTCATGTTTCACAAGTATAGATTTCAGTAAAAGTTGTATCATACACCTTTCTTGTTTTACATGTTTTATCTATATCTAAAGGGCATTTAAATATTCATCCTAAGCATAAATATTGGCTTGTCTTTTTTCTTTAGTACTTATCTCCGCAAGCTTTCAAATATTTTTCAATTACTAAGTGAGCTTCACCTTTCCTTTATGTTTGATTTGACTAGCTCCCATTATCTTTTAAGCTTGTTAGCTCACTGATTTTTTTACTTTTGGTTTTCACATAAGTGGAAGTGCTGGAAAATTTTTGAGTTGAGCCATTCAGAAGCACCAGCTTCAAGCCTCTTCATTTCTAGCATTTTTCTGCATATTTGTAAGCCTATTCAATCCTATTTTTAAAAATATGAAAGACATTATTTCTGAAAGAATTGTGACATAATCATAAAAAATAAAGAAATTGGGATAAACATTTCCCGCACCTCATCCCACTTGGGGGGGTCATGTATCGCCTCTTGATTGGTGTGCATGTTTCTTTCTTGTTTTTCTTTTTGTTTGATACTAATCTGTGGAATAATTTACTTTTGATATAATAGATCAGTTAGAAATATTTTCAGTATTTATCTTCTATCATTTTTCAAAAGTAAAAAACTCACTATGATTTTCCAACGTACGACACTACTAAAAATGCTTGCCTAAGTAGGTGGTCAACCAGAAAAGAGATTTGTAGTTTAGTAGTTAGAAAAACCTTTTATTTATTTTGCAATTTGATTTTCTATTTGTAAATCATTGTAATGAACATTTCACTCACTATCTGTGTATGCTCTTGTCCATCGCAAGCTTTCTAGAGCTTTGAAACAACTAGAAAAAAGACTTGCAACACTTGATAATTTTCATATTTAAATAAAAAACATCTTTAATTAAAATTAATCACCCTTAGATGAAAATCTGGGGTCCTACGATTTGCTTGTTGTGGACAAATGCTGCAATGAAAAGGGAAAAACTAGGTAGTGATCATGGGGATCCATCAAGCTATACCCTCGTTTGGTGTTAGTGTTGGACAAACCCCACGAATCCAATCTATCCCTTCTTCTCATGAGGAAACACACTTTGAAATCCGTACCTTGTTCCACGTACTTTAAGTATATCATAATTTCCCTTCCCTCTAATCAATTGTTCCATAATAATTAAAACTAATCGAGGACATTGCAAAACAATTCCATTACAACACTATTTGAATCCATTGGCACTAATCTACTTGCAACATTCACACTTTTACTTAAGTGAATTTATGTGTTGGATGGAATATACTTTCATATGTTGTTATTCTAAATCTTTCTTTGCAATTTCTTGTTTCAGTTTATTAGTTTAACTCCTAGAATCATATTTACTTTATGTACTTACCTTAATGATCCATAACATCTTTGTTAGGGACCACTCCCCTTGGCTTCGCTAGGAGTTGGTCTAGACATAGGAGTTGAGTGTTAAGTGACAATATCTCAACTGAAGGTTTTATTAATTTGTCACGGTCCTCTAGGGACTGAAAACAAAGTCTCACAAAGAATTCAGACAATTATGCATAAAATTGGCAAAATGGTGCTGCAATGGAAGTAGCAGCTCTGTATAATGAATGAATAATGAATAATACAATACAATAGTCATGCAAGGTGCATTAATTCCAAGACAATTCAAATTCCCAAGGAGGTCATTCAAATTGAATGAATGGGTGTATCTTAACTAACTGTAAGCCACAGTAAACACACTAATTAACCAACTGATCAAGTCCTGATTGACTCAACTGAGTCCTAACTGAAGTCAGAGTGCAATGGATGGCTGAGTCTAACTAAAAGTAGCTCAAACACCTATCACTGCATGCCATCCAACAAGTGGTAGTGCATCAATAACTCCGATGAAGCCCGATGAGGTTAACTGAAGTCAAACTGGCCATCATAGGTGGTTGGAGGCACCCCCGTTGACTCCAGTTCATTAAATATTAATAAAATAATAAATATAATGAATGGAGGCACCTTCACCACTCAGCTTAACTGATTGTAATCATCAGTCAGCAATTAGGTGCATTTATGACACTTAGATCACCCCTGGAGTGCTCCAGTTAGCCTCCCAAAATGAAGGAGAAGGCTTAGTTGGCCTCCTTGACTGAAGCTAGGCGTGGGCGTGCTCATGCTGATGTCATATAGTGCTCCTTTGATGCCAATTATGTCAATAAAAACTTATGATAGTGGTTTAACAAGGCCAAATTGACCAAATTAAGTGTGCATGGTGGGTAAATGTCTCCAACACCCCCCCTTAAGCTATACTAAGGAGAAGTAGAAACATAAAGTGCATGAAATGCTAGGACCCTGACAACTAAGGCATAGGTCACCCTGTACAATAATGAAACTCAAACAATGCTCAAGATAAATCTAAGTGAGGAAGAGAGGAAAAACACAGTGGGAAAACCCCCCGTCAAGCTGAACACTGAAATTAGTCTGATCACCTTGATGAACTCATCCCCAACAGTGAACGGAGGTAAGTGAACTTATTTTCTGAAAATCTCTTGGTAAAGATGTCTGCAATCTGCTCATCGGTAGGGCAGTATTGCAGAATGATGGTCTTGTCATGCACTAATTCCCTAATATAGTGCATGTGTATCTCTACATGCTTGGTCCTCTGCCTGGTAACTGATCATTTGGCATCTTAATATCACTTTGATTGTCACAAAATAGGACAGTGGAAAAAGTACTACCAAGATCAAACTCTGAAAGAATGCCTTGCAACCAAACAGGTTGGATGCAAGCATTCACCGCTCCTTGGTACTTGGCCTCTGCTGAAGACAGTGCTATGGAGGCCTAATTTTTGCTAAACCAGAAAATGGGGCCACCACCAAACATGAAGACATATATATAAGTAGACTTCCAATTAATAGAATCACCCGCCCAGTTGGAATCTGTGTAACCAACCAGCTCTAGCTCGGAGTCTGTAGCATAGTGAATATCGTAGGTCCTGGTTCCCTAAATATACTGGAGGATCCTCTTGGCTGCCTTCCAATGAATATCATGAGGCTGCTGCATGTATCTTGACATAGAATTCATGACATAATAGATATCAGGCTGAGAATGAGTCAAGTAGAGCAAGCTACCTATCAGCTGTCGATAAATAGTGTAGTCCATGGGAGGTGTGCTTTTTCCTTCTTCAAGGCTAATATCTGAAAGGAAAGGGAATGGGGCAGCCTTAAATTCAGCCATGTTAAACTTGACTAACATGTATGATATGTATTTGTACCGAGTGACCATTATCCCATCAAAATTTCGCTCAATTTCGAGCCCCAGAAATTGCTTCAAGAGCCCCAAATCGCTCATTTCAAATGCATTGTGGAGAGCAGTTTTTATGACTGAAATAGAAGTAATTGTGCTACCTGTAATCAGTAATTCATAAAAATATAAAACAATAATAATCAAATTACCATCATACTACTGTATATACACATTTGTATTTTATTTACACCTTTGGAAGTTTTGCGAGAGAAGGAAGGCATCCATCTTGGAATACCACTCTCTTGGGGCTTGTTTTAACCCATATAGTGACTTCTTTAGTTTTCAAACCAAATATGGATCAGAAATGTATCCCTTAGGATGCTTCATGTATATCTCCTCATCAATATATCCATGGAAAAAGGCAGACTTAGCATCCATATGATGCACTTCCCAGTGCTTAGATGCAGAAATTTCCAAAACTAGGCGGATGGAGTTCATTTTTGCAACCGATGAAAAAGTCTCATGGTAGTCCACACCTTGGACCTGTGCGAAACCTTTTTCTACCATACTTTCCTTATATTTCAGGTTCTTCCATGAGCAGAAACCTTAGTCCAAAACACCCACTTACATTGAACCAATTTCCTTCCCGGAGGAAGAGAAACTAGCTCCCAAGTAGTGTTTTTCTGAAGAGAATTCATCTCTTCATCCATGGAAACTTGCCATCTCGGATCCTTCCGAGCATGGTAGTAAGACTTAGGTTATGAAATTATCATCAATAACAAGATGTAGACAGCAAACAATCAGGACAAGAGAGCGCAATACCTGCTCTTTGGAAATCAAACCGGGTTCTCCTTGGATCATCCGAATTTCCAATGTTATCACCTGCGGAGGAGAGTGTCTATCGGGCCCAAGTTGGGAGATGATTTTGTACTTCAGGTTCTGATTCAGCATATAATTTTTTCTATTCACTAATATCAGAAATCAGAGGATCCAAATCAGGGTCATCACCCCCAATAACATCATCCAAATATTCAGTAGAGTAGGAAGGAAATTTAGCAGTTTTTTCCTTCACTAGTTCTACCTCCTGAAGAGGCTCATCAAACATGACACTTATTTCAATGATGATCTATTTTTTTTATCTAGTAGCTTGAAACCTTTAGATTCATCAGGATATCTAATAAACAGACATTCGATGCTTTGCGGTTGCAAATCCCTCCTTTTATCAAGCGAAATTCAGGCCCATACAGTGGACCCAAACACTCTCAGATTCGACACATCCGGCTTGTGTCTGAAATATGCTTTGAAAGGGATCTTCCCTTTCATGGATGAGTGTGGAACTCTATTCTGAATATATGCTACAACATGCATGGCTTCAGCCCACAAATTTGCAGCCAAATTCTTTGATTCCAACATATTGGTGGTGATCTCCTTGAGAGACCAATTCTTCCTCTCCACTACACTGTTCTGTTGGGGAGTGTAGGGGACTGAATGTTGGATATGAATACCACTTTGGGAACATATATGAAGTAAATAATTATTGACATACTCCCCACCATTATCAAATCTCAAAATCTTGATATTTTTTCTAGATGCATTCTCAATCAAGGCCTTCAATTCAATGAATTTTTCCAAGACTTCTGACTTCTTTTTGATAAAAAAGACCCATGTGCATCTGGAAAAGTCATCAATGAAATTCATAACGTACCTTGATCCATTCATGGATGTGATAGGCATGGGACCACTGATATCATAATGTATTAGTCCCAATATGCATGATGCTCGAGTTGCCTTCCCCCGATCGAACTTATGCTTGTGGTGCTTTCCAATAACACAACCCTTGCAAATTCCAGTCGTAGCTTTGATGACCAGGAGGCTTTCAACCATAGAATTCCTCTGTAATTTATGCAAGTATTTGAATTTCAGGTGGCTGAACCTTTCATGCCACAATCTACTAACTTCATTTCCATGAGTCAGCAATGCGGTGGGCTTTGCATCCACCACAAAATAAGAGAACTCGTAGGATTTTGCATGATGGTTTGCAAGGGATTTTGCTACAAGTTTTCCGAATTCAAGTTCCATGATCTCTACATCATCCGGGATAAAGGAGACTCTATTAGGAACTCCCATATGTTTCATTTGATAAACACTTAATAGGTTTGATGCAAGAGATGGTACATACAGAACATTGGAAAAATAACCATGCTCAAGATCTATAGTACCTTGTCCTTTAGATATGATTGTGGAGTCATCTCCCATGTGGATGGGAATGGATTTTCCAGTCTCCAAAGATAAGAAAGCGTCTCTTTCAGTGATCATGTGATTTGAAGCTCCAGAATCTATCAAGAGTGCTTTGGACTTTGAAGTGCTTGCCATGAGAGCATGACCTCTTTCATGCTGTGGTTCCCGATCTTGCTGATCTCTCCTCTGAAATATTTCCAGAAGATTGATGTGATTTTTCTCAAGGAGAGAAGTAGCTTCATCAAGTTTCTTTTTCATGCAGGCATGTTCAAGCTAGAATCCTTTCTCACAGTATGAACACTTGAATTTTTCCTTCCCATGATGCCCTTTGCTTTTGTTCTTCTTTGAGCCAGAAGGCTCTTCATGCTGCTGGTTTTCAAATTTAGGATTAGGAGCTTTGAATTTGGTTTTTGGTTTCTTTTGATGCTTTCCTTTACCCTTCAGATATTTGGGCCCCAAGACATAGAGGGCTTGATCACAGGAGGATCTGATGATCCCCATCTGGACAAGCTTATCATGTTCACTTGTTAGGGAATCAATGAAGGCATTGAGAGAAGGCATCTTCCATCCAGGGGTTGTGAGCTTCCCCACACAGAATGTAGAGACAAACACCAAATAATCAGCTCCAAGTTTGGAGAGAATGGCGAGGATGAGCCGATCATCCTCCTTCTCCCTCTTACATTGCTTCAACAATTAGACAATGTGCTTGAACTTTGTGAAAAAATCATTCATGGTCTCAAAATTGGAAGGTTGGAGAGACATCAACTCGTTTTCAAGCTGGTATACTCTCAAATCATCCTGTTTTCCATACAGGGTTTCCAATTTGTCCCAAATTTCCTTTGGAGTCTTCAATCCCAAGAGATGGAAAAGAAGATCTCGGGAAATAGAGAGGCACAAGAATTTGATGCTTCATCTTTCTTGTTCAAGAATGTATCTTTGTCTATCACATAAGTAGGCTCTTATTCATTGTCCATAGTGACCTAGTAGAGTCCTCTGGCATGTAGCTAGATGTCCATGTCTCCTTTCCATGAATGGAAATTGATGGAGTCCAGAGTTTTAAGGAAGAAGCCATTTCAAAGTGCTAGAGAGAATGATTTCACCTGTTAAAACCTGCAAATCACAACAAAAGGGGCACCGTAAGTTCGAACATCCTGCACATTTTAGGCTTTCATCACACCCAACATAGTTGATCAAGCAAGCTTGATCAACAATTTCCTAACTTGTGGTATTAAGTGGTAAGCCTTTGCTTCTGGTGCAATGCTGGAATTTTTGAGCTTTGCTCAATTTTTCATGCAAAATGTGTCAAAAACCTTGTTTTTGAGAGATTTGAGCTTTGTCCTGCCATGAGATCTGATAACATATTAATTTGTCACACTAGTCTAGGGACTGAAAACACAGTCTCACAAAGAATTCAGACAATTATGCATAAAATTGGAAAAATGGTGCTGCAATGGAAGTATCATCTCTGTATAATCAATGAATAATAAATAATACAATACAATAGTCATGCAAGGTGCATGAATTCCAATAAAATTCGAATTCCCAAAGAGGTCATTCGAATTGAATGAATGGGTGTATCTTAACTAACTGTAAGCCATAGTAAACACACTAGTTAACCAACTGATCAAGTCCTGGTTGACTCAACTGAGTCCTAACTAAAGTCGGAGTGCAATGGATGACTGATTCTAGATAAAAGTAGCTTAGACACATGTCACTGCATGCCATCCAACAATTGGTAGTGCATCAATAACTCTAATGAACCCCGATGAGGTTAACTGAAGTCAAACTGGCCATCAGAGGTGATTGGAGGCACCCCTATTGACTCTGGTTCATTAAATATTAATAAAATAATCAATATAATGAATGGAGGTGCCTTCACCACTCATCTTAACTGATTGTAACTACCAGTTAGCAATTAGGTGCATTTATGACACTCAAATCAGCCCCCGAGTACTCCAGTTAGCCTCCCAAAATGAAGGAGAAGGCTTAGTTGGCCCCCTTGACTGAAGGTAGGCGTGGGTGTGCTCATGATGATGTCATATAGTGCTCCTCTAATGCCAATTAAGTCAATAAAACTTAGGATAGTGTTTTAACAAGGCCAAATTGACCAAATTAAGTGTGCATGGTGGGTAAATGTCTCCAACAGGCTTGCACCCAAGGTCGTACCCAGTGGCTTGAATATTTCTGCCATTTTACCCGAGGTGTGTATTGTAGGAGAGATATGATACCATGTATAAATAACATCTATAATGCTAAGAAGAAAAAGATCCTTGTTGCTAATAAGAAATGTTAGATTTTTATCATTTAAGGTAGCATTATCTTAGGATCTTTAACTGAGAGAATAACAAGCACAATAATCAAGCATAAGAGACAATGGACACAAGTATTTTCCTCGGGGAAACCATAAAGAAACCCCACAAATTCCTCAGAGATAGAATGAGAACCAAAATCCTAAACCCCAAAACAGTAAGATGATCTCCTGACAGCAGTAGTCTCTCTCTCTCTCTTGTCCCAACAACTTCTTCTCTCTCAGTTATGCACTATAATTGAGTGTGAGTGAGTGTGTGATAAATAGAGAGGCTCACTCTCTATTTATACTAATTCCTGACTTGATAATAACTCACTAGGGCCGACTTCTCTAGGAGAGTCTAATAACCCTAGGGCCCCACAACTATGGGGACTTTAACCCTTGATCAATAGGAGGGTTACCCACAATGAATTTACATGACTTGTTTACATTATTGAATCTCCCGATAGGAACATTAGGGCATGACATGAATCAAATACATCGCAGACACTTCCCGGAATAAACTTCGGGGTACAATACATAAAATATACAAGTGAATACATTCTAAAGTTACAATTACATCAACACTCCCTCTTAACTAGGAAGGTATTCTCTCGACACAATTTATCAACACAAGTCTTCTTCTTTGTTTCATCTAGATCATCGTCAATTTATCGTCATCTTCATCTTCAAGTCATCTTCATTACTGGATCTGGATCATCACTCGATCTGGATCATCTATGGATCTGGAACATATTTGTTGGATCATCATCACAGGTTCTATCTCTCGAATCTTCTAGTCATAGGAAGTTATACAGAGCCAACCCTTTTTCATGTTGGTTGTAGGCCTAGCCTCCATGTAGGTCTTCTTCATCACTTATATCTGACCCTAAGTCAGAATGGCCCGCCTAGCACTTACATCTGACCATGCGAGGAACACATCCAACATACATGTCAGAAAGGCACGCCCAACACTCACATCTGACCATGAGAGGAACCAATCCAGTCATCTATTTCAGAAAGGCCCAACACTCACATCTGACCATGAGAGGAACCAATCTTGCATTCATTTCAGAAAGGATCTGCACTTACATTCGAGCATGTGAGGAACCAATCCAACATACATGTTGAAAGGGCTTTGCACTTACATCTACCCATGTGAGGAACCAATCCAGCATACATGTCAGAAGGACTCTGTACTTACATCTGCCCATGCAAGGAACCAATCTAGCATACATTGCACAAGGGCTCTGCACTTACATCCGATCATGTGGGAACACATCCCACAGTCACATTGGAATGGCTCTACACTTACATCTGATCATGTGGGAACACATCCCACAGTCATATCAGAATGGCCCTCAGCTCTAGGTTAAGTATTCCTGGTAACTGACCAAGTGCCTCCATTCTCCTAGAGAATGGCCTTTAGCACTTATATCTGATCATGTGGGAACACATCCCACAGTCACCTCAGAATGGCTTAGAACTTACATCTGACAATGGAAGGAACCAATCCTCTCACCATGTCAGAATGGCTCACAGACTCATCACTTCCCCTTGGAGGTAACCTCGATCTGGAGAACACCAAGCTTCTCCCTGAAGTACTCAAACTTCACTCTAGCCAATGGCTTGGTCAACACATCAGCTATTTGTTCATCTATTGCAACATACCGAAGCTTCATTGCTCCTCTCTACACCATATCCCTGATATAGTGATATATGATCTCGATATCCTTCGACTTGTCATGGAACATTGGGTTCTCCGATAATTTCACACAACTCTGGTTGTCGCAATATATACAAGTAGAATCTAACTAGATATCAAACAAATCAGACAGTAGCTTCCTCAGCCATACTACCTCACAAGCAGCTGAACAAACTGCGACATATTCTGCTTCAGTTGTACTCAGTGCCATGCAGGACTGCTTCCTGCTAAACCAAGAGATCACACCTAATCCCATACTGAAGCAACACCCTGAGGTGCTCTTTCTATCGATGGCACTACCTACCCAATTTGAATCAACATAAGCTTCCAAGTTAATCTTTTGATCAGCCTTATACTTGAGCCCATAATAAACTGTACCCTTTAGGTACCTCAGAATATGCTTTGCAGCAATCAAGTGAACATATCTTGGATCCCTCATAAACTGGCTCAAGGTGTTCACAGCAAAGAAAATATCTGGTCTCGTATTCGTCAGGTACATCAAGGACCCAATCATCTGATGATACATCATAGCATCAATCGTCTCTGATGATGCATCACTTAGAAGCTTCAAATTCGATGCCATGGGTTTGGTCATAGCCTTGCAGTCCATCATCTTGAACCTCTTCAGGATCTCTACTGCATACTTCCGTTTTTCGAGGGAGATTCCATCTGCATTCTGCCACACCTCCATGCCTAGAAAATAGTGCATCATACCCAAGTCCTTAATTTCGAACTTGACAGCAAGCTTCCTCTTTGTATCAGTAATCAACCCATATCCACCTGTTACAAACATGTCATCTACATACAGTAGGAGTATCACTGGGTTCCCTTCTTCAACCTTGTAGTGAAGTTCGGAATCTCCATTACTTTTGGCAAAGCCCAAACTGGATAGAAAACCATCAATTCTACGGTACCATGTCCTGGGTGCCTGTTTCAAACCGTATAGGGCTTTCTTCAACTTATCCACATGAGACTCCCTGTCATGTGTCTCAAAACTGATTGGCTTCTCCACATACACTTCCTCTTCCACTACACCATTCAAGAAAGCATTCTTGACATCCATCTGGTGTATCTTCCATTTCATCACTGCAGCCAGAGCAAGTACTGATCTAATGGAAGTGTATTTGGCTACAGGTGTAAAATTTTCTTCATAATCTATTACTTCTTTCTAGGAGAAGCCACGAGCCACAAATCTTGCTTTATATTTTTCTATGCTACCGTCTGCAGCATGTTTGATCTTGTAGATCCATTTGGAAGTTACAATAGAATTATCCTTTGGTCTAGGGACAACATCCTACACATCATTCTTCATGATCGATTGATACTCTTTGATCATAGCATCCTTCCATTCTTCTATCGCTTCTTCATAGTTGGAAGGTTCTTTATCGATGAAGTCACATAATAAGGCTACATAACCGAAGCAGGAACTGGTTCTTTTCATTTCTCTGTGATTTTCTTCTAGGGCCCCATATCTTTCTGCACCTTGGATAGCTTCTCGTACCCAAGCAGGTTTCCTCTTGTGAGGATTCTTCTCCTGAGGTGGATTTATAGGTTCTTGAGGTTCTTCTATTTCTCGATCTTCTTCTTGAATTTCTTCGTTCATGGTTGTGTCATGAATTATGGGTACTTCAGTTTCTTCAGGTTCTTCAGCAGGTCTCTTTCTGGATTTGTTGTAGGTTGAATCTTCACCGAATGTTACATCTCTCCTTATTTCTATATTCTTGAATCCTGGGAATTATATTCTATAAGCCTTCGAGCTTTCAGAGTATCCCACAAATATACCCTTCTTTCTTGAAGGATCTAACTTTGTCCTCTTTTCTTTTGGAATGTGTATGTCCACTGGACAACCGAATATTCTGAGATGGCTGACTTCTGGTTTCTTGCTGGAGAAGACTTCTTCAGTTGTTTTGTTCTCAAGTACTTTATGCAGAGTACGGTTCTGTACATACACAGCTGTTCTAGCAGCTTCTGCCCATATATGCATAGGAAGATCTTGATCATGAAGCATTGCCCTTGCAGCTTCCATAATCATTCTATTCTTTCTTTCCGCAACCCCATTATGTTGTGGATTATAAGGAGTGGATAACTCCCTCTTAATCCATGAACCTTTGCATAACTCTTTGAATTCATTTGATATGAATTCTCTACCATTATCTGATCGAAACGTCTTGATCTTCTTTTTTGTTTAGTTCTTGATCAAGGCTTTGACTTCCTTGAATTTGTTGAATACTTCATCTTTGTTCTTCATAAAGTATATCCATTTCTTCCTAGAAAAATCATCAATGAAAGAAACATAGTATACATACCTGCTTAATGAGCTGGATACATCGGAGTGAATGATTTCCAAGATTCCTTTTGCATTGCTTTCGCTACTTGGAAATGTCTTCTTTGTGTTCTTTCCTTTTGCACATCCTTTGCAAACTCCTTCATCTTTTGTTTGCATTTCTGGAAGTCCTTCAACAGATTTTCTTACAAGTGGTAGTGCTCTGTAGTGTACATGTGCAACCTTCTATGCCAAAGTTCATTTGGATCTACTGAGTCATGAACTAAAGATTATTCTAGTTGATCCTTCAATTTGTATAATCCTCTCTCTTGTTCTCCAATTATTGTTGCATCATCAATAGTATTTCCTTTTGGCCACATGAGGACTTGGTCATCTACAAATGCAACCCTCATGCCTTTTGCATCCAATGCCAACATGGAGAGAAGATTCTTCTTTATTCCTGGTACAAACAAGACATCCTTCATTTTCATAGACTTTCCAGAGTCCAACTTGTAGGAGGATTCACCACTACCTTTTATGGGATATTGGTAGTCATCCCCAAGTTTCACCTTATGGGGTGAATTATGTTCAGATAGTTCTCAAACGATTCCTTGAATCCTGTCATGTGCTTGGAATCCCCACTGTCAATAAGCCAATCTTTGCTTCCATGTGTGACAGTTCCCATGAGAGCAGAGATCATAACATATTCTTCATCACTTGAAGAGTCTTCACTTTCTTGTTTGACTCTTTTTCTGGGAGGATCATCATCCTCAGCAGTGTGAGCATGATGTTTTCTTTTTGAGTTCTTCTTCTTCTTAGAACCACTCTTATTCATGGGACAATTTCTAGCAAAGTGTCCTCTTTCATCACATGTATAGCATCCGAGTTTGGATAGATCCTTGTTTGTTCTTACAAAATTATCTTTCTAGTGAGAATTCTTACCTTGGTGATGATGATTGTCCCTTCTGCTTTTCTTGGAGTGTACTGTGAGAGCTTGATCTTCATTTCCCATCTTTTCTTCTCGAGATACTATTCAAGCTTATTCTTGTGAGCATTCTTCCCACAACCTACTGAACTTGATTAGCTTCTTTCTAGCACAGATTCCTTAGATGAAAGAATCACATGACCTAGGGAGACCATTCAAGGTGGCCATCACAATTTCTGCATTCTCCACTTCTTCATCCACTGCTTCAAGTTGTTCTTTGATCTACGAGACCCTTGTAAAGTATGACTGTATGGTCTCCTCATTCTGGATCTTTACATTCTTCAACTGGTTCCTCAAAGCCACCTTCCAGTTTATGTTCTTCCCTTCAAACAGTTTGGTCAGGGCATCAAACATAGCTTTAGGTGTCTTTAGGGAGGACACCTGTGGTATGAGGTGATCCTTGATTGAATTAGCAATAATCCTCTTAGACATCACCAATTTCTTCTTGTGTAAGGCCTTATCCTCATCTCCCTCTGGAACTGGAACCTCTTCAGTGATGTAAGAGTCCAACTCATTTTCTTCCGAGACTAGGGAGATCCTATACTTCCGAGCTCAGGAGTTATCAGCTCCCTCAAGCTTTTCATCAAGCTTGGTATGATGAGACATCTTAACAGAGAACCTCAAATGGAAATACAAAATATTTAAATCTTACCAGGTCAAGATGTCGGAACCGGATATGGAGCTGAATTTCTGCAGTGCTGGTCCAAGAGCAGATTAGGGTTTGACTTTCCCAGAGTTCTACCCAACCAAAAACTTTGATCTTGATCTCTAAACTTCGATTTTGAGGAGGAGATCAATCCAGGCATGGGCTCACTCAAAAATTCCACTTCTGTGGAAAGCCCTAATTTTTGGCAGTAGTGTCGGGTCAAAAACTGAAAATGCTCAGAATCAGATTCTGCTTCAATAGAAAGATGCGCCCTAGAGAGGAGAGTCAGCCCAACCTTCTTTTGCTGAAAATCTATGGAGAGAGATCCAAAAAGTAGGAAGCCCTATTTTCCGCAGCTGCACAGTGTCTTCTTCTCAGGTTAGCTCTGATACCATGTTATATTTTTATCATTTAAGCTAGCATTATCTTAGGAACTTTAACTGAGAGAATAACAAACACAACAATCAAACATAAGAGACAATGGACACAAATATTTTCCTCAAGGAACCATAAAGGAGAAATCCCCACAACTTCCTTAGAGATAGAATCAACACCAAAAGTAAAACCCCAAAACAATAAGATGATCTCCCAATAATAGTAGTCTCTCTCTCTCTCTTGTCCCAGCAACTTCTTCTCTCTTAGTTATGCGCTACAACTGAGTGTGAGTGAGTGTGTGTTAAATAGAGAGGCTCACTCTCTATTTATACTAATACCCGACTTGACAATAAATAACTAGGGCTGACTTCTCTAGGAGAGTCTAATAACCCTAGGGCCCCACAACTGCGGGGACTTTAACCCTTGATCAATAGGAGGGTTACCCACAATGACTTTACATGACTTGTTTACATTATTGAATCTCCCGATAGGAACATCGAGGCATGACATAACTCAAATACATTACAGACACTTCCCGGAATAAACATCTGGGTACAATACATAAAATATACAAGTGAATACATTCTGAAGTTACAATTACATCAACAAGAAATACAAGATGTAGATCTAGCTACAAGATAATTATCACAACCATGCATAGTCAAAATAGAGAGAAGAATAAAGAGACTGAATCACATGAAGAATTGAAGAATGAATAATTGATTGATTATTACAATAGTAATACATCCTTATAAAGTAAAATTGAGTTGGTGGAAGACAACTCATATAGCTCACAAATCAGGATTTTTAAATATGATAAACCCCCTTAGGTTGCTAAAGCACTTTCCAACTCTATCAAGGACCTCACAAATTAGCTAAATCATGAGTGATGGAAAAAAATGTTAATCCTAGAATCTAGATGAAAAATCATGGATGATGGGTTGGCAACAAAAGATAGCAGTCTCCTAGTGGACTAGCTTTACCTTATCCACTAAAAAGATGGAATAAAGCAGGATAAATACATGATCTACAGGAAGGCGCAGTTATTAATTCTGAAATACAATAAAGTGGGAAGCATTTAACCAAAATCATGATAAAGGCGCCCGTGGGGTATATATGGCAAGTGTTGACTAAGTGGTTCATGTGGGTGCCAACTATCAAGGCTAGTAGGTAGGAAATTAATCAATAATGATTAAATATTGTTATCCTAAGTATTAAGTGGGTTTATAATATCCCAACACCCCCCTTCATGTTTGACTTTATGATGGTATGTCAGAATACAGATGCATATGGATGCATATAGGTGTATATAGGGTCCAAAAACAAGGCTATGGTCACCCTTTACAATTATTTTTTCCATAAAAGTGAGGAAAGAGGAAAAACCACATGAGGAAAATCCCCCCTAAAGAAAGGACAAGGCACAAAATTCAAAGCATGTCTTCAATATGTCTTTATATTCACTTGAATGAGCTGAATGAATGGCTTCTAGTGAAATACTTTGATGAATAAATTATAGACTCCATGATCATGCGCTAGAGTGTAGAATCTGCAACAAGGAAGAGGAGAGACTCATTGTAGATCATCATATGATGAAGTGGGATAATTATATAAATTCTTCTTGCTACAAACAAAATCTAATCTACAAACAAAATATAAAAAGGAAAATAGATTGTGCATACTCCCTCCCAAAGAGTACAAAAATTAAGGCAATCAATTACATACTCAATTCCTTATATAGTTGTAAAATGGTGATGTGGATCACATACCTTTCTTCCAATCTAATATAGTACCTTCCCAATCTGATATGAGGCTGAAATACTTTGATATATCATAAATATTATCATATGGAACAGTAAAAACAAAATATGTAGTGTTTCCATGAGGATATGGGGCTAGACTAGGAAAAATATGAACAACTAGGGAAAACTAACAAGGGCAAAACTATGAATGATGGATGGACTTGAGATATGAACCATAATTTATTAGAACATATACAAACATGTGTAAAATAAGTCCAATGATGACTAAGGTCATGTATAACCAACCAGTGAAAAATAGGCAAGACTTGAAACCATTAAATATAAGTAACACTATATAAGAAACCAATAAGGAATCAACTAGTGAACTTGAGGTTTGTATAGTCTTAGGAGTATTCATAGGTATGGTATATGGTATGGATGGTGTCATAACATGCATATCATCATGCAAATATTATTCTAAATTAGAATTATAACCATTTGAATGGAGTGAGGAAGAGCTTCTTTAAGGCAAGTCATGATCTAGTGAAAAATCACAAGTATTGGGAGATGAATCTAGGAGACTGATATGTGCATTATCAAATAAAGAAACCGGGATTTCTGATTCTGATATATTGGAAAGTAAATATATATCAGAGATATGAGGAAAGGATGTAACTCTAGCACTCAAGGCATAGTTTATATTGGAACTGTGCACTATGATAGTGTCTTGAGGATTCAACAAGCTTCTCTAATTCATATGGAACTTCGATGTTATGCTTCTCAAGAAGCTAAGACATGATGTCCATATTCTTATTGAAACATTTCTTCTTTGAATGAAATCCCTTGTTGCAATAAGAACACTTGGATGTGCTCCCTTTCTTCTTAACTTTCTTCATTGAATCTTCATCAATAGTCTTTGAACCTTCATCTTAAATTTCAGACTTTGGCTTCTTCTCTTTCACAATTTTGTTCTCTTTTGATTTTCCATTCTTACTTCCTTGAACTAGAAGAGCATGATCCTTTCCCTTGGATGATCTAAGAGCACCCATGTGGATCAATTTATCCTTCTCTTTTGTTAGTGAATCAAAGAATGTACTCAAAGAAGGAATTTTCCAATTAGAAATAGAAATCCTAGTAGCATGAAAAGTAGACACAAAAATTGAGTATTCATGACCCAATTTTGATAAGATGGAAAGAATTAATTGGTCTTCTATCTTCTCAATCCCAAATTTCTTGAGTAATGGAACAAGTGGCTTAAATTTGGTGAAGAATATTTCAATGGAATTGAAACTACTTGGACTCAATGAGAATACCTCATTCTCCAACTGATGCGCTCTTATCTCATCTTGTACTCCAAAGAGAGACTCAAGTTTGGTCCATAATTGGTTTGGAGTGGTCAAACCATATAAACAAAAGAGTGGATCAGGAGAAATAGGGAGTCAAATAAATCCATAGGCTTCATCCAACTTATTATGCCACTTAGCTTTCTCAACATTAGCATTGGGCACATTCTCTAAAACCATAGAAACTCAGTATAGTCCCTTACTGCACAATAGAATGCCAGTTTTGGATTTCCATTCTTGATATTTGAAGGGAGTTGGGATCATAGCTAAATAAGAATCCATAATAAGATGTTGATGTGCTCAAGGAGATACTCTCTACTCTCTACAAACTAGGAGAAAATTTTGTAAGCTTATTATGAAGCTCTTCTTCAGAGAGCAATAAGAGACTAGATGTGCTCTCAAAGAGAGAACATATATCTCTTCAACTCTGTTGAACTTGAAAAACCTTGTGCTCTGATACCATGTATGAGAGATCTGATAAAATATAGAAATAACAACTCTAATGCTAAGAAGAAAAAGAGCCTTGATGCTAAGAAGAAATACACGATGTAGATCTAGCTACAAGATAATTCTCACAAGCATGCACAAGGAAAATACTAGAGAAGAATAAAGAGGTCGAATCACATGAAGAAGTGAAGAAGAAATAATAGATTGATTATTACAATAGAAATACATCCTTATAAAGGAAAACTGAGTTGGTGGAAGACAACTCATGCTAGCTCATAAATCACGCTTACTAAATATGATAAATCCCCATAGGTGGCTAAATCACTTTCCAACTCTATCAAGAACCTCACGAATTAGCTAAATCATGAGTGAGTTGTCATGAAGGATGGAAAAACATGCTAATCCCATAATCTGGAGAGAAAATCATGGAGGATGGGTTGGCAACAAAAGATAGCAGTTTCCTAGTTGACTAGCTTTACCTTCAACTGGAAAGTTGGAATAAAGCAGGATAAATATAGAATCTGCATGAAGGCTCAGTTACTAATTCTGGTAGTTAATAAAGTGGGTAGGATCTAACCAAAATCAGGATAAAGGGGCTCCTAGGGAATATATGGAAAGTGTTTACCAATTGGTGCAAGTGGATGCCAACTATCTAGGCTAGTAGGTAAGAAATTAATCAATAATGATTAAATATTGTTATCCTAAGTATGAAGTGGGCTTATAATATCCCAACATGTATCAGGAGGAGACAGGGTCCAAAACCAGTTGTATCAATCGATTTTTCCAATTCCGATCTAGTTTGGATAACACAAAACATTTTATGTCAAGGACCTTAGATTCTTCATGCTCCCAAGTTTCAACAAGCAATATAATATCAGTTTCAGTTGGTATCCAACATAATATGAGATCTTTTCTTTATGGAAAGCCACTAAAGTTCTTAGAAAGGATCCAAAGTGTCCCAAATTCATACTTATTGTTATATATTTGGTCTTTATCCTTGATAATATCTTTTTGTATTCTTGATTATTCCTAATTTTCCTTCATTTCTAGCTTCTTTTATCTTTTTAACTTCCTTCCTTAATTCGGCTTGATCTTCTCGAATGAGATCTTCCTTTATAAAAAATATAATCCAATTTAGACTTGGGGTTTTACTAATTCTATAAGCTTATTCAGTTCCTCCTTGATAGATTTGATATCCAATTTATCCTCCAAACTTTTTAAGGCCAAAGTATTATTTAGTTTTTCTTCTAACTCTTTAATCTTGCTCTTCATATTAAGCTTTTCTATATTATCAACCTCTACTTCTTGGGTTGATTGATTATTTTCCCATTGCTTATCTATTTCTTTTAATCTCATCTCCAATTTCTCCAACATATTCTCCAAACGGATTATTTTAGTGTTTATCTATTTTTGAATCTTGTCTTCAAACTATGCAACCTTATTATCAAGCATTTCCCCTAACTTTGTTTCAAGTTTAGATTCTCTTTGTTCCTTACATTTATCTAAACATTTTATACATTCACAAAGGCTATATAGGGCTACTTTGCTAGGTCTCCCATTTTGAAATGTTTTTGGTAAGTGACTTGTTCATATTGGAATAAAAAAGATAGAGAGAAAATAAACTATTATCAAGATTGGGAAAAAGAGCTTGATTGGGAGATAAAACGAACAAGATCCTCAATTAGGGTTTCAAAGATATGTTGTGAAAATACCTTGTGAAAATACTTCAATAAAAATGCCTTTAATTAACCACGTGAAAACAACTTTGAAATAAATAAATAAAAATAAATAAAAAATACATTTTAATCAAGGTTAAGAGAAGGAACTTTATACCTAATTACGTCAAGAGTTTTAGAAGTATGTCTGAAAATTCCCAAATACTGAAACTATATGGTGAAAATGCCCCATAAAAAAATCCTTCATGAAAAAGCTTGGATGAAAATGTCTTCTGCAAGTACTTTAAAGTTAAAATGTCCACTGAAAATGGCTTAAATGCCTCGTAAAAAGATCACAAAAATACAACTTTAAAGTATAAAAAATAATAAATAGATAAAAAAAAACTAAATTACAAAACATTTCCACTTGATCAGATCAAGTCTAATCAAGCTCATGGATTGGAGTTGAGTAAGTCATAAAAATACCCAGAACTTGAAAATTCCCAATGAAGCAAGTCATGAAAATACCCAAAAACCTGAAAATTCCCAGTAAAAAACCCTCCATGAAAATGCCCAAAAACCTGAAAATTCCCAGTAAAAAACCCTCCATGAAAATGCCCAATCTTCAAAATACATAGTAAAAATACCTCAAAGAAAAGCTTCAAAAATATCATTCATTATTCAAAACAGTTAAACAAAACCATATTCCCTATGCACCCATTGATATTTTTATTGCGTTTCGTAGGTTGCTTGATCTATGTTCGATATAGTACAGATCATAGCTTATTTTCTCTTTCTTAGAATTTTCTGGACTATTTTTGGAAAATTACATGCCTCAATATGGCAGAGAAAAGCTCTGTACAGATCATTCATGCTATGTTCTCTAATGCATTCATTGCATTCTGTGGATTGCTTTTCGGTTTATGTTTTTTTTTTAATAAACTTATTGCAATGAAGTGTTGTGTTATGATACTCTATATGCAAGTAGAGTGCATATAAGTTGTAAGGAAATGTATTGTTATATAATGTTGATTGTTTTAGTATGATTTTTTTTGGTAAGTTTTTATAGAGGATTTGAACACTTGCACTTTTATTAACAATTTATCATCTTAATTACTCATTATATTTATCATCTTGATTGTTTTAGTATGATTTTTTTGGTAAGTAAGTTTTTATAGAGGATTTGAACACTTAAACTTTTATTAACAGTTTATCTTCTTAATTACTCATTAGTAATTGCTCTAATCCTTATGATTATTACAAATATATAGACAACTTCTCATTTTAATCACTGGTAATTTTATTCTAAATTCTTAATTTTTTTTGGATATTTCATCGTCTTTTAGCTAAATAAAGTAAAGACATTACCAAAATACAGTAAAGACATTACCACTATAACTTTTTTTATTGGAGCCACCCTCCATAGTTAATAATAGATACGAAACCAAATTGATATGAAGCATGGAATGCCCTAACATCTTAATTCAGGTTCAATTGTCACTACAACTTTCCTTTAAAAGTCCCAAATTTAACTTGCCTAATGGTGAGATTCTGCAATTCTGGCATATGGAGAATTCCTGTAGATAAAATATAACATTCAAACAATACACAGTGACGCCACTTTGTTCAATGGTGAGATTCTGTTGAAAGAAAAAAAAAAGTGTTTGGGGAATGTAAATATGCCACTGTAAATATTAAAATATGTGCCCTGAATTATAGATTCAAACCGCAAAGAAATCTTGAATGTGAAACAATCATAACAGTATTCCATGGATATTATTGGAGATGATGTTTAACAAAGCGAAACCAAAGAGTCCAGACACACATAACACAGCTGCTGGCTGATTGAAGCTATGACTGTAATTGAAGTAATAAACACATAACACAGCTCCTGGTTGATTGAAGTTATTACTGTAATTGAAGTTATTACTTTAGAGAACAGAAATCGCAGTTTAGGCCTCCCAACTTCAAAACAAGAAAAATACCTCTATTCTTTACACCCTTGAAAATTGCTCTGCAATCTGAACTGCCATGATAGACTATCCATCATAAAATGGCATCTTTTAATGACACAATGAGTCCTTTTATTACAAATATAAAAGGAATAAGGCTATAAGAAAATCCTGTCACAGTAAGTCACATTGAATAAGCTATGATAGCATTGATGACAACTGCAGGCTATAAAGATATCCTATTCTACAGTCATGGTATGGAAACAGTTCTGTGAAGGCAAACATATATATCATATGAGCCATTTTACTCCTCTCATGTGGGCAATTTTACTGTAGTGCTGGTGCCTTTACCCAATAAAAACATTTTATTTGCACTGTTGTGTTTCCTCAACTTGTGAACACCATATGTCCATTGCTCTGGAACACCCATTAGCTTGAATTTTAACCTGAGACCGAGGCTGAAGAAGAGGCCATCCGAGAGTACTGTGAAGAGCCATGAGAACTGGAGAAGGAATGGGATGTAAAAAGAGACTTGATGGAGTGAGCAAGGGAAGAGGCAATGGCTGCCTTCACTTGCCCTCTCTTAGGGATATGCCTGGACTCAGAAGGCATATTTATCTTGTGACTGGAATTGGCCCTGGATGGCATGCTATGAATTCTTTCTGAAAAAGTAAATCTACAAACTGGAAGGAAGAGATTGGTGACCAATGCTGGAGGATGCTGTGAATATATAATAAATGTATCAGAGATTTAAGATTACTGTGAGTGCAAAAGTGACTGGTCAACAGGTGACTGGTAGTTTTTTTTAATATTATTTTTGTTGTTAGGTGGAAGCCTAGGTTCGTCACAAATCAAAAGCAATTTTCTCCCAATACTTTACAAAAAATTATGATTTGATGTGGCCACATATTGACTTTTTCCTCTACGTGATATGACATAATTGCTTGGGCTTCAAGCAATTTTATGTCGTTGCTTGGGGTTCAAGCTCTCTGTAGTCTCAGTCAAGCCATTGAACTTCTTCTAATTAACATGATGATGAATTTTATGACTGTTTTCCAGGTTAAGATGATGATGAGACGACGACTTTATGACTGTTTCTCTTGATAAGATAATGACTTTATGACTGTCTTTCCAGATACAGGTTTGAGTGAAATTGAAAACTTTTGAGAGAACCATAACAATTGCAATTTTCTTGGAGGCAGACACATGACAATCACTGTGTAAAGTCGATTGTTAGGAAAAGAATCGACCTAAATCCCCCCCACAAATAAAAATATGTTTCACATATAAAGATTGAGTATAGTCGATTGTCAGGTAAATAATCAACATAAATGTCCCCCGCAAAAAAATATGTTTGACATTTAAAAGTGGAGACAAAAATATGTTTGACATTTAAACATTGAGGACAAGTCAAATAAGGATGCCTATGAGTTCGAGCGAGAGCATCTATCGATCTTAACCACCGATTTATTTTATTAATATTTAACAATGAATAAAGGTGGAGACAAAAATATGTTTGACATTTAATATGTGTTTGACATTTAAAGGTGGAGACAAAAATATGTTTGACATTTAAAGATTGAGGCAAGTCAAATAAGGATGCCTATGAGTTCGAGCGAGAGCATCTATCGATCTTAACCACCGATTTATTTTATTAATATTTAACAATGAAAAGAAATTTTGAAAAGAAAATAATCAACATGCCCCAACAAATAAAAATATGTTCTGACATTTTAAAGATTGCAAAAGGATGTTCCTAAGTTCTAGCATCTATTCATTTTAGCAAAAGATTTACACAAATATAAATATGTTGACATTTTAAAGATTGCAATAAGGTTGTTTCTAAGTTTTAGCATCTATTGATTTTACCAACAGTTTATATGAAGTAAACAATGTTTGAAGTTGGAATGGTTGAAGAAGTGAAATTGTGCACCATGTATAATTTATATTAAAATTTATATTAAAATTAAGATGACTTAAAAAATGAGAATCAAGGTAAATAACTATAAGAGTACAAGAGTCAGATCTTTAAGATGCTGCATTTTTTTGTTTGTTCATATGGAGACGTTGCTTGTTGTAATGATGTGATTGAAAAAACAATAGTTAACTCATCAGAAAACAAAATAAAAACTCATGTTTCTCATTGCAATTTGGACATATTTAAATTATGGTATAATACAAAAACAACAAATGGAAAAATAAGCATATTGTCTAATTATCAATGTCCATTGTCAAATTTTAACGTGCATGCCCAAAACATTACAAAATCAGCTTGGAACGTTCTTGAAATTTGCCAACAACATCCTTCAAATCTAGTTGGAATATACTTGAAATTCGCCTAGATTGTGTTGGGCATGGCCAGCAAGTCCCCAAGTCCAAATTAAGTCCCAGATAGATTGGGGATCTTTTTCTTGGGGTCCCCAACTCACTGAAATGTCAAAATAATGACTATAGAGTTTTTTTGAGGTGGGGTTGAGGGGAGGCACAAGTCCCCATGTAACATAGAAAATTCATGTAGGATCATCAATTATTTCAAATAATTCTAAAAAACACTAAATCGATTACAAATAATTGATCAATTTGTTAAATAACCCATATAAAACTTAAATATAATTGCCACATTTACATCTTACTAATGATACTCTATTCAAAATAAATCTTCCTACATAATATTAATAATTACATTGTTTTATAAGCCCCAAGAGTTAGCTCAATCGGTCGACTACTCGTAGTTAGGCCTCCCAGCATGTGAGGTCGCGGGATCCATTCTCATCGACTCTCTTGGGGTTAGGCACGCAGCGGCCGCGGGTGTGAGGCCCCTTCGGGTGGGTCCGCCAGAAATTATTCCGTGGATGTAGCCCGTCGGTCAAGCCGACGCGTGAACCACATTGAAAAAAAAAAAAAATTACATTGTTTTACTACTAATATTCCTTTTGAACAACATGGCTTTGTAGGCAATGCATATAAGCAAGAAAGAATGTTAAGGTATTTTGTAGAGTGTATCACATTGGACATTGTTATTTGTAACTTGGTTAAGTGGGTTTGGGAGCTACATGGGTGATAGCGCCTACAAACCCATGGTCTAAACAAAGACTTTGTCATTGCAATGAGAGAAGCGAGGTGCTCTCCAACCCAGTATGGGGGAGATCCTATCACGTTAGTCACGTTATATTAGCCGACATAAATAATTAAAGATATAAATTACATATTGACTTAAATAATTAGAAAAAAAAAACTGGCATAGATCCATTTAAAACCCAAATCTATCAAGTAGTGAGAGGGATCCAAATGGTAAAAAAATGTACACCTCAAGAAATTAGATCCCTCTCAATGCTTAATAGATCTAGGTTTAAAATGGATCTATGCTAGTTTTTCAATTTGCTAAGGTAGCCCATGTCATTGAAATTCCCATACATGATCCATAGATAAAAGGTGTTGATGGTTTTCTTATCTTGATTAGAGGGTGCTTTTGCTAACCAATTTGCTCAACTATCCTAACCCATGTGCATAGAATTCCCAAGACTCCTAATCATGTAATTGTGTCTCTTTACATACAAATGTCATCAATTTTATCTTATTTTTATTCAAATAATAAAAAAGTTACAATTTGATAAAATGTCGTCAATATTATATTTATTTAAATGATAAAAAAAATTACAATTTAATAAAATACTATAAATATATAACAAATCTATCTTTAATTTGAGAAATACTTGTTATGAAAATAATTAACTACTACACATTTACATAATTACACCGAAGGCGTTTTCCCTATGGAGACATAGTCTCAGAAGATTCCTCGTCTCCCTGGTCATTCACACTTCAGCAGGTGTCACATCGGATTAGCAAATGGATCCTGGACAATTGTTGTGCTGATCAATCATATTTTTTTCTTTTGCATTTTAGTTGGGTCCCTGATTCTGCAATCTCGATTGGCAAACTTCTGTCCTGTAGACCGCTGGTGTCCTCTATGTTACGGCCGTTGTTGCACGTGAATGGATTGATGGATTGATTGCCAGTTGCAAGTCATTATTTGGAGTTGGTGTTTAGTGTTTTCTTTATTTTCCATCTTAGTTGGGTCCCCGATTCTACAATCTCGATTGGCGAACTTCTGTCTCGTGGACCACTGGTGTCCTCTATGTTGCGGCTGTTGCTGTACGTGAATGGATTGATGGATCGATTTCTAGTTGCGGGTCGTTCTTTTCAGTTGGTGTTTAGTGTGTTTTCCTGACAGATGGCTTGCGTGTATTCTCTACTCTTCCATTTGTTGTCCTAAACCATCGGTCCTGGTGATTTTTTGTACAGGATTTTACTGTCCTTCCCCACGATTCATTTATCTCAATTCGACGAACTCATTGCTGACGATTTTGTGAAGTTTCAGTTCACCTTTTTTGTGAATTTAGCCTACGCTATTCTTGACGAGTTTTCTGTCTTTATGCTCACAATTTGGTCGAGCGTCTGTTTTACTGGTGCTTCACCGAATTGAATAAACTTTGCCCATGTCCCTTCATTCACTGGCATTAATGTTTCATCAATGCATTATTGTTCAATTAATGCAAGAAATCTTGTCATATGATTCAGACATGGGTCAATAGCTTCATCTTTGCTCAGCTTATGACGATCTTCAAAATCTTGTTACAATACTGCATTTGCCGCATTTGTTGTTGCACCACCTTTGCTTTGCGCATATAAATAGACCTTCAGGTAACCACATATTTATTTTTGTGCGCTTCATTTACACTTCACAGTTTGCAGTTTCTTTAAATTTGCAGGTATTCCTTTAGTCTGCCTAAATTTTTTCAAGATTCATTTAGTCTGATTATGAGATGGTCAAACACCCTTGCTTTTTTTTGCTGTTATTGCTGCTTTGTCTGATTATTAGTTATTTATGTATTTTGTTTTACAGTTTGCAGTTTCTTTAAATTTGTAGGTATTCCTTTAGTCTGCTTAATTTTTTTGAATATTCATTTAGTCTGATTATGAGATGGTCAAACACCCTTGCTTTGTTTTGATGTTATTGTTGCTTTGACTAAAACAGAATGACATAATCCTTGCTTTGTTTTAGTTCAACCAAAGAAAGCAAGGGTGTTCTATGAGATCGTCAAACACCCTAGCTTTGTTTTGTTGTTATTGTTGCTTTGTCTGATTATTAGTTATTTATGTATTGCCTCATATTTTTTTCCCAGCAATAAAAAATTCGATACATTTTTACCTGAAAGGAACTCGAAAGCCGCAAACGCCAAATGCCTTTGCTTTCTACATATAAACACACTTGAAGGTAACCACGTCTTGATTTTGGTGCGCTTCATTTACACTTTACAGTTTCCAGTTTCTTTAAATTTGCAGGACACCAATGGTCCATAAGTTATATTACGCTATTTTGTAATCGTAAATTGGGATAAACTGGACTAAATAGTAAAGTGGAGTTTTGCAAGCACGTTCCAAACAGTTGAATCCTGCGGAGGTCACCCACGATTTTTTATCACATAAATTTCTTAGAAAAAAACAGTATTCAGGCTTTGTCTTTTTACCTTGTGGTTTGATCTAAGATTTTTATTGTGTGTTTCCGCAACCCGCAACCCGCAATTTGTTGTATTACGAAATGCGGAAAGGGAAAAATAAAATTACCCTATTTTGTATGCCCGCATCCCACATTTTTGTAAACCCACATCCCGCAATTCCAGGATATTCTGCTTTTTCCTTTGCGCTTTCGGCTTTTTACCATGTAGTTTGATTTAAGATTTTTGTTTTGTGTTTCTGCAAACCGCAATTTGTGGGACTACGCATTGCAGAAAGGGAAATAAAACTTTTCTATTTTGTAATCCCGCCTACCGCATTTTTGTAATCGCGCATCCCGCTATTTTGTAATCCTGTATCCCGCATCCCACAATTGCGGGATGCATGATGCGGGTGGTGAGTGAAATATTATTTTGTAATCCCGTATCCCGCATCCCGCAATTGTGGGATGTCGGTTGCGGGATAGTGAATGATATATTAATATATAAACTGTGTAATATAATGAAGAAGACTAAAGGAATACAAATAAGAATTAAAATATTTATAGTGAAAAATTGAAAGAGGACACAAATTAATCTCTTAATGTTTATTTCAAATTTTGAACAACTGCCATAGAATCAATCTCGATAGTACATGAAATATTATTTTGTAATCTCGTATCCCGCATCCTGCAAAATTACAAGATGCAGGTTGCGAGATAGTGAATGATATATTAATCTATAAACTGTGTAATATAATGAAGAAGACTAAAGGAATACAATTAAGATTTAAAATATTTATAGTGAAAAATTGAAAGAGGACACAAATTAATCTATTAATATTTATTTCAAATTTTGAACAACTGCCATAGAATCAATCTCGACAGTACTTGTCTCATGCTAATAGGTAGAGATAAAAAAGCATAGATCTTGGTACACCCCAAATCTCAATATTCCCCCTTGGTATAAGTTCAAGCGGAAAAAAAAAAATTTGTGTCATATATGCAGTTTTTTTTTGTCATTCGATCACATGAATATGTGACACTGCAATTTTTTTTGTTCTTGCCCTGTTTCATTTCACAGGAAAAAAAATTGTCATGCTATGGAGAGTATGCTAACTGAAGATTCTATTTCACTCTTTCTGCATGGTGCTATCAACATTTGCCCACTGGTACAAGTCTCCTCGTTAAACCAAGTGAACTCACTGAACTCATCATCTATTCAGTTCCGAATTTCTATCTCAAACGGGCTTCACAAGCATGAGATATTGCTTCCAACTATATATAGTAGTCTTGTAGAAACTGGACAACTAAAAGAAGGATATACAATCAAACTTACCAAGTGTACATCGAACATTGTACATAGTGTAACGTATGTTTAATTTCCATTTTGTCTTTTTCCACTTAATCATTTTCACACTATTCATGCATCCAAGGTTTTTCTATCCCATTCAACTCTAACATACTTCTTCTCACAGGACTATCGCATTGCTTGCACTTGAAGTTGTCACAGTGGATGCAGCAATTATTGGAGATCCTGCACCTTACAACCTACCTGTACCTTCTCCCTCACAGAGTTGTTCCTCTGTTCCAGTGAATCCTATCTCAGTAGATAAAAACCCTACCTTGGCTGCATCAACTATTCCATTCACATCACTCTCCTCTTCTAGCAAAGTTTGGAACATACAAGGTCGAGTTATTGCTAAGACAAAGCTACATGAATTTGGAAACCAATGAGGGTCTGGAAAAATATTTGGATTTGACATTGTTAATGCTTCACATGATGAAATACATATATATGCATTCAATGAATTGGCACTCTCTTTGTATGACCAAATACATATAGGAATAGTGTACATAGTATCAAATGGCACAGTGAAAGCATCCAATCCTATTTTCAACTATTTGAAAAGCCATAATGAGATTTTCCTAGGTTCCTCCTCAACCATCCATCCATGCTTAAATGAATACCCTTTAATATGTTTTTTTCTTTAAGTTTAAAACTATTCAGAAGATACAAAGTATACTTGTCAATTCCATGGTGGACCTTATTGGCCTTGTCATTTCAGTTTCTCCAACATCCACAATACGAAAATGAGATCGTGTTGAGACTCTTAGGCGCACTATTGGACTCCATGACATGTCAGACTATAGTATTGACATAACACTTTGGGGAGAGCATTGCCAAATTGAAGGAGCCGAGCTTGCCAACCTTTGTGGTTTAACTATGCCTCTAGCTGTAGTAATCAAAGGTGGTCGTGTTACATATTTTAATGGAAAAACTATTGGAACTGTTTCCAACACTATTGTTTTTATAAACCCATAAATTGAACAAACTTTAGTTCTCCAAAACTGGTTTCATGAAAATGGATTTTGTTCAGCATCACCATCGTTGAGACGAAAGTTCAATGCCTCTCACTCTGGTTCTCCAAAAAGCTGCTTGGTACTCTCTTGTAGCAACCATCACAAATGTTAACATGGATGACTTTTATTTCCTTGCATGCCCTCTTTTTGTTGACGAAATGAAATGCATGAAAAAGATTGCTCACAAAGTTGGAGACATTTGGCATTGTGCTAAATGTGATAAAGAGTTTCTTGAATGTGACTACCGATATATGCTAAAGGTTGACTTGGAAGATGTTATTGGATACCTTCATGGTGTGATAGCATTTGATGATGCTGCAAACCAACTCATGGGAATTTCTACAAAAGATTTGTTTCTTCTTTCAACTGAAACAACATCACTTGATGAAATAGTGCAGAGGATCTGCAACAAAAAAATACTTCTTACTCTTTCAGTTAGAACAGAGACCTTATGCGGAGTTGCACCCCTAAAAGTTGTAATTGTCATGGTTGAAAACACATAAACGACAATTTTAGATGGACACATAAATATATACGTTTTTTCAACTTGATACTTAACCATTCTTCATTGTTTATAATGAATGCTTCCAATTGTCAATTTTAACTCCTTGTTTCATTGTTCAACATAGCAGGGTATTTTTTAACTCTCTTATAGCACCACTTTCTTGTAGCCTCATACTTCCAATGTACAAGCTATCACTTACCATTTCTTATGCAAATTGGTGAAAAACCTATATGGTAGTTTTTAAATACAATAGTATTTTTCTATCCTGTTTTTTATAAAATGCACAACTTTGTTCTCTTGTTTCTGGGCACAACTTTTGATTACTCTGTACATAACAATAATTACAGTTACTTTTTTTCATATATACTTTCTCACACTACACTCTGTTCTTCTATATTACCGTTTTCTTACAATTATCAAGTTACAACTTGAAAAATAAAATTTACTCCAGTTATATTATTTTAAGCTACATTCTTACTTCCCCATATGCAATGAATTAACATTTGTTTTTTATCTTTTGCTTTATATCCACATAGTTTCCAGTTAATACATATACAAAATGTGTCGCTGCCAACAATCAAAGCTTTTAGGTGTTTAACAAGTTTACAGTTTTCTTGTAGGAATGATGCCAAATCATAACAAGGAACAAGCCAATGCACGAAGAAGAGTTTTATATGCACAAAACAAAGATAAAAACAACAAGAAACAACGTCTTCTTTACAGGGTTGCTCGTCTGGGTGTGGATATGTCTTCTTCAAATTCTCTTGCAGAACCTCTTGACTCATCTTCACTTCCATCTCTTGTGCCAAATCCATTGAACATCCACCTCAATGATGCACATCAACGATTTCATAAAAAAATGGACCAACTAGATGATATGCATGTCTGCTCAATTTGCGAATAATGTTACCCTGGTATTGTAACAAAAAAGTTCCATGAAGCATACGCTTGTTCATGTTGTATTCTAGAATGAAAAGGGCATCGCTTTTCATTGGAAAACAATATGGATCCGGGCAACCAAGCAACTGTCCTTGCAGTACTTACATAGGTTGAAGAGATGCTCACTAGTCGTGCTAACCCAAATTTTTCAAGTGACACATGCTCGTGGTGGTCAATATAAATACTCTGGTCATACTATTTGCTTCCCCCAATACATTTCCAACATTGCCACATACCTACCACATTTAGTATCAGAACTCGACATCCTCGTTGTTCAGAAATGCAATTCTACACACAAACCATATGAACTGTTTATTAGTCGAACACATGTTCTTGCTGCCCTTCAATTCAAAATGGCAAACGACCCATATTACAAGTATGTACAAATCAACCCAATTGCATTAGCTTCTTTGCCTCTTATTTTAACAGACATTTCACCTTTGATTCTGCATCTTAATAGCAATGCTACATTATCGCATCATCAAAGCTTGTCCTATACAGATGAACCACCAAATTCATTTGAACCCTATGAATTGGAATCCTCGTCATTTATTTCAACACAAACTAATGCTAGAACTGAGGTTGAAGAAATTAGACAGTTGTTACACATACCAAATATCCCACTACCACCTTCCATTGATTTCTCCCCTATAGAAATGTCCCCTATCAATGAGTACAACAAAGAAGGCCTTGTTTCCATGGATTTTCCAACTTTGTTTCCCACAGGTACAACAATTTTATTACAACCATGCATTCATGAAGTTGATATGCACGAATATGCACTTCACCTTATTCGTTATCATGACAACATATTTTCCCAACATCCTCGCTTTCGATACTACATATACAATCTAATTATGCGTCATCGAAGTAATGCTACTTCCTCTGTTTTGTCCAAAAAAATCTTGAAGGTACACTACCTCCCACAGTACATGAGCTTGTCAACCAATTACAAGACATGCCGAATGATAAAATTGGTGATCGGGTCGCAAGATTTGGGTCTTCATTATGTGGAACATGTTCATATTGGAACAAAAGTATAGCTGAAATGAAAAATATGATCAATCAAAAAGGTACAGTAACGTTCTTCTTCACCCTTAGTGCAGCTGACACAAAATGGCCAGATTTGCATGCTCTAATGCCTGCTAAATGTCCTAATGGTTCAACTCAAGCTTATCAATGGAAGGTTCACAACATCATATCAAATCCACATATTACATCACAATACATGCACAATAGATTCAAAACATTTCTTGAAGAGGTGCTTCAAAAAGGTTTCCATATAACCGATTATTGGTGCAGGTATTATACCATCTATTCCTTCCTATTTTTCTCTATGTATTTTTTTACTTTATACAATTTATTTGTAATATATGCTTTTTCATCCCATGTAGATAGAATGGAAGCATAGAGGATCCACACAAATTCATGGTTTTATTTGGTTGGAAAATGCACCAAATATGGACACGTTAGATTGGGAAGATGATGTTGCAGTTGAAGCTGCAAAAAAAAAATTTGACACACATGTGACAGCTTGGAATCCTCATAATTCCCAGTTGTCCACATCTGAGTCACACCATTCTACTACAAATTATCCATGCATTCTTGCATCACCATCGATATTTGCATCAAACTACTCAGCTGACTATGAAGAACTTGTCAATTTTGTTCAGAGGCACACCAAATGTTCAGAGTCAACTTGCCTTCGCAAAAGAGGAACATATGTTCAATGTCACTATGGTTTTCCATATGAGCTGCAAGCTACTTCTTCATTATTCATTGATCCAAATGGACATAAAACCTACAATCCTCCAAGAAATGATCCCCTTCTAAATATTCACAACCCTACCATGATTTCAATATGGAGGGCTAATGTTGATTGCCAACCTGTTCTTTGTAAACATGTTGTTCTCAAATACATTTCAAAGTATGCATCAAAAGTAGAGCCAAAATCAAAAACCTACCATGCCATTCTCTCTCGCCTTGCACATGCTGCACCAAGTGATAGCCCCATTCTTCAGCCAATCAAACAATTTCTTGCACAAACAGTTGCAGAAAGAGACATTAGTGCACAAGAGATGTGTTACATGCTGCAAAAACTTCCTCTTGTGCTTTGTATCCGTCACTTCTTTTCCCTAAACATGATCCAAATTGTCTTCTGTTGTGTTTCTAATGACACTAATAACACCCCTGCAATGCCCCCCTTCATTTTTGCTTACATGCAAAGACCCATTGCTCTTGAACATCTAACTCTGCTTGAAACTGCTCATTGTTGGTCTTTCTCGCCTAATAGGAAAAAAAATCCATGGAAACAAAACTTGCGTGACAAGTTGTTAGAGTCTATCCACATTTCACTTCCATTCCTCCCTCTGATTCTTCATCTTTTGAACCATTTTGTTGGAATGAAATTCTTCTATACAAACCTTTTCCGTCTATCCCTCACGATATTGGAACCACAACTTTTGAAATTATTTCTCATTGGCATCAGATTAAAGGCACATATGTTGTGTGGCATATTGAACGTGCAGAAGAAGAACCCTCTACACCTCTATCTGATGGTTCAAATTTTGATGCTATTACGTTTCCATTGCCCCATACCATGGATGAATGGGAACTTCTCTCTCAAATGAGATTGGGCAATAACATCCAAGTTAATGACCTTGAAATGCTTGGCCATCGTGAATTTGACAAAAAACACAATTGGTCACATAACAATATATGCACCCATTTGCATGAGACAACAACATCATTCATTGAGTTCAATCGCTTTTCCATTGAACTACATGAAGACATCCCATCATTCTCCAATTCACCTAATTCCTTGTCTCCCACACAAAGCGTAGCCTTTGATCTTGTCATGTCCCATTTCAGAAACACTACATATGTTGAACCGATAAAATTGGTGATTCAAGGTACTACAGGAACTGGAAAATATTACCTCATATCTTGCCTCAAATTTGCACTTCAAACTGCATCTGAACAAAATTCCTTCCCACTTATTCTCCTTTCTCCAACTGGTGTTGCTTCTTTTAACATACATGCATTTACAATACATTCTGCTCTTCGAATACCCATTGGTGAAATGCACCTTGTTGAAGGCTAATCCCTTTCAAAACTTCAAGAAGAACTTCGTCATATTCGCTATATTCTCATAAATGAAATGAGCTTTATTGGTCCAAAAATGTTGACTCAAATTGATGCATGCTTACATCAAGCTTTCCCCTTGCAATGTACAATCCCATTTGGTGGTTTCTCCAGAATTATTCTTGGTGACTTTGGACAATTACCTCCTGTAAAAGACATCCCCATGTATGAAGACTCATCCGTTGGAACTGATCTTTGGTGTACATTTGATACTTTTATCACACACGAAACAATTTTCCGACAACAAGGAAATAGTGCTTCTCAAACTGCCTTTTAACAACTCTTGCTAAACCTTCAAAATGCAACACCAACTATTGAATATTGGGCACTCCTAATGACAAGAACAACCTCATGCCTTTCACATGTCGAAAATTATTCATTTGAACAATCTATCCATTTGTATCCCACAAATAGCTCTGTTGCACTGCACAACAAACACATGCTAAAACAACTTAATATGCCAATTGCACATTGCTTTGTAGAACAAAGGAACCAAAATTCCCATCAATCCATTGATGACGAACAACTAGCATTAAAGGTCCTTCTTGTTGTTGGTAAACAAGTCATGTTAACTGCTAATTTATGGGTTCAAGCAAGACTTGTTAACGGCTCACTTGGAAAAGTCATTCATATTGTCTACAAGTCAAATGAGAAACCTCCTACCTTGCCATCATTTGTTGTTTTCAAATCCCTGCATTACAAAGGACCCTTATGGGATGCTTCTAATCCTACTTATGTTCCAATATCTACAATAACAAGAGGATCCCGTAGACAAATACCAGTTTGAATGGCATGGGGTTTAACAATTCATAAATCCCAAGGTATGACCCTACAAAATGTAACAATAGATATTGGAAACATTGACAGACAAGGGATTACATTCACGGAAATATTAAGAGTTACATCTCTTTTAGGCCTACGCATTTCTCCACCGTTCTCTTTTTCCAGATACTCTCGAATGCAAGGCAATCGATATGTCAAATGTAGGAAACAAGAGGAAAGCTTACTTGCTTCAAAGTCTTTAAAACCAACTTCTGCTTGAATCTTCTCATTGTCTGCTATATAAATGTATTGTTTTTCTTTGGTCACTTGTTTATGTAAAATATCTAATTTTGTTTCAATAAAGATCCAAGAAAATTTTAAATATATACCTAGAAATTGGAGTTTTGGTTTTTAAATTGTTGTTTGTTCGAGCAATCTCAAAATAAGACAATCTCCCTACCTTGTGGAGAAACTAGGCACAGTTCTGAAAGAGAACTACAACAATGGCTATCAGGATAGAACTTATGATGGTGGGCGTGGGTCCATTACCTATAACTGCATCTGGTGAGGCTCCCCATATTAAATTGAGCACATAGATCTGTGGACAAACACACAACTCACAGGATAGATCACACAATTTACTTAGTTATTGAAGAATGAAACAATGCAAAAATGGCTTGCAGCTGTGAATGTTTTTCATTAATCAAAGAGTAATTACATAATAATTACAATGAAGTACAATGGGTTTAATAGCCACAAGCAATTCAAATCCACATGAGGAAATTTGAATTGATTAGACTCTACTTGACTGTAGGTAACTAAGACCTTGTCTAAATCACTATTGAAGGACTCAATAGTTAACTGACCTTGTCTAAACCATAACCGAAGTTCATCGGAGTTCTAAAACACAACTCAAGTGTTACATTCAGTGTTGACTAAGGCTAACTGACTGTGGCAGGTGAGAAATGCACCCCTCCTGATTGTAGTCAAGTAAACCTATCGCTAACTGAATGTAGAGGACTAGAACTGAATGTAACTGACTCATAACTTAGCTTAACTAGTCATCAACTGAACTCGACTAACCTTGGTTGGTTTCGGCACTCCTAGTGGCTCCTAAATTGTAGGGATTGGTCTAGGAGGCTCCTAAACTGATGCAATCAAGTGCAATCAGTGGTAGTAGCCCTCAATTAGTGTTCCCCACACTTTAGTAACTGAAACATGTGCCCCAATTAGGACAAGTGGACCTAGTGGTGCTAGTGACTAAAAATAGACTGGATGGACTCCCGATTTAGACATATGACCAAATTGGACAAGGGAGGATTAATAATCCTAACACCCCCCTGAATGCTAACTTGGAAAATCTGTGGGCCCTGGTAACTAAGACCATAGGTCACCCATTACATCAAGTAAAGTAAAGTAACTGCTCAAAAACAAGGTGTTGGGGAAAACCCACATGGGAAAAAAATCCCCCCCTCTAATTAAGTAGGTAGAATCAGGATCAATCTAGTTCTTCTGTGCACAGGTATCATGGGGCCTGGAATGTGAACCTCTCCATCATTATTTCAAGAGGAATCTTCCTCTTTGGAAGAAGAATTATATGCTCAACTAAATAAGAAATATAGACAGCTGCCGGAAGAAGACTAGACCCATGTAGAGCAACTGAAGTCAACTGATAAGTGAGAAAAGATTCTTGAGGATTCAGAACATGTGAGGAGCACTCAAGAAAATTATATGTTACAGCCATGAACAGCAAAATATGAGCGGTAAGAACATCCCCAAGTGTTAGGAGCAAGTGTCCAGGCGGATGTAGAAAATATTCCTGTTTACCAGTTCTGTGAGGAGATGAGCATGTGATCAATGGTAGAGAAGCACTGGGACTGTTGAGAGAGAATGTTTGAGGTCCATAGTCTGATATAGCTTTTGAAATAGCTAATGAATCACATAATAAAATATCAGAAACCTCATATGAGGAAACTAACACCAAATCCCCATCATCAGTTTTGAAGAGAAAGTGCGGTACTTGATTTTTCACACCGGAATTGGTGAGAGTAGCTACAAGCATGACTGAAAGATCTTGGATTTTAAAATATGAACCAAATAATATCATATCAGAAATTAAATCAGATCTAAATAAGTTCAAAACAGATCCAAAACTGCGAAATGGAATCAAATCCCCAGCAACAGTTTTGTACGAGACTCGAGGTACTTGTTTCTTCACACCGTTGATGAGAACAACTACAAGCAGTACTGAAAGATTATGAATTTGATATATTAAACCAAGAAATATCAGATCAGATCTAAATAAGATCATATCAGATCCAATAAGGTTAATATCATATTCAAATAAATGGTTAACCGAGATGGTGGATGCACAACTTTCTTCTTCTTCAAAATTTTGAATTTTGGTGCATGCAATCCTGCAGGAATTTGATAGAAAATCTAGATCATGGGGAGTGAATGGATCACTCTGGTAATCTGATATTTCTTCCAAAATATCCAAGGTATCACATATTTGCACACCAGCAGCAACATTAGAGGGATAAAATCAAATTTCTCTTCACTTTCGAAAGCAATTACTGGTAAATTTTGCACAGAATTCAAAGGAAAATCACCGGTGAATGTTTGCATGGAAGTGCAACAGTGTTTTTATTCAATATTAGAGATTCAAATGTCTTCTTCTATTTCATCCATATGAGGAGATGAGATATCAGAGATCTCACAAACTTCTAGAGCATCAGGAGAAGGAGTCACTACATGGAGACTATCGTCAATTCGAATTGACTGTGTAGAAGCTGCTTCTTCTTCATCTTGAACAACTTCATCAGAGAGAGTGGAGGCCGATATTTTTGGATCAAGGATTCTTATGGTGCTGTATGTTCTCTCCAAAGTGCTATTATGATCCTCATCAATCATTCCAAAGGTTCTGTCCAATCTTGTCCAGAGTTCCTATGGATCTTTAATAGATCTACTAAGGTAGCGCAAGCTAGGAGAAAGAGCCAGTTTCATTATTTCAAAAGCTGCATCCTTTTCATTTAGCCAGTCATTTTCACTCTCAAAAGACTCTCTACCGAATCCATCAGACACCCAATAGAGATCTTGTCTATTCAAAAATACCATCATCTTCACCTTCCATTCAAAATAGTCTGAGGATCGGGTGAGAAGAGGAACTGATGAATTCATTACGAAGTTGTACCTGCAAAACAAAAAAAAGGGCACCGTAAGGTCAGACAGCTTGCACTTTTGGAATTTTCTTCACACCTAGCTTAGTTAATCAAGCAAGCTTGATCAACAATTCCTTTGCTTGGGGTCTTAAGTGGTAAATTCTCCACTTCTGGTGCAGTGCTGGAAGGAGCAATTTTGCTCAAAAAATGATCCAGTAAGAGATCTGAGGAGAAGAAGTGCCTTGTCCGCTGAGGCTCTGATACCATATTAAATTGAGCACATATATTTGTGGACAAACACACAACTCACAGGATAGATCACACAATTTACTCAGTTATTGAAGAATGAAACAGTGCAAAAATGGCTTGCAGCTATGAATGCTTTTCATTAATCAAAGAGTAATTAGATAATAATTACAATGAAGTAAAATGGCTTTAATAGCCACAAGCAATTTGAATCCACATGAGGAAATTCGAATTGATTAGACTCTACTTGACTGTAGGTAACTAAAACATTGTCTAAATCACTATCGGAGGACTCAATAGTTAACTGACCTTTTCTAAACCATAACCAGAGTTCATCGAAGTTCTAAAACACAACTCAAGTGTTACATTCAGTGTTGACTAAGGCTAACTGACTGTGGTAGGTGAGAAATGAGCCCCTCCTGAGTGCAGTCAAGTAAACCTAGCGCTAACTGAATGTAGAGGACTAGAACTGAATGTAACTGACTCCTCACTTGGCTTAACTAGTCATCAACTGAACTGGACTGACCTTGGTTGGTTTCGACACTCCCAGTGGTTCCTAAATTGTAGGGATCGGTCTAGGAGGATCCTAAACTAATGCAATCAAGTGCAATCAGTGGCAGTAGGACTCAATTAGTGTTCCCCAAACTTTAGTAACTGAAACATGTGCCCCAATTAGGCCAAGTGGACCCAGTGGTGCTAGTGACTAAAAATAGACTGGATGGACTCCCGATTTAGATATGACTCCCGATTTAGACATATGACCAAATTGGAGAAGGGAGGATTAATAATCCTAACACCCCATCCAAACTCATATCTACCTGCTGAAATTTCCAACAGTAGTGTTGGAAATAGTTCCAACAATTTTTCCATTAAAATCTGTAACACAGCCAATCTGTATCGCCTGATTCTGAATATTTTTCTCTAGTTTGCTCCATGTAAAATCAACCTCCTACTCTCTAAGTCCATTTCCAAGTCACCATTCAAGTCCCACCATTCCCCAACGTTGCTCCAACATCGCTCATGAACAACCTGTCCATTTAAGAGGGCCAACTTATTACCTGGGAATCTACAGCTTCATGTCTTTCTCTCTGGGATGCCCCTTTTTCTCACAAGTTATAGGAATATATAAAATTGAGTTTCTAATTTTCTAAAAAAATAAATCAACACATTAAAAATTAACATATGTATTATCGAATTTACTGTGTAATCATTTGCAGAAATAGATAAAGATTTTAATAAAATAAACTCTATTAAAAGTTTGTCAGTACATGAGTCACTAGCAAGACTGTGAATAAATGTACTAATTGATCACAAAATACTAACAGTAATATTGATCCATCTGAAACAAGAAAACTCATAATTCGTTACGGAAACTTAATCAAATAAACAACAAGAGATATGAAAGAATATCATAACTGATTAAATAGATTTGCACAAAATTACAAAACCTCAATTAAACAGAGGTATCTCCAGTCTCTTGTCCAGATTTTTCCCTTCCAAAAAGGCCCTATTACATGTGAAACCCACCCTTTAAATAATTATTACAAAGAGTAGATTTCCATCAAATTGGGAATGACAAATCTAAATAAAACTAATATCCAAGGAAATCCCGCCATCTGTTCCAAATCCCTAGCAATTCCTCAATGTTGCGATAGTTAGCTGATTCAAAACCAAGTTTAGCATCACGTTTATAATTCTCCATTTCGGTTTTAGCTAACTTATGCCAGATCCGGATGTAAATGTGGACCTTTCACTCAATAGCCAACGTTCTCTGATTAAGTGATCCACATCTTCAATGGTTATATGATTGAGCCCTTGGATTTTCTCCCTTGCTTCATCTCTCCGGCGTTCAACCTGCTCGATCATCAATTTTGGAGGACATGCATTTTCAATAAGATCTACTATGAGAAAAGAAAATCCTCCATGATACTGTCAACAACATACCCTCTTCTTCCACACATGGCTTGTGCCTTTTTAATAGTCTCTTCGACCATCTCATTAAGATCAAGCCAAGAATGGAGTACTGTTCTGACTTTATTTAGTTGAAAGCTGCTGAGAATGATGATTTTTTATATTTGTCCTTCATGTCCCTTTGCTAGTCCACATTGTCAGCATAAGCCTTCGAAGCTTTCCCTCTCTTTTTCACGTGATCTTCAAGTACAACAGTCATCTGACCAAAAGCAATATAGGTTTCATAAATATCATTTAAACTGTGGAACAAGTCAGTTATTAACTCATAATGCTCCGGATTTGCCCTGATAGCCAACTCCTTAAATTCTTCTTGTGAAAACTTGGAGAACGAAGAGGAAGCTGCACTTGCAGTTTCATCTTCACATTGCTTTTCAAGTGAGGCTATCCTCTGTGTAAAGGAAACATTTGAAGTCTTCTCATTTTGCAGCTCAACCTAAAGAAAGGCACTTTTGACCTATAGTTCATTGTACTTATCCTCAAATGTCTTCATAAGATCAGCAACATGAGCCTCGTGTTCCCTTTTAGTTTTCTCAAGTTCTTCCTTCAACTGGGTTATCTCTTCTTTCCTCCCGTCAAACTTCCTGTTTAAAGTGTTAACAACATGGAGATTGGCACCTGTGAATGCACCCAAAGAAGCAGTTGTATCTACTGCATCTACCTGTGGGTCACTGGATTGCTAAGTCCAAACTATTTTCTTAGAAACAGATACTTCCATCCCACTTTTATCCCTACTCCTCTTTTTTCCCTTTCTGATAACTGCTTTATCAGGATTGCTATAATAATACTCTCCAAGAGAGACAACAATGTCTTCATAAAATTCAGCTCTTGGATCAATGGATCCAGAGGTGTCAATCACTGTAGACACCAAAGAGGATGTTTGGGTAATGATAGGAGAGGGCATGGTCATGGTAATGTGAGTGGTCAAAGGAGAAATGTTTTGAACAAGGACTATTTCAGAGATTGAAGACAAGAGTGGCGTTCAAGATTAGGAAGATGGGAAGTAGAGATCGACAGCTGGAAGTGGTGAGGAAGACACTAAATCCTTTTCAGTACCAGATGATGTTAACAGAGTAACTGAGGGTACATGTATGGGAATATTGAAAATTGGTGCTTGTGAATTGCTTTGAACAGGGGCTATTTTAGGGATACAAGAGAGCAGTGTGGTTGAAGATTCGGAAGATGGGAAGTGGAGATTGAGAGCTGGAAGTGGTGAGGAAGACACCAAAACCTTTTCAGTACTAGATGATGTTGACAAAGTAACTGATGATATCTCTAGGGGAATCTTCAAAATTGGTGCTTCTGAAATGTTTTGAACGGGGTCTATTTGAACAATTGAAGAGGAGAGTGGGGTTGAAGATTCAGAAGATGGGAAGTGGAGATTGAAAGCTGGAAGTGGTGAGAAAGACACCAAAACCTTTTCACTACCAGACGATGTTGACAGAGTAACTAACGGTAGGTGTAAGGGAATCTTGAAAATTTGTGCTTCTAAAATAAGAGGTAGTGAGATGGAGGTTTGCACAGGATGAGATGTGACAGATATAGGTGTAGAGGTCAAATCCTGATACAATTGAGACAGTGCAAGTGATATGCGTGCTCCTGCAGGCAAGGTAGATAAAGTATGAATGGATGAAAGGAGCAATGTTGAATACGAACAACTAGAAACAGAAGAAGATTGTGAAACTGTAGAGATAGGGATAAAACCTTTCTTACCATCACCATTCAACAAATCTATGAATGATTGCAAATATTGATCGACCTATTTAGTGACAGGTGCAGAGGCTATCACGTCTTCTTCTAAGTCTGAATCAACCAAATCGATAGTAGGAGCTGTAGAGGAAGAAGCCTTCAACTTCAATCTTTTGAATGGTTTTTGTTCAGCTATTTCTTGATTATCACTTGGCTGATTGACTGCAGCAATCACCGGGATATCAGTAACAGTCTTAGCAGCTATAGCTGCCTGAGTATCCAGCACATAGGTCTTCATTACCAGCTTCTATTTTGATTGTGTTGACGTAAGTATTAAGGATTTGACCCACTGGGTAACTGGTACCTCTAGAAGGTCTTCCATTAGACGTTTTCCCTTGTCTCCATCTGGAAAAGTTTCCACTGATGAATTTTTCGTTGCTTCGGCTTCCTTTTCTTCTTTGTCCTTTCTTACTTTCTCCAAGAGGCCAACCTACAGTGCCCTGTAACACTGAATCCTGTCTTTCAGTTCCCTTTGATGCTGCAAGATGTGGGCTTGCTCATCCTTGTTTTTGGCTCTCCCCAAGACTTCAGAAAATGTACTAACACCCTGGTAAACGGAATCATCAGGAATTTCCTCATGCACATAATTAATTTGGATATGGTACTGCTTAAATTAGGCATCGAGGAATCCCTTGGGATCGTGTTTTCTATTGCTGAAAAAACCAAGCTTCAAGGACTGTATTTGTTCACCCAATACTGCATCCCAGGTTGAATTTGGGATAAACAACGATCCAAGGTTCAAAGGGAATTTGGGCCAAGCTTTTTTCTTAGGGCCAATCAGCTTCTTGTAAACCCCGTCATTGACAGTTTGGAAAGCCACTTCTTCTAGAACCAACTTGTTAGGGACAATTCTAGGTAGCATATGAACAGTGTTGCTACCCCAAATCCTGATGTATGAAAAATACTCACCAACATACCAGTCACCCATTGTAGCAATCAAAGTTGTGGCTTTAGGTGAAAATGTAGGAGCTTTCTTCTTGAATATTGAAAAATAGATGGTGCCAAGGAAGTGTTCACATATATCATAGAACCTGGGTGCATAGTTAGTATCCCACAATTCTGAATAATAAATGGGCACTGGGGGGGCTAAAAAACTCCACTTCCATCCCAAATTGGGATTCGAACTCAGCGCAAAATATATCATAAATGAAGGATGAAAAGAAGAAATTGGGTTTCTTTCTAGCAGTGGCCTTCTCATAGTCTTGGATAGAAATTTTGAGTTTTAGTGACAAGATGGATGCCCACAGGAAGGAATCATCAGTTGCTAAAACATGATGAGCTACTACAGCCCATTCAGCCTTAAACACAGAACAATTAGGAAGGCCATACAGTCTACATAACATAGATTCCAATAAGGAATAGGGTTCTTTGAACTAGGTAACAGGGTAAAGGTCGTAAGACCTCTTTGAGAATTTACTAGGTTGGTGCATCCAAGATTTTAACATTTCTTCGAAATTGAACCTACTTTTGGAGGCTTTTGCAAATTCTACATTGAGGGGTTGTCTTACCATCTTAAGGGCATAAGCCTTCGTAAATACCTCGGGACGGAAATTAGCTATCTCTAACCCTCTACTATCGTTCAAAGAATGGTCTTTCGGGTCTACATGTTCTACTATCCATTTGACCGTGTCATTGTAGGGGAGGATAGCAGGTCTAGCAGCAACATAATGAAGTCCATAATTCCTTATTCTTTCGTAAGCCAACTGGTTGTCTTGAATATCAAAAAATGTGTCTTTGTCAAAAATTGCATAAACCCTAGGCCATTCAATTTGGTAGGTATCAGTGATTTTGCCACTGGTATCTGAGAAAATACCAAAGTTCGGATCCTTGGTTAACATATCCTTTTGCAGGTTTTTGCAACGGGTAGATCTTGCCATTGTTGCGAATTGGAAAAACTCTGTTTAAAAGAGAAAACAATGGGAAGCGAAAATTAAAACTAATTCAGGCTGGACTACAGTAATAAATTGAATGAAGAAATGACCAAGATACTAACTTGTAATCGAACTAGACTGTGATGAAGTTGCCTGGTAAAATTCACGCAGCGCAGTAATTCGCAAGAGTAAAAAATTGGTAAAGAAATTGTAAAAGACCAGCCTATATATATATATATTTTACGCGGGTCAAATTAGGAAAGAAGGATTAAAACAAATGGACAGCCGAGATGAAACCTGGCGAGATGTGGGATCATAACGAGATATTGCAAATATTATTTCATTCCGCATCCCGAATCCCGCATACTGCAATCCAGGTTGCCAGAGCTTGACATTTATTATTTGCAGGAATTTCCATCGCACAACCTGCATCCCGAAATTTGCGGTTGCGGGATTCGGGAGAATTTTTGTAAGTATTGTGTGTCATCCCGCTCATCTTTCCCGAAAACCACATCCCGCAATTTGCCGGTTTTGGGTTGCGAAAATCAAGATACGGGATACGAGAAGACAAAATAAATGAAGTTGTATTCAATCTTTCCCGAAACACGCAACGCGTATCCCGAAATTTGCGTTTGCGGGATGCGGGATAATTTTTGTCAGTATTGTGTGTCATCCCGCTAATCTTTCCCGAAACCCGCATCCTTCAATTTTCAAGTTGCAGGTTGCGGGGGCTTGAAATTTATTATTATTTGCAAATATTCGGCATACTCATCACACGCGTTAATTTTAAGTTGCTATCAGTTAATTTTTATTATTTCTTGCAAAATTTATAATAAAAAGTCGAAACCCCAAAACACAACAGTTATAAATGTCCTAACCTAAAATTTCAAAACTCAGTATTAATATGCAGTCTCCAAAGGTAAGTCACAAAAATTGGCTTGCGAAAGACATAATATTTTTACCCTCTCGACATTTTTTTGCACCTCTTGGTACAAATGCTAGTTTTAATTATACCGAGACTGGTCAGAATTAAAAAAAATAAATTATTTGTCATAAAGTTGATATCTCCACACCTTGACTTGTTACTCTATGCGTTGTAACATTTTATATTACTGTTTGGCGTTCAAGTTCTCATTAGTCTGTCAAACCATTGAACATTTTTTTTATTTAACCTGATAACAACTTTGTGAAGTGCTTTTGGGCCAGCATGAATTGTGAGGCCGACACATTATCATTACTATGTGAAGTTGTTTGTTAATAAAATTTGCGACACAAATGCCCCCACCATTAAAATATGTTTGGTTTTTTTAAGAATGCGACTGTACAAAGTTGACACCCAAGTTGAACAAGGATTGATGTGAATAAATTCGGTAAAAGTTTTGGGTACATATGCTTGAGTTTAATGTTCAAACTTTATAAAAAAATGATGTGCATTGAAGCCAACAAAATTACATAACATGTCATACATTTCATTTACATTTGACTTTATTTTTTAATACAATGCAAAAATTGGAAAGTAATGGAAATCCACATGAATGAATAAGTTTTTGTCAAATGGATGTAGCTTGGGTGGTTGGGAGGAATGAATGTTACCCTCCCCACCCAGGGTCTACTCTGNGTAATAAATGTTGTGATTGATGAGCTGACCATACCTTGATTCAGTTTGAATATCAGGTATTGGAATTTTCCGTGGAGTAGCCCTCTAACAAATGGTGAACTACATTTTAAAGAAAAAAAAAAGTTGAAAGTTTGGTTAAAGGCTAAGTGGTTCATTTACATAACATGTGATACATTTCATTTAAATTTGACTTTATTTTTTAATGCATTCATTTACATAGTGATACATTTCATTTAAAGTTTACTTTATTTTTTAAAGCAATGCCAAACATTGAAAACTAATGAAAATTCACATGAATGAATAAGTTCAAGTTTGGTTAAAGGCTAATTGGTTCTAAAATTGGGCTAATTGGTTTTAAAATTGGTTCGTTGTTAGAGGGAAATGGGTAATATTTGTATAAAACTCGGAAGTAATTATGGATGATAAGTTAACTAATGGAATTAAAAGAATTAGAGAAAATTGTTTAATAATTTCTATTATGATTTAGACAAAGATATAGGGGCAAAACAGATACTCACTAGTTATTAATAGTGCTTGTTAGAATGTGTTTTAATGTTGTCTAGTGGCTTGATGTTATCTTGTACTTAGTGTCATAATAATGATCATTATAACATCATTTGCAGGGAAATTATACATGTAACATGGCCTCATTAGACTTGAAAATTTATTACCAACACAAACTCTTTTGATGCACTCGGCCTTGGAGAAAATCACAAGGAGATGCATGGCATTGGGAGTCCAAAATGAAAGATGCCCTTGGAATGTTCAAGGTTTGAATGACCTTAGTACAAAACACACTAGTCTCTTGATTAGTGGAGTGAATATTTATTTTACATGAAGTCAAAATTTCAAGTTTCTTACTCCCTTTGGGGATGCTTCAGAATGTCTCTTTATTAATTGATACAAATCAAAGGAAATTGGATTGTTTAAGTCCACTAGACAAGGTTTCCCTTATGACTCTAACACTCTAAGTCATTGCAGTTAAGTAAGTTGGCTATTTTCTTAATACAAAAGTCAATTTGGGGCACATTAAAGGGATTTCTCTCCTTGGGGACTTATTTGATGACATGTATAGGAATTAGATTCCCTAGGTTGATCTTAAAATGAAGATTTTCTTCCTAAGGCTAATAATATTGTTGTGGATGACACATAGGGCTAATCCCTAATAACCTTGTGTTAAATCTTGGTATTTGAGTGCCTTGTGTCAGGTGGTAGAGTTAAAAGTGAGATAAGGTGATTTCCTTTTTGAGAAATGTGTCAATCACCATGGGTTACAAGTGGCTTTGCTCCCAACCCTTCCTTAAAGGTTGGTTGAACAAACTGTGGCGATCAAATCCAAGCAGAAGAAATGGTTAATTTGATTAATAAGCATCTGAAAGACTTATTCTTGAACCCCCAAAATTATGTTTTGCTTGGAGTTTAATAATTGTGAGGGGCTCCATGTTTATAGAATGCTACTGTGTTTGGGTGTGTAAAACCAAATTTGTCCATAGTGTGGGTGAGTAGAAACCATGAACCACCTTTTATAGTGATGTCCACTTTTTATGGATGTATGGGTTGAGGTAGATTCTTTGTATCAATGATGTTTTCTTAATTCCTTATGCTATCGAATCACCTTACTAGTCGATTACATGCTTTATGCCATATACTTTCAAGGTGCTTGACTGCTTATTAGAACTAGAGCTCTCTTTTGGAGTTAAAAATAAATAAATGATGTTTTGTTTAATGATGTTGTTTCGTCTCATAAGTTTTCTTAGTTTGATGCAACATTGATATGTGTGAACTTGTTAGTACATATCATTATGCATGCATCAAAGGTATGACCAACATATATGCCTCAATTATTCAAGGAATAATCGACTGATTGGTGTTGGACAGCAAATGAACTTCTAGATGCCCCTTGTTTGGTTTGTAATGATTTTAACATGGGCGAAAACTTGGAGGATAAGGAGGGGGGTCTTTTGACCAAAATCTTAAGTGGAGAAAAGGAACCTTGAATAGCTCTCAAATTTTTCATTTAGTTGTATCACCATAACAAAGATAGGTGTAAGGACTCCATTGGAATTATCCTTCACCTAAAAGAAGTTCCATAAAGGTTAGGAGAGAATCTTACATTTCCTAGATAGAATCATGCTTTTTTAGTATGCCACGTCCTATTTTGAATCCTCTACTAGTAGGGATGTGAGCAGATGAAATGAACACTCTTTTTAACTACCAACAAATGTTGTTTGTCTTTTCCTAGAGTGCATAGAATATCTGAATGCACATGACTAGATACATCATGGATATCTCCCATTTGTAAAGTCCTATTACATCATAAGTATCTAAAGTATGTAGAAGGTTAGGAATGCCATTAAGCCTTAACTTGGATAGATCTCTCCTCTTGATTGGGTTTATCCTTCAATGATAATTATCTATGGTCTTCTCTTTTGTAGCTATATGAGAGTGAACCCTTGGCTAAAAGAACCCTATTCTTAGGTAGGAGAGTGTTTAAGAAGGGAATCTAGTTTTCCAAGCCTCATTTGACACCCAATCTAGGGAATTGTTGTCATGGTTGAATCTCAAGGAAAATTTCAAGATGTCCACTTCCAACTAATTTCTTTTGGATTGGGATCAACTCCTAAATCTAGAGTATCTTGTACTTAAGTTAAATTGCAAAGTTTGTGATCTTGGTGGAGAGACTAAAAGTGGTCAAGTACAACAACGTTCACCAAATACAAACCATACCTCACCTAGAGGGGCTTTGCCCTAATCTTATGTTAGAAGGATGAATTTATAGTGTTTGGATGGAAAACTATGATTAGAAGGCTTGCTTGTTTATGCCTAGGAGACTTTGGAAGGTAGTCTTGGAACGTAAACATCAATGTTTGACTAATTTCTAATCATGGGAGGGTTACCTATGAAGAAAAGGATTTCTTAACTAGAAATTTCAAACCCACACTACCCCCGTTGTAGATGAGTTCAGACCTTGAAATGCATTCTCGTTTCGTCTTCTAGCCAAGTGTGTATGGGCTTGGGTAGGTTCCTTTTACGAGTCATATAAAATTTCAGCTCTCATCACATGAAAAGTTGCTTTCTTAGGGATAGAGTACCACATGATATCAAAATGAAACTCGTATGGATGCTTGTGTGAACTAATGTGTTATACTTTATTTGGAATATGTGCAATGATTTCATTTTTAATACATTTTTAATAAGCACATGAGTCTTCTTATACTTTTTCCTAATTTGATGGTGCACCAACACATGACAACCTATTGTTGTTAACCATAATATAAAGTTGTAAAATCATAATGGAAATGGACCGCTTATCACCACTATTGGAGTTTTGGGGTGAGGTCTCTTGCATGATGAATTGGAAGCCACCTTGCACATATCAACTCACCTTAGTTATATGTCATCAAAATGGCCACCTTCTACTACACTAGCAAGTAGGTTAAAGAGTGATGAATTTGTAAGAAAAGAATGGTGAAACGATCTGATTCGATGATACGTATGTCGCTGATACTTTGTAGAGCCACACAAGTCAGAATCTTGAATCTTCGCAAAACAATTCAAGCACCATATTGAACAAGTTTTGATGACAACGTTGAATCACACGGACCAGCCAAAACAACTAAGAACAATTATTAATCTTCATTGTAATGAGATTATTAGACTTAATACAACAGACTTGCATTTCTCTGCGACAGCTGAGATACAAAATCGGCCATATTATGGAAGAGATCCATGACAGTAGGAAATGCATATATATATATATATATAGGATCGACTTAGATGCGTGAAGCTGAAGAATGGCAATTAACTAGCAAATGGCCACACAAACGTCTGGCAAAGAACGTAGCTGGAGTCGTTTTGGATGCAAGAGGGATGATACGTGACAATTTTCTAGACAGTAAAATTCTATTGAATGATTACAATGGTAGTAATGCCAACATTGGTGGGCCCCAACGTGGCCACAATGAGTAGAGATGAAGTGGCTGAACAAAGCCGACCCATACAAGGAACCATTGGAAAGCACGCGTCCTCCAGGCAGCCTGCAAAAATTCTGTCGTAGTAGATACGAGGCAGGCAAATAATAATAGTAGGGGGCGGGAGATTAGGAAAAGAGGCAGGCAAATAATAATAGTAGTAGGAAAATGCAACCACTCGACATGAGAACGTTGAACAATATGGCAGCAAAAGAGCCTTTGGAGAAGTCATTGCACCAGGCCAACGCATTCTCATACCGCAGGAGCACACATGATAGAGGGAAATGATGCGAAAAAAATGCTCAAACCCTGAACAGTCGTATTCATTGATTGAAGAAGACCCTTGAGCAACAAAATGCAATGAGATTTGGGAAAATTTGGCCATATTTCGTCTTTTATTTCCATCTCTTGTCCATCTCAGTAAGTCTGGCATGGCAGAACCCTCACGAGCTAAGACACATACAACCTTTCTGCAATCACTATTATTTTTTCAAGAAAGGTTCACGTTGTTTTGTTCCTAATATGTCCTCATAATGTTGGATTGCAAGAACTTTTCCTCAGCGGCATTTTGTTGGTTGTCCACAACATTCCCTTGATTCAAAGGTTGGCCTCCCTTTGCATAGAATGAACATTCACACCCACATGTTCAGGTCGCTGCAATATTTACATATAGATAAAGGTTTCGATGCTTTTTGTAAGATGGCTTAGAAAACAACCTCAATTTTGTTAAGAACAGAGCAACTATTGTTTGAATCTCTGTACCACAAATCTGTTAGCAACTTCCTTCGGTCCCTGTTTCAGCCACAACCAATTCTTCACCTGTAGATTTTTGGAATATGGACCCAAATAATAAAATGAGAACAAATACACACAACATTTAAATGCAACAAGAATATGAGTACACATGGAAATCAAATAGACCATTCATAACATACACACATGTAGAAATACAGTTGCATATTTAGGAAAAAACTCTAGATTTGGGCATGAACACTTTCCACTTTATTTACATCTACACTCTGTGCAAGAGATACAAGCTGCTCTCACACTATTGTCATATTCTATAGCCGTATTCTACAGCATTAACATACATTCTCACCCCCATGCAAACTAATTTCAAGAAGAATTTTTTAATACCAAGAAAACATACACCAAGTACAATGAGTCTCGATCCTTCGTTTGTTGTCGGTGGAGAGAACTAATTCATCGAGAAACCTCTGCTCATTTAATTCAGTAGTTATCTTCTCAACTACGAGCTGCAAAGGAAAGAAGAGTTGGCAATGGTAGATGAGCTGGCTTAAAGACCAATTTTGCCAGAATTTGTTTTCACCTACCAACATTCTCCCACTTGAAATCAAATAGAGGCAAACCTCTGGTTATTCATCCAAAAAATATGGATCATGTTACTCCCAAGCCATCCAAGCTTCTACAAAGCTCTTGCTTGTCTCTTGGCAAAACTTTAGTGAGCATATCAGGAGGGTTCTCAACAGTATGAATCTTTTCCATATTTAAATGCCCTTTCTCTAACACTTGGCGAATCCAGCAGTACCTTTGATCAATGTGTTTGGTCCTCGAATGAAATGTTGGGTTTTTCACCAAGTGAATGGCGTTTTGATTGTCACAATGCAACACATACTTGTCATGTTTTATTCCCATATCTCCTAGGAATCGTTGCATCCACAACATCTCTTTGCAAGCCTCTGTTGCAGCTATGTATTCTGCTTCGGTTGTGGAGAAAGATACAATTTTTTGTAGCCTGGATACCCAAGACACCACTGTACCCGTAAATGTATACAAGTAACCAGCGGTGGACTTTCTAGGGTCCACATATCCAGCCATATCTGCATCTGTAAAACATTCAAGCAAAATATTAGGATTGCCAAAGCAGAAACAATAATGACTAGTACCTTTGAGGTACCTTAAAATTCACTTTACTGCTTGCTAATGTTGTTTTCTCGGATTGGAAAGAAATATACTCACTACTCCCATTGAGTGTGCAATGTTCGGGCGTGTACATACCATGGCATACATCAAGCTGCCAACTGCTAAAGCATAAGGGTTTTTGCTCATTTCCTCCTTCTCCTTCTCATTACAAGGGCACAAATCAACACTCAATTTGAAGTGGGCTGCAAGAGGTGTTCCCACTGGTTTGACATCATTTCATGTTGAACCTGCTAAGCACCTTCTCAATATACATTTCTTGTGATAGCCACAACCTTTTGTTCTTTATGTTATGTATGATCCTCATGCCAAATATTTGTTGTGCTTGACCCAATTCCTTCATTGCAAATTGACTTCCCAAGTCCTTCTTCAACCTATTAATCATACTCTTATCATGCCCAACAACTAGCATGTCATCCACATATAGAAACAAAGTGATAAACCTTTCTTGGTCATACATTTTAATGTAAACACAATGATCAACCTCTAATCTCCTAAAACCATGTTCCAACATGAATGAATCAAACCTTTTATACCATTGATGAGGTGTTTGTTTCATCCCATAGAGAGACTCTTCTTCAATTTACAACCCAAGTTTTCTTTGTCTTTTGTTTTGAATCCTTCTGGATGCTCCATATAAATATCCTCCTCCAATTCTCCATGAAGGAAGGAAATCTTCACATTTAGTTGTTCACACTGTAAATCTAAAGTAGCAACAAGACCAAGAATAATTCTAATTGATGACATTTTAACAACAGGTGAAAAAATTTCATAAAAATCAATACCTTCTTTTTGGAAAAGTCCCTTTACCACCAACCTTGCCTTGTACCTCTACTTTTGTCCTTCACACTCGTGCTTGATCTTGTACACCCACTGGTTTTGAAGAGTTTTTCTTCCTTTTGGAAGCTTTGCTAACTCCCATGTTTTATTCTCCAACAAAGAATCAATTTCTTCATGCATGGCTTTCTTCCAATATTTGCTATGCTCATCATCACAAGCCTCCTAAAAATAATGAGGTTCACCTTCATTAGTTAAGAAAATATGATTTGAGGGGGGGTACCTTTGTGATGGATTATGAGGCCTAGTGTACCTGCGAACCGGTTGTAGTGTTATATTTTTTGGATGGATATCTTGTAATGGTTGTTACAAGGCTTCTTCTTCTCATTGCCCATAATTTTCAGCTAGTTGTCCATCATCTTCAGCTTGTTGTCCACCATTTTCTGCATGTTGTCCATTATTTTCTTGCAATGGTGGGATGTTTTCTTGTTGCTCAACAAACCTATCAGTTGATTTCTTGACCTCCATATCACATGTAGGATTCTTGAACATTTCTAACTCATTGAATATGACATCCCTACTTCTAATAACTTTGCATTTAACCAGATTCCACAATCAATAACCAAATTCACCATCAACATACCCAAGAAAAACACATTTCATGGATTTGTTATCTAATTCGGTGCTTTTCTCTTTGGGAATGTGTACAAATGCTTCACATCCAAAAATTTTCCAGTGAGAGTAGTTTACCTTCTTACCAGTCCAAACTTCTTTAGGAATGCCACTGTCCAAGGATGTTGTAATCGATCGGTTGATGAGGTAACAAGTTGTCCTCACTGCTTCTACCCAAAAAAACTTCTCCAACCCGGAATTTGACAACATGCTCCTCACCTTCTCCATGATGTGCGATTCATCCTTTCCGCATACCATTTTGTTGAGGATTACCAAGGACAATCTTCTCATGCTTTATGCCAAATTTGTTGCAATAGTCATTGAAGGCATTGGAGCAATATTCCCCACCATTATCTGTCCTTAAGCACTTGAGCAGTTTGTTAGTCTCTCTTTCAATACCGACATTAAATTTTTGAAATATCTCAAATACCTCATCTTTTCCCTTCATAGAATAGGCCCAAGCCTTTCTAGATGCATCATCTATGAAAGTAACAAAATATGAAGTTCCTCCTAGAGACTTAACATTAACCAACCCAAATGCATCGAAGTGTACCGGTTCCAGTAGATTCTTTTTTCTTTCATGTCTCCTCTCATAAATGACACTTTATGTTTCCGACCATATACACAATGGTCACAAAGATCAAGCTCATAAGATTTCAAACCTGGAAGAATATTTTTGCCAATAAGAAATTTTAGGCCCTTTTCACTCATGTGGCCCAAATGCTTATGCCACAAATCTGGTGAGGTTTCTTCTTTTGCAACAACAACCACATTTGATTTTCTTGTTGTTTCTCTCAATGTATACAGTGTCCGTATTTTGAATCCTCTAGCCATGACCAACACTCCTTTTCTAATTTTCCAGCCATTGTTTCCAAAACTAGTGGAGCAACCTTCATCATTCAATTGTCCCATTCAGATTAGACTCATCCGCATCTCTAGAACATGCTTGACTTGTTTTAACGAGATATCATACCCATCCTTTGTTTGGATTCAGACATTTCCCACTCCAACAATGTCACAAAAATGATTGTTTCCTAGATGCACTCGACCATATTCTCTAACTTCATATGAGAAAAAGTTGGTTTTGCATGGGGTTACATGGTGAGATTCCCTAGAGTCTAGAATCCAATCAATGTTACTGCTAAAGGTGTATAGGCATGCATCTTCCATTGAAACAATAAATAAAACATCACTATTTGAAGCTACAACAATGATCTCACCTTCATTTGTGTTGACTGAATTTTTATTTGAGCTAATTGATTTTTGCTCCTTCTATTCTTTCTTTGATATTTGACATTCTCCTTTCATGTGTCCTGGTTTTCCACAAGGATATCAAGTAATTTTTCCTCTTCTTGATTTTGATATGTACCCATTTACTTGGAATGCCATTGCCTAGTTCGGTCAATTTTCCTTCCATGATCAATTATGGTGAGAGCTTCTCCTCCCTAGTTTTCTGTCACTGATTTTTGCCACAGTTCCTCATTTATTAAGTTGCTATTGACATCGTCAAACTGCAGGGTCCCTACAAGAGCTGAAGTGCTTATCGAAACTATCAAAATATCCTAGTTGTCTGACATGGATCACATGAGTAGGATGGCTATGATTTCATCATCCAACACAATTTTAACATAGGAAAGCTGACTAGTCATGATGTTGAATTCATTTAGGTGCTCTACAACTGAAGTACCCTCCTTCATCTTCAAATTGTACAACTTCTTCATAAAAAATAACTTGTTTGATGTTGTGTTTTTCTCGTATAGATCATGTAGTTTCTTCCATAGATCTAGTGTTGTCTTCTCTCCAGCCATATTGAAGTAGACATTCTTTGCTAAGTATTACCTGATTGTAGCAATGGCCTTCCTGTCAAGCCTGTTCCATTCTTCATCTGTCATTGATGAAGGTTTACTTGCTGCTCCGTCAATGGGAAAATATTGATCTTTTAAGATTAGTATGTCTTCCATCTGTGCTTTCCACAGACAAAAAATTAGTCCCATTTAACTTCTCCACATCACTCATAGTTGTAGTTTCCATGCTACTTCAACTAGCACTACTGAAAGCTCCCACTCTCCAATTCTGGTCTCCACAGAATCTCACATGTTATTGCTTACAAGTAGATGAAATGCACGGGAGGATCCACGGACCTGGGTAACACTTTTTGGCAAGGGAATTTGGAAAAAAACCAAAAAACGTACCTCGGTCGATGGCTTATTAAACCCTCGACCGAGCTAATAATATCTCGACCGAGCTTTTATGAAGCCCTCGACCGAGGTATTAACTCGGTCGAGGTATGCACCTCAGTCGAGGTATATAGCTCGACCGAGGTACTTCTGTCAAAAAAACTATAGTGCGGTCTGTCTGTTTGGGTGAATGGTCGGGTGGCGTGGATGGGTGGTGTGGACCGCCTTACAGTGAGAGAGGGTTTACAGTCTGTGTGATGGAAAATGCAAATTATTAGTTGCATGGTAGTATGAGTTGGTCAATTAACTTTTATTTATTCAATTAAACTATACCTTTGCATACCTTTTATTTCTGCAGGGGGTTAGTAGCCGGCCAAAGAAAGGTACAGATATGATTCAATAAACATGAATTTTACATTTAGTCGAGAAATCACTAAATTACCAAAGGTTTTAAATACTAAAAATACTTTACGCCTTCGTATATAATTTTTAATTTAAAAAAACTATAATTATGTGATATGTTTTTGAAAAACATATCACATAATTGTAGTTTTTTTAAATTAAAAATTATATACGAAGGCGCAAAGTATTTTTAGTACTTTTGGAGAGATGAAAATGTGACCATGAAAAAAATGATATGACATCATTTCCTTGGATTATATCAATTTATAGATCTGTAGATATGGGCCGAGGAGTCATATGAGTCATAGAAGTCATAGATTTGATCAATCATATCTATGATTCCTATGACTCCAAGACCCATTCTACAAATAAAGATAATTGACTCTTTCTTTCATTTCAAACACCAACTCTCAACAAATGTAATGACCGTGTATGCTTTTGGCTTAGGGCTATTGTCTTTAAATAGAATAGGACCTCGACCGAGCTATTAACAAGACCTCGACCGAGCTAATACCTCGGTCGAGGTATTAACAAGACCTCGACCGAGCTAATACCTCGGTCGAGGTATTAACAAGACCTCGACCGAGGGTTTGTTAAACCCTCGGTCGAGGGATGTACAAACCCTCGACCAAGGTCCTGTTAATACCTCGACCGAGGTATTTAAATACCTCAGTCGAGGTTTATACCTCAGTCGAGGGCTTAAAAAAACAGCCTTAGCCCACATTCAAACAAATGGAAAATTTCCTGTCCCTTGCAGAGGTGTAAACCCTGCCATTCCTAGCACATAACTGAGCGGAGTTCATACCAATAGATTCACCAACAAATCTTCTATCCATTGACGTATCATACACGCATTTTGGCATTCATATGATATTTATTTTTTAATTACTTCTAAAACTTATACTTAGAAAACCACACTGCAACTTTGAAGCAGCTCAAAGAAAAATCCGCAGAGTTAAAAATACACAGCCAAAAAATTCTTAAAAATGCTCACATTACATATCGACATGTCCTCTTCAAAAGGGTATCTTTTGTTTTTCAATTTTTGAAAAAATAGAAAAAATTCCTTTACGTGGACAAATATGTGTTTAAAACGATGCTGAAATCGAATGTGGTTACTTTCGAAAAATAATAAATAATTGTATAATGCGAAAAAAATTAACAAAAAATATGCACATCACACTGCATTTTATGTAGATCATGCTCATATATTTATTTTTTTTAAATTATTAATGCAAGATTAAATTACTCTACGTGGACACGAGCCACTTATTAGCTTCTTCAAATTTTTAAGGTCACACAGTTCATTAAATGCAAAAATTCACACATTAAATGACATCGGAATATTTTTTTAAAAATATCACTATGAATCCAACATAATATTCTACAATTTTTTTTCTTACTGCAAGTCAAAATTCACATGGCATATATGCGTTTTGAGGGCTTCTATCTAGCACATGAGTAAAAAATCAGGTTTTCATCGCCAAATTTGGCCAAAAAGTGTTACCCATCTTCATGGAATCACCCGCACACTAAACTGCCTCTAATGACAAACTTATTCTATAGTATGGGTTGGCTCTGATACCAGTTGTTAAGAACATAGCAACTAACATTTGAATCTCTATACCACAATTATGTTAGCAACTTCCTTGAGTCCCATGTTTCAGCCACAACCAATTCTCCACCTGTAGTTTTTGGAATATGGACAACAGATTTGGAATAATAAAATTAATTTTTTCTTCAAAAACAAATACACACAACACTTATATGGAACAAGAATATGAGCACAAAGGGAAATCAGACATATCATTCATAAAATACACACACATGCAGAAATACAGTTACATATTTAGGCAAAAAATTTAGATTTGGGCATGAACACTTCCAATTGTATTTACATTTGCACTCTGTGAAAAATATTCAAGCTTCTCTCACACTACTGTCATATTCCACAACCCTATTCTACAACATTAACATACATTCTCACCCCATGCAAACTAATTTCAAGAATATTTTTTTAATGTCAAGAAAACATACACCAAGTACAAGGAGTCTCGATCCTTCGTTTATTGTCAGTGGAGAGAATGACTTCATCAAGAAGCATCTGCTCATTTAATTCAGTAGTTATTTTCTCAACTACGAGCTACAAGGGAAAGAAGAGGTGAAAACGATGGATGAGTTGGCTTAACGACCAATCTTGTCGGAATTTGTTTTCACCTACCAACAAATTTCACCCTTTTTGATGGGGTTCACTCGATTGGACTATCATTTACAAACAACATCATTGCCATTTTCTTGGAACTATGATTTGCAATTGAAATAAACCTTATATCTAAAAGATTGAGAAGGAGAGATCATAATCTGAAGCTACTATTTTAACAAGCTCACGAGTAACAATTGGAGCATAAACTGATCTAATTGAGTTTGTTCTTTGACCAAGACCTGCGATGTGAATATCAACTCTATTGATTGGTATGGATGCAATTGGTGAACTCTGAATGAACCAATCCACCAATAAAAGATCTTTACAACATCAAAGGAATAAAAAATCCTGGCATGAGTTTGAGATGAGAATGATCGACATGTGGGAGGTAAAAGATAATTTGAACTTGATTTCTCCTTCAGTTTTCAAAGTTCATCATTTGATGAAGTGGGCTCAGGAATCCGCCATGCCAAACTTATCTTTTGTGTGATAAATATATGGCATATAAACGGTTGGTTCGATCTTCACTTCAATGTCAATCTGAGTCAATTTCATGAAGATCTTCTCACAGTGCACATCATCGCAACAGATGGCAAGATCCAAAAAATCCTCATGAAGAACATAACCAAACCGTTTGCACACAGTCTCCAATGTATCCCTTCATTAGTTGAACTGGAGTCTTCCTTAATTCTTTCAAACATAATCTTTTCATTAAACAAAGGGTGAAGCACGGTGCTTCATGCACCTTGTTGACCAATATCTCATCACCTTCATTCATAAAGGATGTTTTTAAATTGTGAAAAATAAGGTCAATATATTGTATGTATTGGGGATGGTGTAGGATACAGGGTTATAAAAAGGGTATCTCCTAAAAATAGGGTTTTTTTAATTGGAAATATATATTTGGAGGGGGTACCAATAAAAGGATTTTTGTAGGTATTTTTCAATGTCTAGTGAAATTAGGGGCATTCATTAATATCCCATGAACGAAGGTGCTATGGTATAATTTCACTGAGTGAAGACCCAGTGGGGTGAAGCACAAGATAAGAAAAGAATATTGGGAACGGAATTAACACTTGCTTCAAAGGAGAATTTCCTTTTGGAAGACAAACAAACGAAGAAGTGAGAATTTTATTTGAAAGGCAATTGACTGCACACCAATCCGATCATGGTTCATCCTGAGTTTTGGTTACACTAGTCCTTCCATGCACCAATATGCAGGCCTGTAACAAACTACACCAAAACTTGGTAGAGGCACTTGACCACGAGCAAGTTTCATCTGAACGTAGAAGAGAGGGAAAGTTATTAAATTACCAATCATTGCCTCAGTGCAGAGGTTGATTGCATAGAAGAGGTGCATTTTACAGTCCAATAGGGGGAGATGTGTAAGTCCTTTGGTGCTCATCCTAGAGTTGACAGATGTCCTTTAGAAAAAAAATTGTTATAAAATATAACATGTCAACTCAAATTAGATTTAAAATAATTTTTAGAAGCACATATATAAGACTACAAATTAAAACCATAAACATTATGTTTACATTTCCTCAACATTTCCACTCTAAAAAAGGGGTTTGCACTTCCAGAGATCCATTTCGGTCCTTGGTAGATACTTTTAAGATAAATCTATGCTAGTATTTCACTCAAACAACCATGATCAACGATCGAGCTCATCTTTTTACACGACATTCTCAACTTTGAGTAATCCTCGCGCTTCAAGCTCTTCCTACAAGGAGCCAAGTATCGTAAAATTCTTGGTGCATTATGTGTCCATGTGGTTTTGTATGATGGCCGAGATTAATTGTTCTATATCAAGTTACAAAAACAAATTATTTGTGTTCAAATAGCCGACATTACAAACATTCAAAGGTTCCATTTGCAGGTGGGTGTACAACCCAGGGTAGCTCTGTAACATAGATAGATGTCAACAAGTTTCCACTCCAAACTTCTAGACAAAATCCAATCATTTAACTAAAGTTTAACTTTGCAACATAGAAATTGTTTGAAAATGACCACATGATATCAAAAAGAAAAAAACTAAATTTATACCCAAATACAAATATTGTACATGATATTTACATAAAAATATAGTCATTTTTATCTTTATTTTTATTTAAGATAAATGATCAAACAAAATTTAACCACTTCAAAAAAATTGATAAAATATTATAAAATTTAAGATGACAATAACATAGACAATGACCTATCCACGAGATGTAGAACAATTGGTGGCAGGGTATGGTTAAGACGCCCCCTAAGCTGGAAGGTCACCGATTCTAATCCCGTTGGATACCAAAAAATCCAACCATGTTAAGGGTTGATGCGGTCCAGGCCGGGGTGCGATCCCCGGGTGATTTTTATGGCTTAGATGCCCCTGATTCGTGGTTTCCAGGAATAATTTAAGGGGCGAATTTTAGCCCAGTGGGCTATTTTTCCATGTTTTTCTCCCAAAAAAGATTCGCCATTTTGCATTTTGTGAAGCCCTATTTTGCCCAATTTTGATTGGGTAAATAATTTTCACCCTAAAAATCGCCAAATTATTATATAAACGATATAAAATCCTTGGAAATTAAAACATTTTTTTAAAAATTTCGCCAATCATTTTATAGTTTGCGTTTTAAGAATTGGTAATATTCGCCAACATTTATACACTTTTAAATAAGTATGGTTCCTTAAAATCATACCTGGTGGTTTCTTAGCCAATAGCAACCCTGCTAGTCAGGGGGGTTCCACCACTTTGGCAACAAACAAACAAAAAACATAGACAATGACCTAGAATTAAGTGCTAAACATTTACATACCAGATTGGTCAGAATTAAAAAACAATTTGTTTGTCATAAATTTGATATGTCCACATATGGACTTCAATTTGTTTGTCATAAATTTGATGTCCACATATTGACTTTTTTACTTTAAGCGATGTAACATTTTTACACCGAAGGTGTTATTTAAGGGGCTGCTCCTTTCGCCATTTTGTTGTCTGTCAATGGCCAATGAGGAGTTTCTCCCTATACGTGAGAAGTTAAATGGCATTAATGTTTAGTTGAAGTTAAATGGCATTAATGTTTAGTTAAAAGAATCTAGTAGACCCGTTCTTCCCATGCCGGTGGCATACAGACGGCCGCTTCATTTGGAATTCTCCTAATTTGGACCACTTCATTTGGCATTCTCCAAATTTGGTTGTTGTGGATCCAAAGACATGCACATCAAGACTCGAGAGCCACTGAAATTGAAAGGAAAGAGAACTGTATTTTCCTTCTCAACGTAATTGTATTGTCCTTCTCAACTATCAGATAGCTGAGATCATAACTTCCATTGGCATAAACTTTTCTAGATAGCTAGCAGGCATCCGACAACAGGATTTCCTAGAAAAAATAGTCTGGTTCACCCATTAAGCTGACAATATTTCACAGCGGTCTTCCCCATCATGTCATATTTTCTTTAACTGCATTTGGGAAGAATCCTAAGAGCCTCATTCTCCTGAAAATCAACCGGACAAACTGCACACTCTATTCTGTTTGTCTATGAGCTTCTATGAATCTGCACAGAGGAATGGATCTGATCACAGCTTTATCCAGGCCATATGATTGAGTAATTATCTACCAGCATTCTGGGTCTTGGAATCCTTCCAATGAATAAGAATCGACTTGTATATTCTTTTCAGATTCCAAACTCCTACGTCTCCTCCTGAAAACAGGCCTCCATCGAGAAGCTTTGCAATATTAGCCAAAAATATTGTAGTAACTTACCACCAGTAAAGCACTGCCTAAAACTACAACAATGTCTATTAGGGCAGGACTGATGGTGGTGGTGGCGTAGTTGTGCTTGGTGGGTCCTTTACATATGGCTGTACCTGGTGAGGCTCTCCGTCCAAACTCATATCTATCTGCTAAAATTTCCCTTGGACAGGATTGCTCCGGAGGCGAACTCATGGCGAATTTCTTTAATAAATCTACTTCATGCCTATAAATTTGTTGAAAATAACATAGATGTAATTTGTTACTATGTTCGTGGAGAATGAAGCACTGCAAAATCATAAATAACGCAACTACAAATTCAGAGTGAATTGATGTAACTACACAAAATTGATGAAAAAACTGCAAATCACCTCAGAGAAGGCGTATTTTTGGTGTGCTAAGCTCTACAAAATGATGGAATAGACTACCCATTAGGAAGATAGACTCCATGGGTACAATTTTCATGACTTTTTGAGCTGGTTAACGTAAAACCAACACATTCTAAACTTCGAAATCGAAGTGATATTGAATCACAGATGCCTAGCCCTCAGACTGCCAAATGTTGTGGATTTAAAAAACACAAACGACTAGCTCGAGGACTGCCAAATGTACCGTTACTGGGGGCAGTTTTTTTTTAATAGATAACATGGATTCTCAATCAACTTACTGACATTGTAGTCGATTTTCAATCTACTGATCGGGGTTGTTACTGGGATTGTGACCGGGATGGGACTGAAGTCGCCACAATGCAGAATGTTACAAATGTCACATACGATTCTAGACTATAACATATGATTCTATAAGTTATAAGTCTGCGATACCACCAGCTTTTGGACTTACTAGCATAAGATTGATTCTATTAGAAGGATGCGAGACCTATCACCAATCTAAGTCCAATATATGAAGGATGCAAGACCTATCACCAATCTAAGTGCATGGTTCGTGAGTGCGGCTAACTAAAACCATCCTTCCTTATGCCGCCTTTATTACCTATCCACAGCAGGAGGCATGGTTTACTATTAGCAGCATGATTATTAATTTCCATCGGATGTGGGTACCTATCATATAACTCAAGTGTGAACCCGACGGATTTTATTCCCTCAACTCTAGCCCGGTAGAAAGTGACTGTTAACCCGATAAATAAATAAAATAGTAGCTCATGTAAACCCTCATCTTTCCTGCCGTGAGGAACACCTTCCGTAAAGAGCCCAGTAGAGAGACCTTTCATGAGGAGGTAAACCCCCTTATTTTAGCCCTCCCTTATGAGCACGTTGCATTCTTGGGAGGACATTGTAGAGGCACTAGCTTGTTTTAAATATACGTTTACAAGAGTGAGTGTTCTATGTTCATATTATGGATTTTTTTTTCTAGCTTTTTATTTAAAAAGCAACTCTAACCTAACTCAGTAATTTCCAAATTGTAGCAAAGGAGAATGAGCTGTTATAAATCTCTACCAATCAAACTTAGTGCTTTTTCTAGCCTCAGCCGAGTAGGCCATTTATCAACATTTATCAATCAAAATCATGTAGCCAAATAGTTTAGAGTTTTAGGATCTACGTAGATTTAGAGTTTCAAGGGCCGAGGTCAAGGGATGGGTTATAGTAATACAGTAAGCGGTGTTCACTTTTTAAAATATACTTAATATTTTTTAATTATATTGTTTTTTTTCTCAAAATTAATGTTTTGTATAGATATTAAGGTTTTATTTAAATTGAGAAAATTATCTATTTTATAGATTCATGTGACAATTTTTATAAATTATTTTTATACCAAATTTAAATTTATCAATAGTTTCTTAAGTTATTTTTTTTAATTCTCATCTATAGACTTATTTTTATGGTTATTATTAATTTTTTAGAATTTATGTGTTTTTAATTCAATTTTGTTTTTGGAGATGTTTAAAAATTGTAAGACTTCCATCTTTTTTCTTGAAATCTAACTTTTTTTATTTTGCAAAATTTAAATTTAAGTGTCTTTTAGTTGCAATTTTGATAGTAAAAATAAATTAACACCCTCAAAAACTTAGCATACACCCAAAATTCTAGAATTATCCAACTATAACCAAATTTTTTATAAATTTCAATCAAATTTTGTCAAAATAATACCTAAAAAAAACAAACATTTTCCAACCCAAATCTTAAAACTTATAAACTTACATCATGATAATATCATACTCTAAAAAAGTTTGTAATACAATTTTTTATTAAAAGAAACCATTTTGACAATATTTTCATTCACTAACTTTCCCAATTTCCAACTCTATTACTAAATTGGTATATATATATATATACTGAACTGAAATGCTCTATAATCTTTCCAGAATGGACAATCTAAAATCATTTCAATGATGTCATGTCTATTAATATGCCAATCTGTACATTTGATCTGATGAATTAGCCTGCATGACTAATTGAGCGTTGTCTCTGGAGCCCGCGCTATTTATATGGGTGTTTCATTATCTATTGTAGGATGCGTTTTCCTGATTAACTTCCTCATTTCCTACTCTGTAACTAAACTTCTTAGACTTTTTTGCATATATATTACAATTTTCTTATACAAAATTGTAGAATGAAATGCCCAACAATATTGCCCATACTGGAGTGTAGAATGGGCCACACAATAGATCTTATCAATGACTTCTTGTTTATTAATATGTCAATCTGGGCTTTTGAAATTGGTTGTGTGACTGATTGATTGTTATATATGGAATATGGGCTAATTAAATGGGTGTTTGATTATCTGTTCAGCTAGAGTATTTCAAAGATGCAATCATAATGAACGACAAGGCGTGGCCTTACTTGAAGGTGCATAGAAGGAAATACTGATTCAGAATCGTGAATGACAGTAGCGCTCGCTTGTACAGGTTCGCGTTGAGCAATGGCATGAACAAGACGCATGTAGGCTCCGACTTGGCCTACTTAGCAATGCCTGTGACTGTCAAACAATTCATGTTGGTTCCTTCTCAGATTGCAGACATCGTCATCGACTTCATCGATTCTCCCACAAGTGAGCCCATCTTAACGAGCAATGTAGTATATCCATACTTGTCCGGAGACCGCGCCAACCATCTGAACAACAAGGTAATGAAATTCGTGATCAAGCAAAAAAAGGGTGTTGCCCTGCTCGGTCATTATGGAATACCAATCCCTGAAAGAATGATTGAATACCGTCATCCCCAAATCGAAAGTGTCTCCCATATGAGGTATATAACCATGTATGAATACGAAAGCGCTTCAGGAGATCCGACCCATTTGTTTTTCAACGGATTACCGTGGGGTTCATGGCGATCTACTCCCTTGCAGTAGATATGTTTGATGAGATGCTTCGTGTTAACGATTAAAGACAGAAAAATGTGTTATGGTTTGAAAACATATTTTCCTTCCCGTTAGAATATTAAATATATCGCAATCCTCATCTCTTGTATGTCTATCAGATTTTACGATTGTCAGTAAAATGATGTCACTCTTGACTAGAAGGGTTTAAACCAAGAACACACATAAATTATTTGAAATTATTAAAACCACGTGTTGTATAGGGGGAAACTCCTCATTGGCCATCGATACACCATCGATAGATGACAAAATGGCTAGAGGAACAACCTCAGTATAAATTCAAAAACTCATTGAAAGGGGGGAAATGAAACGTCGAGAAAAACTTCAATATATTTTCATTAGAAATCATACACATGTTAAGTTTGTTCTTTAATTTTCAAATAATTTTGTCAATATTTTATTCTTTTAATATCACACCCAACTAACAAATATATGAGAAATTACCCTAAATAATCATTTTCACCTTATTTCATAGCATGAATAGACTTGTACTTATTTCATATATTATAATATTTGATATTATTTCTTTCATATTTACAAATATCCATAGGAAAAATAGGTTCTTTTATTACTTTATTATTATTGTTTGAAGAAATATATGTTTACACTTTTGTATATTGATTTTGTTTATGTTCAATCTATAGTTTTATAATGTTTATTAACCTTCATGGCAATGTAACACACTACAACATTAGAAGGAATGCAAATTGCACCATCGTTCTCCTCTGACAGTTGTGCAAAGATGAAAAACACTTCATATGTCACACTTCGAAAAAAATGAAGAGGCACGCCTTCATTCTTTGTCCCTTTCACACTTAAAATTGCAACCCTCAATCTCTAAACTCCCCCTACTAAATGAAAAACCAATGTTGATTACCAATCTAATAGAGTCTACCTAGCCCTTTATTGTTTTACTTGTCATCGATTACATGGTTTCTATTTATTGCTTATTAGTACTAGCACTAGAGTTTTCCTTTAAATTTGATTGACTATTATGCATATCATAGATTCACTAGACTTGCTTTCATCACATAAACTTATATTATCTACACACACAACTTTATCTCTTTTTTGCAACATATTGAAGTTCTCTTCGGTGTTTCATTCCCCCCGCTTTAAGGTATGATAGTATATCACTGTTTGATGTTAAAGTTCTCTTTAGTCTTGAACATTATTTTTACTTACCATGATAATGACTTTATGAAGTGTTTTGAGACCAGTTTGAATTCATAACAGTAACAATTGTCTTGTGATGCCGCAACATTATCGTCACGATGTGAAGTTGTTTTTTTTGTCAACAAAATATGCGACACAAATGACCCTACCATTAAAATATGTTTGAATTTTTAGAATGAGACTGTACAAAGTTGGCATGCAAGTTGAACAAGGATGGAAGTGGATAAATTCGGTAAAAGTTTTGGGTTACTTTATAAAGAAATGATGTGCACTGAATCCAACAAAATTAAAAATTACGTAACATGTGATACATTTCATTTACATTTGACTAATTTTATTTAAATGCAAATCAAAACATTGAAAAGTAAATGGAAATCTAGATGAACAAGAAAATAGCAGCAAGGCTGCTTATACCCGCCGTTTAGAAATATTTTAATGCTATATTGTATATATAAGTTGAAAGCTGAAGTAACTATGAAACAATAAAAACATACAAAAAAATTAGTACAACATACACAATCCATACGTAAGAGGAGGTTTATAAACAAGAGAAATAGCTGTAAAGCAGCTAGTCCCTGCTCCAAAATAATGTTTATAATTTGTATAATTGGTTATAATTTTTTTTTTTAAATTATTAGAAAAATTTAGTTAGGTGTTCACAATTGCTTCATATCTAATATAGAACATTTGAATGGTTTCATTATTTGAAGTAGAACATTTGAATTTTCTTTTTATTTATTGCATTTAATGCAAAGTGCATTAAAAGATAAGTTGGACTTGGTGTTTTAAGTTTGAGCAGTACTTTGATCCTAATATTTGATCGCCAAAGTTTTGACATTGGATCCTATTATTAGTTTGCAGAAAATAATAAATGCTTTCTTTTTACATACCTTTAGCGCAGAACTGAGTCGATTCCAGGCTTGCTTCACAATGAAAGTCAAGTTTGCTTCATAATCAAAGTCACGTTTAATAATAAAAAATTAATAATTTATAATAATATGGTTTCAAAAAAAACAATTTTTAAATTAAAGTTCTCATTTTAAATTAAAATATTTTAAACAAAACAAAAAATATTAATAATCATAAAATTATTAATTTAAATTTATAATAACAAAGTTTTAAAAAATTAAAAAATTCAATTTTTAAATCAAAACATTTTAATAAGAAGTATTATTTTATCTTATTAAAATAAAAGCAATCATATTAAAATTTATTAAATATTATTTTTAAAATATTTGTTAAAATATTAACTTTGTAAATCCTTTTAAATATAGTGATCAAGGATCTTCACAACAGCTGGCAGACCGCATGGATGGCCGGTGATAAGGGATCTTCACAACAGGTGGCAAACCGCATGGATGACCAGCGATAAGGGATCTTCACAACAGGTGGCAGACCGCATGGACGACTGGCCATAGCAAGTGGAGTATGCTTGGATTTTCAGTCATGGACGAATTTCTTCAAGACAAGACATCCTGGCTAGCCTCGTCAATTTCCTTGTTGATATGCAGCCATCAACCTCTCTTCTAGGTACTGAACCAGTGCAGAGCATGAGCAAGTGGAGTATGCCGCGGTCATTGCCTTTACCCATCAATGGAATATATCAATCGAGAGGCCTGGTTGGCAAGCTGATTTTTTCTTGCATTTTCAGTTGGAGAGAATGCTGAGCTTGATGATCAATTTCCTTACAGGGTTGTAGTGTATTCAGTAAGGTTTCTGACTTCACTATGTCTGTTTTCTTCTTGATGCGTTAAATTTCTGCAATTTGTTCTAGCATTACGGCCATTTTTGTCCAGGATATGGAGTGTTTGTTTTTGTTGAATCCTGCATCAATCTCAACTCGTTTAAAAGTGTTCTTTCCCAATTTGGTCGCTTCTTTATATATTTCTTCAAGCTTCGGCGAAATTCTCGCCATCCTTTCCCTCATTCTTGTTTTTGTTGAATCCTGCATCAATCTCAACTCATTTTAAAGTGTTCTTTCCCGATTTGGTTGCTTCTTTATATCTTTCTTCAAGCTTTGGCGAAATTCTCGCCATCCTTTCACTCATTCTGTAGCGTCCTGACCACTTTGGAGGTTATTCTACTGCTTTAACCATTTTTTTGCAAATGCAGACAATTGTCCCTTATACATAGCACGAACTTACTTGTTTCTTTACCTGCATGTGTAAATGATGGGTTCCTTTTTACTTTGTCATGTTTTATATAGTTCATGCACTGCAATTCGAATAGGGACATATTTTAATGCCTTGAAAAGGCGCTCGTGGGGTTTTCGTCGATATGGCCTAGTAATATCTCAGTAGCGGTGGTTTTACAGGGTATTTTAATATGTGCAGGCTCGAATGGCAGTGATTTTGTGGCTCAGCAAGACATTAATTAGGACACTTTAACAAAGTAAGTTTGGAATGTTTTTGTGATAACATGTCATTATGTGTCATTCCTTCTGCATCATGGTTTTAACTATTGCGATTAGATTTTGTTCTTCCCACGAGAACACACTATTCAAGGGGTTAACTATTATATGAACAGAATTTTTCTAACCCAACCAAGTCCTGTGCTTGCAATTTGAAACCCCAAAATATATAACAACTGTATCGTACCCGGCTTGCTCATTGACTATTTTTATGGAATTTTCTTTCCAGTTAACCTTAATTTGGATTTACGACTCGGAGTATCAGGTGCACTAGAAGTGTCAATAATTTTTAAATTCGTACATGTACCTGTAACTGAATCTAGTGTTGGTACTATTTTTCCTATTATTACCATTTCTACTACTGTCAATCTAGGTTGGGATAAGGGGGAATCGCTCTTACCTGACTAAGCTGAGCTAGAAGACGGTCATCAGCGCCAGCGCAGGAAACATTAAGTTGTAACATAGGCATCAGCCTCTCATCTGCATGGCATGCCCCCATTACTTGTAAATCTAAAGCTTGAAGCCACTGCAACATTCCGTTCTCCCTTTCAGTTTGTTGAAGCAATAGATCTCCATCTCCTGTGCCCTGCAACAATTCAGTAAGCCTTCGGCCAATACTAATATGATGTCTTCTATCGTTACTTGGCCGCACCTCTGTGCCGCCGTTACCACCATTCTGCCCACTGCCGCATTCTAATCTGGATTCTACAGGCATTCTGCATTCTACGACAGGGGACGCAACAGTGCAATGACTGAATCCTCCATCTGGTAACCGTGAATCTGCATTTCCTAGCGAGGGAAAGAAGGAACGAGATGTCGTAGAAACATGAACCACCGAGGCTGCAACTGCCGATGGCTCGTGCAGAGGGGAAGCCGGAACTTGAAGGGCAACGGCAGTAGCTTTAGCTAACAGCCGGCCACCCCGTACATAATTAGCACTGCAAACCGGTGAACCGGACAAATCAATGAGAGAAGTCAAATGCGTAACACTCCTGGAAGGGATGCAATCAACAACAGAGCAATTTCGTTCGTCCAAGACACCTGCAGTGCGGGAAACAGACACACACTGACAGTGTGGGGATGAATCTGCGACAAGCCGCTGCAAGAACTTTCTGACATCTAGCTGATTTTGAATGGAAGCGGAGAATGAAGGAGGGTACAAAAATCTATCAGTTTCGATTCTTCGTTGAGGCCAGGTTTCTGAGGTATGGTTTCATGAGATCGGCGCTCAGCTCCTTGGCTCCATACGCCTGCTCCAGCTCAAACATTTCCCGCTCCACCTGCTACTTGCACATAGCAACACGTTATCAAGCTTCACACACATGCAAGCATCAAACCAAGCCATATGGAGAAAAGGAACTCAGGCCAAATGGAAAGAATTTTCGATGAGGAGCCACGAGGGTTACTGCATAAACTACTTATTGTAGATAGAATATTAGTATTACATTGATAAAGTACTGCATTGATAATGCGGAATGCCTGGCATTGGCCGTGAGGAAGCAGAGCAGCGGTATCGGCAGCTACGTATAATTGCACAACAGATGGCATGTTTATGTTTTTTAATTTTTTATTATTTTTTAAATTGGTCATATCACCCAATGTACATTTCACAGTTTTCAAATCGGAATTAATTGCACAACAGATGGCATGTTTGTGTATTTTTCAATTTTTTTTTGTTTTTTATTATTTTTAAAAATTGATAATTATTTTGCACAACAGGGGAAAATAGTCAAATCATTGTATTGCACCAATCACAAAATAGATAATTTAATTTACTAAAATTTTAAAAGTAATTTTAATTTAAAAAATAATAATTTTAATATACAAAATTTTAAAAACTTTAGATAACATTATTTTCAAAATTCCATTGATCGGTTGGTCAATGGAATTTGGCGACCAGCCGATCGCTATATATCTTGCCGACGGCAGGTATAATAAATAACGTGAAAGGTTGGCTAAAGGCGAATTGTTCATTGTTAAAGGGCTAACGGTCAATATTTGTATAAAACTTGGAAGTAATTATGAATGATAAGTTTACTAATGGAATTAAGAGAATCATAGTAATTTCTACTATGATTTAGATAAAGATTTAGATAAAGATACCAAGACAAATCATTACTGTCTTTTTTGGTTTCAAATATTTAAAGTGCATGATCACTTTTAGTGGTTTAATGGTTTGTGTCAGAAATGTTATGATTAGTGAAACTTTAGTATATTGTTATCAATTAGATTTATTTAGAAAACAACTTATTCTAGATCCACTTCTTTCAGAGACTGTTGAAACCATGTATTCATTATAAATGTATTTGATTTACAAGTAATACAACATGTGTATTTTGTATGAAGTCTTGTGTCTTAGCTCTGTGAGTTGATTCTTTCCATTTCTTATTTGGTATCAAAGCTAAAGCTGGTAGCTTTGGGTAAACTCCCTTACGAAAGGGCTCAGAATAGAATATATAGTTGTGTGATAAGTTCTTTTTTACGAGTGTTTTATTCCAATGTGAACATTTTTGTGTGTATATGTTGTCACAAATCTATTGAAGCAACAAGGAAGAATTTCAGTTGCTTTGTCTGTTTGTTGCGTATGGTTTCCATGAGAGAGGGCGTTGTCATTACTGTTATGTTGAAGAATGTAATCTCACCTGTGGTTAGTTAGTGAGTTAAGTCACCCATGGTATTTAGTCACCCATAGTATTTTCCCATAGTATTGCTATTATGTATTTCCTATTTATATTCAGTCTAATAATGAGAAGGCATTCAATCTTCCCGTAGGTGCTTCTGTTCATTCCATTGTTTTCTTGTACATGGTATCAGAGCCTACGACTTGGTCCAAGGGTAAGGTAAGCCCTTTCACAGAGTGGAAAGCACTAAGATTTGGAAGCTGCATTCCTGTCGGGCACGTTTGTATATTTTATTTTCCAGATCTGATTTTGGGTTGTTTTTTTCCTAACCCTAAAAAGTGGTGATTTGTTTTACGGTAAGGCCAAGTGGTGATTTTTTTTTACTAGAAGGCCAACTAGTGATTTTTTTTAACGAGAAGGCCACAAATTCCTTTCCTTTCGAGAAAAGTGTTACCCACATAGACCATCGCTCATTTCATAAAGTGAAAAAGCGGTGCCACGGCTACTTGTGAAGAAGGTAGGAGCATTAGCACCTCTCTTGTTGCACTTGGAAAGCGCGGTGAAACTCCAAACGTTACACAAAATGTTAGCACCGTGCACTCTCACCGCTCTTTTCCATTGAAGAAGGAGCAGTACTCCATTTTATTAAAAAAGGGGGGGAGAAATGCAAAAAAAGGGAGAAAAGCAAGAGAATTTTTTTTTTTTTAGTCATATATCATGGCTAGTACAAGCTATTTGAAGCTGATCTTCAGACCCGTTCTCACCGGAACTAACTATGAGTTTTGTTCTATAAAAATGAAGATATTTCTATAGCTAAACACATGTTGAGATATGGTGGAAACCAAGTTCAAGGAACTTGATGCGACTGCTCTGGCCACAACGAATAATGCCCGAAAGAATACTCTTAAAGCTCATCGAGACTGAGATCTCACAGCCACATGGTTGATACAAAGTTGCATTGAGGAATCCATTTTCCCATGGATCTCCAGAGCTACCAGCGCACATCAAGCTTAAAATCTTCTTGCATCGTCCTACAAGGGAACTGATCGCGTTAAAACGGTAACACTGCAAACCCTACACCTTCAATTTGAAAGTTTGAAGATGAAAAAGTCAGAAACTTTGGATCAGTTCATGACTAGGGTTTCGGGTATTGTGACCCAATTCCAAACCTATGGTGAACCGCTAGAACAAAAGATCGTTGTGCAAAAGATTCTTCAATGTCTCACCAAGAAGTTTGCTATGGTAGTGACTGTCATAGAAGAGGCAAAAGATCTATCTAAGTTCACCCTGGAAGAGTTGACTAGATCTCTTCTATCTCATGAAGCGTGATTTAATCAAGAAGAAGAGTCGCTAACCAATGCTTTCAGCACTCAAGCTTCCCTCAACAGAGGTCAAGGTAGAGGAGGACGAGGTAGAGGAAGAAGAGGCCAAGGGTCTCTAGCTACAGAAGACAGAACCATTCACAGTCATGAACACTGTCACAACTCTCAAGGTCAGAGGGGAAGAGGCAAGAGATGGACCAATAAGTCCAATGTTTAGTGTAACTACTGCAAGAAGTATGGGCACTATGAACAATAATGCATAAAGAAGCAAGCTGACCAGAATAATAACTAAAACAATAGCAGAGCCAATGTCTCCAAAGAAGAAGAAGGCTCGTGAGAGGTGATGTTTCTGTCTTATCAAGCAACTGAAGAACACTGCAGCTCAAATCTATGGCTACTATATAGTGGCTGCAGCAATCACATGACAGGTAACAAGTCACTATTCTCTAGTTTGGATTCCTCTGTTGTCACGAATATCAAGCTAGGAGATGACTTTGTGGTTCCAGTAAAAGGAAAAGGTACTATTCCTATACTTACTAAGAAAAATGAAAAGAAGTTCATTCATGAGGTTTTCTATGTATCGCATTTGAATGTCAATCTGACCAGTATAGGTCAATTACTTCAAAACCAGTATGATATTCGGTTTTTTGATACATATTGTTCTATCTATGATAAACCTCTCAATAAGAGACTCATATCCAAAGTTGAAATGACCAAGAATAGAATATTTCCTCTCAATATTAGGAGTGCCAACCTTCCACAGCCTGCAGCTCATACAGTTTCCAGTCAAGATGAATCCTGGTTATGGCACTATAGATTCGGTCATCTTCCCTTCAAGAGTCTCAATCTCCTGCACAAAGAGACAATGGTCAAAGGATTACCGATTATTCATGAAAAATCCAACACCTATGAGAATTGTATCACTGGTAAACATCATAGGGACAGTTTTCCCACTTCCACATCTCGAGCCAAAGAGAATCTTGATTTAGTTCATACAGACCTCTGTGGACCCATGCAAACCCAATTCATAGGAGGCAGTTTTTATTTTCTGGCCTTTATTGATGATTTTAGTTGGAAAACATGGATTTATTTCCTCAGGAACAAATCAAAGACCTTCTCCAAGTTCAAAGAGTTCAAGGCTCTCACTGAGAAGTAGTCTGGAAAGTTCATTAAAATGCTCAGGTTAGATGGTGGAGGTGAATATGTTTCACATGGGTTTTCAGACTTTTGCAAGTAGCATGGCATTCAGAGACAGTTCACCATCATATACACTCTACAAAATAATGGAGTTGCTGAACAGAAGAACCGGACCATCATGAACATGGCCCGCAACATGTTGTCACATAAGAAGCTATCAGATGAGTATTGGGCTAAAGCTGTTGGATGCTCAGTCTACTTGCTCAACAGATCACCCACGGTGACTGTCCAGGAAAAGATTCCTCAAGAAGCATGGAGTGGCACTAAGACTATCACTAAGAGTCACACATCTCAAAATTTTTGGTTCTGTTGCATTTGCGCATATACCTGATGAGATTGGAAGAAAGTTAGATAAGAAGAGTGAGCGCTGCATTTTCACTGGTTATAATGAACAACATAAGGCATAGAATCTATATAATCATGTCACCAAAAGGCTTGTGGTTAGCAGAGACATAAATTTCATTGAAGAAAAATGATGGAGTGATCCTTCAGACATACACCATGAAGAACGTTCACATTAGCCAGATCTACCTTCCAAACTTCCAAGATTGGAAGTGCGATAGCAAGAAGCAGCAGCAGAGAATCCACCACAACACAAGAAAACCAAAAGCTTAAGGGAGTTATATGAATAGACTCTAGTTCTTGAAGAGAAACTTCAGTATCCTCTCTTCTCCTGTCAACCCACATCTTTTAATGAAGCAATGAAGGATGAACAGTGGGTAAAATCCATGAATGAAGAAATTGATGCAATAGAGAAAAATAAGACTTGGGATCTTGTTGATATCCCTGTAGAAAAAACTAGTATTGGAGTCAAATGGGTCTATAAGACCAAACTGAAGGAAAAAGGAGAACTTGAAAAGCACAAGGAAAGGTTGGTTGCCAAAGGATATGCACAGAAGTATGGTGTAGATTATGATGAAACATTTGCTCATGTAGCAAGGATGGATGTACCATCATAGTTGTACTTGCAATCACCACACAAAATCAATGGCTTGTGTATCAACTGGATGTGAAATCTGCCTTTCTTAATGGCATTCTTGAAGAAGAAGTCTATGTAGACCAGCCACCTGGTTATACTGTAAAAGGACATGAAGACAAAGTGTATAAGCTAAAAAAGGCCTTGTATGGTCTAAAACAAGCTCCACGAGCTTGGTACAGTAGGATTGACTCTAATCCAAGAGGATATTGGTGGCCACCCGCCTATTCCACTTGGACCCCCACCATTGTTTCTTTCAGTTTTTCAGTTTCCTTAATTGTAGCACAATTTACTATTTTTGGCAGTTTTCGGGTCCTAAACTTTCGGAGCCATTTTGAGGCCCTAAAAGACGTTTTTTCGGTATCGAATGGTCGGGAAAATATGAGTTGGTTCTAGAATTAATAATTTTAACTTATGGATGTAGTCTTTGAATATATCTTTCTAACGATGTATCATGTGCATCAAATGGAGGTAGTATGCCAAAGTTACAACCCCAGGAAATTGATGTACCAAGTTACCCAACGAGGCTCATATTCTGGCGTTTTACCTCCGAGGGTTAGGTTTTTGGATGTGTAGGGTTTCCATTGTTTTTCAATAATATATAGGCCTTCGAGCCTCATTGTAACACAGAGTTCAAAGGCATGTAGCCACCACATCTCTTCTCAGAGATAAGCTACTAGCACTCTAACTAGTTTATTTCCATTATGTATGTAAACATGTTTCAGTTCTTTGATTAATGAAATGAAGTGTTATTTCCACTGCATCTTTGTTTTTATGGTTTTTTGTGTATTCTGTTGTGTTCCTACATAAATCCGAATTAGACTCCTACCTCATCAACAATGGTTTCAGCATAAGCAACAATGATCCCACTCTGTATATCAAAACAGAGCAAGGTAAAATATTGATGGTATGTCTTTATGTTGATGACATGATTTACACTGGTAATTTGATGCTCGAAGATCTCAGGACAGTCATGAAAAATGAATTTGAAATGACTGATATAGGACTAATGAAGTACTTCCTTGGCTTGGAAGTTACTCAAACTGATAAGGGTATTTTTATCTGCCAGCATAATTATGCTACTGATATTTTGCAGAGATTCAAAATGGATAAATGTAAACCAGCAGAAACCCCCATAGCTCTTGGAACCATGTTAACCAAGAATGATGATGAACCAATAGTAAACAATACACTCTATAAACAAATGGTAGGCAGTTTAATGTACTTGACTGCAACTAGACATGATTTGATGTATGTTGTCAGTCTTATTTCTAGATTTATGGAGTCTCCCAAAGACTCTCACTGGAAAGTAGGAAAAAGAATTCCGAGATATGTTGCAGGCACACTTGGATATGGCCTCTGGTACACTCATACACCAGACAATACTCTCATAGGGTACACTGACAGTGATTTTGCAGGTAGTCTTGATGATAGGAAAAGCACAGCTGGTTATGCTATCCATTTGGGTACAAATCTGATCTCTTGGGCATCTCAGAAACAACCCATTGTGAGCATGTCTTTTGCAGAAGCAGAATATGTAGCAACCACCAAAACAGCTTGCCATGTAGTTTTGCTAAGAACACTGTTAAAGGATATGGGACACACTGCAAAAGATCCCACTTTATTTTCTGTGATAATAGCTCTGCAATACAGTTGCCTAAACATAATGTATTTCACAGAAAAAGCAAACACATTGACACTCGCTATCATTTCATTCCTGAGTTAGTCAATTATGGACAAATTTCTTTACTTTTTGTGGCTCTAAGGAGCAGTTGACTGACATGTTCACCAAACCATTGGGAACATCTGCATTTGTATATCAAAGAGAGCAGTTAGGCATAGACAGTGCTGAGGATGCACTGCCACTTGAGATTAATGGGGTGTGTTGAAGAATGTAATTTCACCCGTGGTTAGTTAGTGAGTTAAGTCACCCATAGTATTTTCCCATAGTATTGCTATTATGTATTTTCTATTTATATTCAATCTAATAATGAGAAGGCATTCAATCTGCCTATAGTGCTTCTGTTCATTCCATTGTTTTCTTTTACAATGTTAGCCATCATCTCAAATCAATATCTATTTCTATGGAAATAACTTTGCAAATACCACTACCTGCGCGAAGATCCGCATGGACGTGTGAAGAATGTGAGCGCAACGCTACTACTATTATTCGTTGTTTGAAGGTTGTTGTATGAAATAATAAAGAGCTGTCGACGAGGTCATTAGTCATTACTATTGAATTATGTCTGCACTGACTGTTGCAGAAATCCAATCGGAATTTTGTGACAGTGATCTTAATTTTTGGTGAACATGCGTTTCAATTGTTTGTTGCATAGGAAGAATAGGACAGAGATTCCCATCATAAAGAAAAAGAGGCGATTGACAGCCACCATCGGGATTACCATCATGTCCTGCTTTCCCTTCAGATCAGAACTTCGATGCTCAAGGATTAGTGTTGCAGGTCTTGCTTTCCCTTCGGATCTGAAATTCGATGGTCAAGGATCAGTGTTGCGGTCATGTTTCTGAACGTAGTTCGTCACTTTTTTTTTTATCTTGTCATTATATGGAGAATTGAAATAGATCATGGTTTGGTCACGAGAGATCTGCACTTATGTTTGGTTTCTCATTAACCGAGGAGAAAATAGGGTGACTCAACTTCTTGATTCCGAGAGTGTAGAATTTGTAGATTTTCATGTGCAGTTTGAAAACATTTTGTTTTATATATTTGTGGTGTCCGTTGCGATCTTTATTTTGTTTATTTACGTTTCAGTGAAGCCCAGAACTTTAATTCTTATTGTTGTGTTTAAAATGTCAAGTTTTTTTATCAATTTATGTATACATTCTTTATTCAGATTATTCTCCTATATACTTATGGATAACCGAAATCTAAGTATCTGATACATGGAGGAATGTCCATAGGATGATTCATTACTTGACATCTCTATTGTGGAATTCCTGAGGAACCGAGTATGTCAATATTATTGTTGATAATTTTAATTGCCTCATTGATAGGCTAAAGTGGTTATGTCTTAAATGGGTCAAATGGGAAACTCGAAGATGAGGTGAAAAAAGAGCTCAAACTATGAGACTTCAAAGTGGGTGTAAATGTTGATGAAGATCAGAAAGACAAAGATCAAAGTTCCATAATGTTTGTATTGTAAGAAACTTATTTCTCCATTAAGAGAAAGTGTTAGAGAATAATGGTGAAATGCCATGATTAGTAAAAGTTTAATATATTGTTATCACGTAGATTTATTTAGAAAATAATTGGTTCCAATCCACTTCTCTCGGAGTCTGTTGAAACCATTCATTCACTATAAATGTATTTGATTTGCAAGTAATACAAGATGTGTATTTTGTGTGAAGTCCCGTGTCTTAGCTTTGTGATCTAATTCTTTCAATTTCTTATTGTTTGTTCATGCAATTTAGGACAGATATAAGTTTTAGACAATTTTGGCAAAATAGGTACTCACTAGTTATTATTAGTGTTTGTTAGAATGTGTTTTAATGTCGTCTAGTGGCTTGGTGTAATCTTATACTTAGTGTCATACTAATGATCATTATAACGTCATTTGTAGGGTAATTATGCATGTAATTTGGCCCTACCAGAATCTGTAATATTACACATGTAGATAGTTTTGGAATTTATTTGGTGGTGGACTCCTTCTCATGTAACATTGACCTACACTAATAGGTCATTCGTATCCACCACTTCTCCCTTATCTCTTAATGAGCTTAACATCACCACTTCTCCTTGATCTCTTGATGAGCTTATCATCAACCTTTACAGATTGGTTGATCTCCACCCTTGATTGTGCCTTATGATCAATAATAATTTTTCTCTTGGTTATTATAAATTGAGGGCATTGGTCTCGAATCAAGTGTGGAGGGTGACTTATGGTATTGATTTTTGGCCTAGACCTTATGGGTCCTTAGGCTAGATCATCCATATATTTCTTGGGACTATACATCGAGTATCTTGAGTAGGTTTGCAATTTGATTCATAAATTTAAATAGTTACTTAGACATTCAGTGAACAATGGCATACACAACACATAATTGCATAACACAAAGAATTACCCTAGAAACCCCTTACTTGGAAAAAAAACCAATAAACTAGTGAGCTCTCAGCTAATCTATTTCAAGCATAAATTCACTACACTTAGGTGAAACTGACACAGACCAGTTGGCACACACTGTTACATATGATTACCCTCACTCACGATGTGCAACAATACAATGTACTTCTCAACTTTCCATCCTCTACCATGCTCTTGATACGTTGTCATTACATCTTCTTTATAGGTGGAATGGGGTTAACTGGTCATTAATGGTGGTCCATCACCTCCTAACCAAATCTGGTTATTATTCTTTGAATTATTAATCACAGTTGAATCCATTGAGCTTCTAGTTGTCCAATTGTTCATCAAATTCATTATTATGTTGAATTCTATCAACCAAGTTGCTTTCCTTTTGACCAAACAACTAATATAGTCAGTTGGTCGACTAGACCATTCACCATTTATCTCCTTCGATTGCAGTCGACTATCGAATTTTTCAGTTGATTTCATGCAAAGAATATAACATTCCCAACATTCTCCCACTTGTTGTCTTCTCTACATAAATAATAGATTCAAAACTTTTCGTTCACAGGGATGATAAACCCATTGTTTCCTTGCACCAAGACTTTATTTTTGTGTTTACCAACCTAACAACATGATGCTCAATCCCAACATCTGTAACCTCTATAACCAAACAACTTCCTTACATGCATGTGTAGTTGCCATGTATCCAACCTTAATAGTAGACAATGCAAGGAATGGCTTCCTTCTATTCATCCAACTGACTTCTCTTTCCAACAACTTAAAGACACATACCCTTGTCGATCATTTGCGATCGATGCATCAAGCCTAGTCAGAATCAACAAAACCTTGTACATTGAATTCCTTGTTTTTAATAAAATATCCTCCATAAGATATTGCTAAATTTTTCATTCCACGAAGATATTTGAACACTCTCTTAATTGTGGTCCAGTGCTCTTTTCCATGAGCCATCATGTACCTACTCAATACTCCCACTGCATGGGAAATATCGGGTCATGTACATACCATTTAATACATCATACTAACTAAAAAAATCGCATAGGGAATATATACCATATACTCATTTTCTTAAACTGTTTTCAAACATTTTCTTGTAGATAACTTAACTTTGACAAGAACAGTAACCTTGACTAATTGAATTTCCTGCATGTTGAAGTGCTTCAAGATTTTCTCAACGTATTTCCTTTGACTTAACTAAAGTCTTATACCTGCTCGATCTCGCTTGATTTCCATTCCAAGAATGAAATTTTCTCTAATCGAATATCCTCCACATTGAACTCAGAGGATAACTGCAATTTCACCTCTTTTATCATATCCATGTTATTCCCAACCAACAACATGTCATCGACATACAAAGTCACATTTACAAAGTGATATTCGAACTTTTTCAAATACACACAGTGATCCACCTAACTTATCATAAATCCCAGTTGCTGGATATACTTGTCAAAATTTTGATACCGCATCCTGGGCGATTTATTTAAACCATAGAGATACTTCTTGAGATTAGAAACCAACTCGCTTTCTCCATTCACTGTAAAACCTTTAGGATGCTTCATATAAATCTCTTCTTCAAGATCACCATGAATAAATGTTGTCGTTACACCCATATGTTCTATCTCAAGATCAAATGTTACAACTAAAGGAATTAGTACCCTTATGGAATTTGGTTTAGAAAGATGAGAGAAAAATTCACCAAAGTCAATTGCTTCGACCTTAGAATGTCCTTTTACTACCAGTCGATCCTTGTACTTATCGACCTGACTTGATGCATTCAATTTTTGCTTAAATACAAACTTATTTCCAAGTGTTTTCTTCCATTTGGTAATGCGTTTAGATCCCATGTTTAATTTTCCTTCAAGGACTCCATCTCTTCCTCCATGGCTCTTTTACAGAGCTTACCCTCTATTGAATCGATTGCTTCTTGTACTCTCCTGGGGTTGTCATCTATGGAAGATAATGAAAAATCAAAGTGAAATTCAGGTGGAATATACCTTTATGTTTGTTTTCATGCTCAACCATACCTCCTCACATACAAATTACGTTGTTCCACTTCATCGTCAAATTCAATTGACTCTCCCAAATCCAGAATTTCATCATTCATTTCAAACTCTTGATTTCCTAGTTCCTTTCCTCTTTCACCCTCTTCAATCCTGGAAGTGCCTTTGACTTCCCTCAAGATCACTTATTGACTATAAATTGCCTTCCTCATCACCGGCCTCCACAATTTATATCATTTCATTCCATCCTTGTAGGGAAATGAAAATGCACTTCTCTGACTTAAAATCAAGTTTTGTTCTTTTCTCCTTTGGGGCGTCCACAAATGCCTTGCACCCAAACACTTTGATATGTGAAAGAGAGGGATTTTCCATCCCATGCCTCATATGGATTCTTGTCAACCATAGCCATCAACGAAAACTTATTCACCATGTAACATTTTGTGTCGACAGCTTCTACCCAAAATTCTTGTGTAGTTACTGCACCATTGAGCATGCTCCTTTCTTTTTAAATTTAGCATCCTATTCATTCTTTCAACAACTCCATTCTATTGAGGCATATATGGAGTTGTTTTTTGTCAATCTATATTGCTATGTCTGCAAAACTAGTTGAATGATTTTCCACATAATTCTCCTCTATTGTCAATTCTCAACACCTTGATATTCCACAAGCGCTTTGAACTCTTGAAAATTTACAAATAAATTAAATTTCTTCCTAAAAAATTACAACCATGTCATTCTAGAGAAACCATTTATGAAATAAACTAATACTAAGATCCTCCTAGTGAGGGACCAACACTAGTCAAAACACATCACTATACTAGTATTTTCTTTAGCTCTAGTAGCACTAGATGGAAACCTTATTCGATTGTGTTTTCCATAAATACAATGTTCACAAAATTCAATTTCTTCATTACATTCAAGGATACATTTAGCCATACCTTAATTGTTCATAGAACGAATACCTTTCTCACCTAGGTGTCCCATCCGCTGATACCAAAACATGGTCGAGCCGACTAGGAAAGAAGTCGTCCCATTAGATTGAGGACAAATAACATTTTCGATGATGTCAATTCTACCCAATAATTTATACAAGTCTCCAAACCAAACTCCTCTCATTATCACCATTTATCTGCATACAAATTTACAGGCGTCTTTCCCAAATATAGACTATACAACTATATTTTCCATCTCACTTACGAAGATTAGGTTTCATGCCAAACCTGGGATATGCAGGACTCTTGGAAGTGTTCCCATTCTTCCATCTTTTAACTTCAATCAAACTTTTACTTGTCTAACTATATTGGTTGATGATTCGTTTCTAGGTCGAACATCAACACCATTGATCTTCTCAGACTCACTAAACCAGTCTCTATGTGGTGTACAATGATATGACACACCAGAATCAATCAACCACAAATAATGATCTGACTGTGTACTTGTGGAGGAAAAATACACAGCACCTATCTCTTCTTTCATAGACTTTCCATCAACCAACTGATTTTCCTCGGTTGATTTACTTTTCTCAACTTAAGTTGATTTACATTTTTCGTCAAAGATGCCCAACTTTTCCACATTGCCGACAAGTCTTCATTGTAGGACCATGGGATCTTGTCTTAGATATGCCCCTTAACTTTGATCTCCTATCAAAGATTTTTCCTTTTCCTATATCTACCGGTCGACCTCGTATCAACAGGGTGTCGTGGGTTGATCCTTCCATGTTCTTTCATCTCATTTCTTCAGACAACATAGACCTGACCACATTTTCAATATTTAATGTTGTATTACTGCTTCCAATAGCCATGAACATGATATCCACGAATCTATCAACAATCATAGCAAACTAATGCATTTTTCATCTTCGGTGATTTTGATATACATGGAAAACAACTGACTGATAATAGTGTTGAATGCATTAAGGTAATCTGTGACTGAGTCACCTTCTCCCATCCTCAAAAGGTATAGTTTCTTATGAAGAAACAACTTTTTAACCAAATATTTTGACTAGTACAAGTTTCCCAAATTTTTCCATCACTTATTTGCAATGTCTTCTTATGAGACATTCAACAATACAAAGTCTATAAGACAAATTTGGATGGTTCTCCTTTCCTTTCTATCAATATTTTTCTAGTCTTTAATCGACATACCCGATGGAGTCATTCTTGGGTCAACTACAATCCATTGTTCTCGATCAACAAGGAGATATTCCATTTTAGGCTTCTAAAGTTCAAAATTTTGTGCATTGAAATTTTCAATCTCTATCATTGATGTGCTATCCATTCTAACTATAGATCAGTGTTTTCCCAGATCTAGGACTGAGGAAAAACCCTTAGCAGAAAATGCGTCCCTTTTATACCAAATTTGGGACTATACAACGACTAAATTGAGTAGGTTTACAATTTGATTCATAAATTTAAATAGTTACATAGACATTCAGTGAACAATCACATACACAACACATCAATGCATAATAAAAAGAATTACCCTGGAAATCCTTTACATGGGAAATAAAATCAACAAACTAGTGAGTTCTTGGATCAATTATTATCAAGCACAAATTCACTACACTTGGGTAATACCAACCTAGATTATCCGAAACACACTATTACACATGTGATTACCCTCACTGACAATGTGCAATAATACACTATGCTTCTCAATTTTTCATCCACTACCATGCTCTTAATACACTGTCGTTACATCTTATTTATATGTGCAATGCAACTGCTCATTAATGGTTATCCATCACATCTTAAATGAATATGGTTATTCTTCTTTGACCTGCCAATCATAGTTGAATCCATTGAGATTCCAGTTATCCAAGTGCTTTTCGAATTCATGCTTTTGTTGAATTCTGTCGACCAAGTCATTTTCCTTTCAACCAAACAACTAATCCTGTCGTTTGGCGGACCAAACCGTTTATCATCTGTCACCTTCTACTGCAATCGACTAATTCTAGTAGACTAACGTATTTTCCAGGCAATCTCATGTAAACAATATAACACTCCCAACAATATTGGAGAGTTGTATGGATCCCATTTGAACTCCATACATGTGTTCTCTAGCAGTTGTAATCGGGAGTATTTTGTTAGAGAATAGAAAGGCCTTACTTATGTGGATATTTCCACAACTCGGAGTTTTACCACATAAATATCCTCTCTCTTATCTCTCTTGTTTTTTATACCTTATTGTTTTTATTCAATGTTTTTCATAGGTGTTTAGATAGGCTATAGCTTGTGGTTATATGTTTTTAATTGACGCACTCCAGTTTATCATTGACACCTTTATCTTGTTGGATCACATTCAACTTCTATTAGTTTTTTCTAAGGGTATTTTTATTTGGCACATTGTGGACTTGGAAAGATGATTCATAGGTCCTTTACACACAAAGGAAATATGGCTCACTGTTTGTTTCATTTGTTCTAGAGTGGTATTTGTGAAGAGTTTTGTGACATATTGGTTCTACGGAATATTATTTTGTCTTGAGTTTCTTAGAACTTCATGATGAGTATATTGATTCTTGCTCATAGACGATGCCTTTTTCTTGCTCCTTATTGAGGATCTAATTGCAACTTACTGATGGTCTCCTACATTGTTCTAGTTAACAATTTATCCTTGAAAACAAAAAAAACTTGAAGCTCTCTTTGCCACTTTATCCATGATGTTTGAAGTTTTCATTAAGAAGGAATTTAATGTAATGCCATCTTCTTATAATTGTATCTGTTACATCCATGATGCAATGATTGTCTATTGGCCACATTTACCATTGTAAAACCTATGATTATGATAGTTGTGAGAATATCATTATGAATCAATTGTACACAAAATGAGGCGTTGTTAGAATTGTGAGGTCCCAAATTTATCACATTATTGGTCTATTATTCTTATGGAACACAACTCCTTCCTTGGCTTAGGTGCTCATTCCTCTAGTCAACACTAAGGGGGAATGTTAGAATGTGTTTTAATATTGTCTAGAGATTTGATGTAATCGTGTACTTGGTGTCATAACGATGAAAATTATAACATAATTTGTGGGGAACTTATATATAACTTTGCCCTTGTATACTTTTGTAATATATCACATGTGCACATGGAAATAGTTTTGGGATTATTTTTTGGTGACCTATTTGTAAGGTAACAATGAACTACACTAATAGGTCATTATTATCCAATACTTATCCCTTATATCTTGATGAGATTATCATAATCCTATATTTATTGGTTGATCTCCACCCTTGATTGTGGCTTGTGATAAAGGGTCCAAGTTTTTTTTTTACTATTAATCCATTCCATTAGTACTGAATCGAGTGTGGTGGGTGGCTTATGTTATTGATCTTTAGCTTGGACCCTATGAGTACTTAGGTCAAATCATCCATATGTTCGAGATTTTTATGAATCCCATTTGAACTCCATATATGTGTGTGCTCTATTAGTTGTAATTGGGAGGATGTTGTTGAAGAATAAGAAGGCCTTAATTTTGTGGATTTTTCTCAACCCTGAGGTTTAACCACATAAATCTCATCTCCCCTATCTTGCATGTCTTCCTTCTTATATCTTATTATTATCATTTGATTATTTCAATGGAAATTTATACGTGTTGTATCTTGTGGTTATATGTTCATGCATATGTTCTTGATCTTAGAATGCTTTCATAACATGCATGGCATATTTACTTCATTGTATTGGATGATGACACTTGTGGTGATAGAAAAAATTCAAATAAAAGTATTTCTTTCAAAGGAAATTTAACAATGTTGTTTTATATAATGCATTATTGTTACAACTAATGTGATTTTGCACAAGGGCGAAATTTCATACCCATTACCTTACTCTCCCACACACATTCCACTCTAGGCATTCTTTGGGTTTATGTTAAAGTGCCTAATCTCCATTCTCTATTGAAATTTTCCTATTGTGATAGGAAGTTTTATTTTCCAAAGAAAAAATATTTATATTCAATATTTTTGAGATAGAAATCAAAATATACATATAGTTTGTCCACTGTGAACTCAAGAAATAGCAAATGAAGGATGCACTATTTACTTTCAAGATTCAAAGCATAAAAAACAACATATTACAGTCCCCACCGAGTGCCATGGACACATTTAACCATCCTGAAAAACAACTGAAACCTACTTCTTGTGATATTTAAAGGATCTCATCGTAATTTGCATATATTCTTTTAAAATTTCAAAAGCATCAATCAAGAAACTAGTTAGTGATTAATACAAGCTCTTTCTGTTTCTGGAAGGAGAGTGCCTCCTTTGAATTCTAGTTCAGTTAGGGTACCCTCTTGCAAAAGAAAAGAGTCCTTAGATAATCTACATACCTAGTCATTGAATTCATGGAATACATGTGTAAAAGAGATAAGCTTCAAATAATATTTTACCTCTTTAACTTGATTCATAATGGGATCCATACCAAAAGTGCTTAATATTACGCTTGGTGATTTTACTAGTCTATTACAAGTTTTAAGTCTCCAAAGACTTGGAGTTTTTTTAACCATTTTTCACCAACAAAAAATAGAAGAATCTAGGGGGCATGCAACTTATCTTGATTATTTGAACCTTAAATAGTAGCAAGCTTCAACATAAAGTAATATGAAGAGTCGAGAAAAATAATTTCCCATGCTCCAGAAGTTCTAAGCACTCAGATTTCTGCATCAAAGAATCCCCAAGGATTTTCATGATCAATGCAAGCCATCAACCTAATATTATGGGATACCATAGAAATAGAAAAGACTCGATCCTGAAACAACACTTGATTTCAAGATAGACATATCCTATAAACAAAAAGACAAGGAAGAACCTTATATACCTCAATTTCCATGTCTATAAGACAATCCAACAAACAATCCTCCAAAGACTCCTTATCCCATTTGGGATTGATAACAGATCCTTTAGTGACCTATTTCCATACTTCTCATGAGAAAGAACAATTCACAAACAAATGGTTGATGGTTTCACTACAATTCTTGCAAATAATACATCTGCATGGTCCTACTTGATCCCTCTTTCGTACATTATCCCAAATCAATAATTTGTTTCCCAAGTGCTAGCCAAAGAATAATTTTGGTTTTTAATGGACATGAAAGCTTCCAAATAGGTATCCACTACCAAACTCTATCCTCTTTCATATCCTCCTCAATTCAAGTTGCATACCCTTGTTAAAAAATAGGACCGTGGAGCAATAACAGTTATACAGTTAAATCATTAAACAAGATGCAAAACACATTAAACACATTACAAAGAGACACAGATATAACATGGTTCACCCAAACGATGGATTAGGTCCACACAGAAATTGCGAGTCATTTTATTACCATCCAGAAAAATGAAGGGATACAACCTGCAACAATACCATTGCACTTCCTCTTCACGCTCTCACAATCTCTCTCACACAATCACATAGATTGTTTACAATGCTACAATACAATACAATACCATACACAACCGTATCACAATGCTTTTCTTTTATAGAGGAAATACTATGGGAAAATACTATGGTTAACCCAATACCATGGTTCCGCAAAACTGTTGGCCAACAAACATCCCAGAAATTTTTCTCGGGGAGAATGGGTGTACAGTAAACCTGGGGTACAAACACAGCTGAATAATATCTTTGGATCTTGAATATCATGCTCCACAACGAACAATCCCCCACTTGGAGACTGATCACAACAACTCCACCGCTGTTGCACTTACTAGACTATGCTCTGGACCTTGGACTTGGATAATTTCTTATTTTCACCTTCATTCTTGAAGGCCAATAGAAATTGAGTAGGAACTCAGTTTCTCTCCGGTTACTACCTGCGTCAACATGTCTGCAGGATTCTGGATAGTATGTATCTTTTCCAATTTTAATAGTTCTTCATCTACAACAAATCTTATGAAATGGTACTTAAGCTGTATATTTTTAGTCTTCGAATGAAAGGCTGAGTTCTTTGCAAGATGAATGGCACTATGGTTTTCACTGCACAACCTGTTATTCTCCTGCTTCTTACCCAATTCCTCCATGAACCTCTGCAACCAAATCATATTCTTACTTGCCTCTGTAGCAGCAACATACTATGCTTCCATTGTTGAAAGTGCAACAACCCGTTGCAGTTTTGAAATCCAACTTATTGTTGTTCCACCCACAGTAAACACATGCCCTGTGGTGCTCCTCATGTTGTCTTTATCACCAGCCATATCTGCATCAACATATCCTTGTAGAACAGTGTGTGAACTTCCAAAACATAATGCATGAGAAGTGGTCAATCTCAAATACTTGAGAATCCACTGTAATGCTTTCCACACGGGGACTTCACTTAGTGAACTTCTCACATAGCACGTGCGATTGTGGGATATTAAAGAATACCCTTAATTTCGAGAGATATTGACCCAAACTGTTTTTGTTGAAACCCCCTCCCAATACTTAAAACCTCCTCCCCACCCCTTTTTATACCTCAATCCTTATAAACCACCCTACCCACCCCCACCTTAAACCCCTCATCCCCCCAATACCTGCAATATATTGGTTCGTTTTTTTATCATTTTAAAACCCACAATATGGACTAACGTGATAGGATATTGGTCAACAAGTGAAGCCCCCGTGGTTTTCCAATTCTCTTTACCTGGATCATTCATATACCTTCTCACAACTCCCACTACATGTGCAATATCTGGACTTGTGCACACCATGTCATAAATCAAACATCCAATCGTTGATGAATAGGGAATCCTGGACATGTAATCTATCTCTTCATGTGTCTCTGGACACATCTCCTTACTATAGTTTGAAATGGATGGCTAAAGGTGTACTAACTGGTTTTGCATTTTGCATTCTAAATCTCTGCAACACCTTTTCTATGTACTCACCTTGAGACAACGTCAATTTGCGATTTTTCCTGTCTCTTATTATTCTCATACCAAGGATTTGCTTTGCAACACCCAAATCCTTCATTGCAAATGATTTAGCTATTTTTATTTTGAGCACATTTATATCCTGCATTTTAGACCCTGCAACAAGCATGTCATCCACATACAATAACAATATAATATATCTTTCGTTATCTAGCCTCTTGAAATAAACACAGTGGTAAGAATTCCATCTATCATAACCTTGTTCTGTCATAAACTTATCAAATTTTAAATACCACTTCCTTGGAGCTTGCTTCAGGCCATACAAGCTCTTCTTCAACCTGCAAACCAAATTGTCCTTCCCTTTGAACTCATACCCCCGTGGCTGCTGCATATAAATCTCTTCAACCAAATCCCCATGGAGAAAGGTTGTTTTTACATCTAATTGTTCAAGATTCAAATCTTCTACCGCCACTAGACTTAAAATAGTTCTAATTGAAGTCATTTTAACAACAAGAGTAAATATTTCATCAAATTCTATACCTTTCTTTTGTGCAAACCCCTTTACAAAAATTATATCCTTGTACCGCTTCTTGCCTCCACCTTCTTCCTTCAACCTCTAAACCCATTTATTCTGCAATGCCCTTTTTTCTATAGGAAACTGAACCAAATCCCAAGTCTTTTTTCTTACCAATGAGTCCATATCCTCATTCATGCCTTGCTCCCACTTCTTTCTAGTTTCTACCTGCATTGCCTCTTCATAACATTTTGGTTCACGAGAATCAGTCATCAATAAATAATACAGTGAAGGAGAGAATTTTTTAGGGGGTCTACTTAACTTGGTAGATTTTCTTACAATTGCAGGAGTTTCAGGTATCTACTGTTGTTCTTGATTTTCTGGTGCCTTTAAAACTTCATTTTCTTTGATTTCATCAAACACTATGTACTTTGTGTTTTCCTTTTCCACTTTCCTTCTGTACAACTGATCTTTGTACATAACCTTTTCATTGAATACTACATCTCTACTCCTAATGATTTTATGATTTTCAAAATCCCATAAGCGATAACCAAAAAATCATCAACCCCGTATCCAATAAAGGTACATTTCTTGGATTTAGCTTCAAGATTTGTTCTATCATATTTATCAATATGGACAAATGCGTCACAACCAAAAGTTCTCAAAAATGAGTATTTTACCTATTTACCTGTCCATGCCTCCTCTGGAATCCCACCATCCAAAGCGCTTGAAGGCCCACTGTTTATTAAATAAACAATAGTGTTTACAGGATCAACCCAAAACTGTAAGGGAAACCCTGCATGCAATCCCATACACCTTGCATGCTCCATGATTGTTTTGTTCATCCTTTATGACACACCATTTTCTTGTGGTGTTCCAGGGACTGTGTTCTCTCTGCAAATCCCATTGTGTGAACAATAAATGTCAAACTCCTTGCTCCAGTATTCACCTCCATTATTAGATATGAGATATTTCAACCTTTTTCCTGACTCATTCCCAGCCAAATATTTCCACTTCTTAAAAGTATCAAACACATCAGATTTATATCTAATGCAATAAAACCAAGTTTTTATAGTTGCATCATCAATAAAAGTAACATAATAATGAGATACACCAAGAGATTGTACCTGAGAAGGTCCCCATACATAAGTATGGACAAGCTCTAAATTTTTACTCTTCTTTTGTTTCCCAACCTTGATAAATATAACTCTCTTATGTTTCCATAAACACAGTTCTCACAGAATTCCAAACTTACCTGCTTCAGATATAGAAGCAGTTTCCTTAAGTGGAGAATATGCATCCTCTTCTCACTCATGTGGCCAAGCCTATGATGTCACAACGCTGCACCTGTTTCTGTGGAAGCTACAGAGATAGAATAATCAATATTATGAGGACATAAATATAACATACCTACCCTATCTCCTTTTTCTATTACCAGTGATCCTTTAGTGATATTCCACCACGTGTATCCAAACGTAGACAAACAACCGCTATCTCCTAACTTCCCTGTTGAGATCATATTTTTTTTCATAGCAGGAATGTGCCTTACATCTTTTAGCAGCCATTCACTTCCATTATTTAACTTAATTCGTACCTTACCCTTCCAACAATTTTACATGGTTCATCATCCCCCAATAAAACATGTCCAAAATCACCTTGAACATAGTCATGAAAGAATTTCCTATGGGGTATAGCATGACATGAAGCCCCTGAATCTACTACCCAATAATCACTAGTATTATCTAATGCAAGAATCTAATCATCTTGTAGAACATCACCTACTACATTCACTTATTGAGTAGTTTCTTGCTTCCTCTCACCTTTCTTCTTTGGTGCTTTGCAGTCTTTCTTCAGATGTCCTTTCTTAACACAGTTCCAACACTTCATTTTTCTGAATATGGACTTGGATCTTCCCTTTTTATACTTGCTGGGATTTCCTGGGCTCCTTCCTCTCTAATTGTTTCTCCCTTTACTCTCCATGGTCAACGCATTACCCGATGTCTCACCTGTGCTTTTTCTTCGCATTTCCTCGCTAATAATTACACCAATAACATCAACAAACTTAAGAGTGCTTGAACTAGGAACATAGTTACTTATAGCCATGACCAAGCTATTCCAACTTTCTAGAAATGAGCACAATATTAGAATATCCCTAACCTCATCATCAAAGTTCACTTTTATAGAACTTAACTGACTAGTAAGTGTATTAAAATCATTTGAATGGTCAACAATAGATCCACCTTCCGACATCTTCATACTAAATAAAAGCTTCATTAAAAATACATTTTTGGAAGCCAAGGGTTTTTTGTAGAGCTTACCCAATGCACTCATCACACCCTCTGTTGTTTTTTCTTTTGAAATATTGAAAGCCACCGACGGATCCACGCACATCTGTATTGTTCCTAGTGCCTTTCTATCCAGAACCTACCATTCTGCAGCCTTCATAGCCGCCGAGTTTTTTTCTTTTCCGCCCAATAGAAGGTACAGATCCTTCTGGTACAGATAGTCCTCCATTTACATCTTCTATAACTGATAGTTTTGGCTGTTAAATTTCTTGACCCTAAAATTTCCCTCTTTTGCCATTACTCCCACTCGAACTAGGAACCCTTCTTTCCTTCGAGTTTACCAACCAAATAGACCTTTTGGCTCTGATACCAATTGTTAGAAAATAGGACTACAGAGTAATAACATTTATACGGTTAAACCATTAAACAAGATGCAAAACACATTAAACACATTACATACAGACACATATATAATGTGGTTCACCCAAACGATGGGCTACGTCCACACAGAAATTGCCAGTCCTTTTATTACCGTCCAGAAAGATGAAGGGATACAACCTGCAGCAGTACCGTTGCACTTCCTCTTCATGCTCTCACAGTCTCTCTCACACAATCACAGAGATTGTTTACAATGCTACAATACAATACAATACCGTACACAACCATATTACATTGCTTTTCTTTTAAAGTGGAAATACCATGGGAACATACTACGGTTAACCCAATACCACGAGTCCGCAAAATTGTTGGCCAACAAACATCCCAAAAACATTTCTCGAGGGGAACGAGTGTACTGTAAGTTCGGGGTACAAACACAACTGAATAATATCTCTAGATATGGAAGCTTAGGCTCCACAACCAACAACCCTAACTTGTCCATATAACTACTAGTGCCCATATTTCTAAATTAAATGAGTTTTTCCTTTTATTCTAATAATTTGATAGAAATATGGGTGAGAGAATTTTCATACTATCCCCACTCTTCTATCAATTCCCCTTGTAATTTTAATTTGTCTAAAGTCTTCCAACCTTGCATCCCAACATGAAAATTAACATCCTTTAACAATAAAATCCTCTGATCATGAAGGGTTTCAAATAGTTCCTTTGATAATTTGAAGTTGCTCTGAGTTCCAATCTAAGGATCCTCTCTGATTATCTCTTGTCATTCCCAGCATTTGAAGTTATCCAATTTCTTGCTAAAGGAAAGACATTTACCATTGATATCCATATTATAGAGGCTCACTGGCAGTGTTTTGCTTCTATTATAAGCCAACCCTCCATGGTTATTCTTGTCAAACACTTATGTTTTAATAATCTCCCCAAAGACCTTCATTATATACAAATATCCAAAAAAAATTAGCACCGAGGGACAAACTAAAAATATGAATATGATTTAGTCCCCAACCTCCTACTTCCTTAGGAGTTGCAAGTCTTGGCCACTTGACTAAGGATATACCCTCCTTGGACTATTTCCAATCCATGGGAAACTAAATTTCTTATTTTTTATTTTATTAAGAATTCCCTTGGGAATATTGGCTATTGAAATCCAATGCATAATAATACTTTATAGATCCACCTTGACTATTTCTAAGTGACCTCCTCAAGGAAACCATCTATAACACCAAACAAAAAATTTAGCACCTACCCTTTTGTATAACCAATTCCAGTATTCGTAAATTTAGTCGTTTGGTTTTAATAAGAAACCAATAAATTTTACTCCTTGGTCCATATTACAAAGGTTCATGGAAAAAACACTCCATTTGGACCTCTTTTGCCAATCCATTCATCATAATTATGGTTTTATTCATGTTTATTACAATACTTGTTGCTTCGGAGTAAAGGTCTAACAACTCCTTGATTTTTTTCCATGTCTTTTACCGAGCCATGCCCAAAGAGAATGATCTCATCTACAAACAACAAATGAAAAATAGAAATTGAGTTTGAAACCTTTATCCCTTTCATATCTCCTTTACTCTTTGCACCATTAATAAACATGCTTAATCCTTCAACCACTAATAGAAAGAGGAAAGGAGATAAAGGGCAACCATGTCAAAGCCCCCTAGAATAAGTGAAGAGTCCAAAAGGAGACCCATTGATCAACATTGTAAAAGAAACTAAGAAGAGGCAATCAAATTTATAGTTTGCAAATTCATCCCTATTTGAAGAAGAAATAATCTCATAAACATCCAATTTACTTTACCAAAATCCTTGTCCAAGTACATCTTTAGAATAACTGCAAATGATTTTTGTGTCTTCACATTTAATGTAATCTTTCTTGTGTAGTACCCACTACATCATGGATTTTTCCATTGAAAAGTAACCAAATTTGTTCATTAGAAGCAACACTTGATATAATACCTTTCAACTTGTTGGTAATGACTTTGGAAATAATCTTATAAATTAGATTACACAAATGAGATAGGCCTATAATATTTAAAGAAGATTGCATCTCATTTATTATAAGCGTTATGAAAGCACTGTAAGTACTAAAACAAACTCATCAAATTGTGGACGAAATTGATAATGTTAGGTGACTAAAAAGCTTTGCACGACTAAAACGATGACTGGGGACGAATCCAATAGGGGGAGAGGAAAAACAAACAAAATAATAATAACTCGTGAAAGCCTTGGGAACATGGTTGATGATAAGTGGAAGTCATATTGGTACACATGAGTCTCAAGAAAAGTTAGTTAACTTTTGGGATTGGATGCTCAAGGGAGGAGCAAGTTATCATACTTGACTATTAACTTAAATGGGTAGTGACACATGCAAATAGATATTATAAGTATAAAGCTATATATATATATGGATGGCACATTAATTGCTTCCTTAAAAATGAGATTAAATGTGATTAAATGTGAAGGCTTAAATCCTTTTGTGGAAGGTCAAAACCTTTTAACATTGAAAGGAGAAGAGACATTGTGGTGAGCTTAAATATACATACGAATGCTACATAAGGGACATAAGAAAACACTTGTTGGCATGTGATTGCCACTTGTATCCTTGAGAAACTAGTGGAGTCATTATTTAATAGTGTGTACGGTTTTTTTCTAAGAAGCATAAAATGATATGACCAAGGGAGACACTGTGTATGTTCTTTTTTAATTGACAGTACGATTTGAACCTGATCCGATGGGATCCTATGCGTTGGAAAATGCTTTGTAAGTTTTAGGTTTAACTTGGCATTTGTGGGATTAGAACCTGCACGTTGGTTCTGTATTATGGGATTTTTATTATTGTTTTGTTGCTGGGAAAAGAGAACTCAGGTTCCGTCTTGATATACAATCTACTTAAGTTTGAAACATGGTCTATGTAGGCTCTTCCTTGAACTAAAGCTATCAGAGTGTTTACCTTTACAGTTGTTTGCACTGATACGTGGTGTGCCTTGTTATAATAGCTGCCTATTTTTAATTTCTCTATATGTTAACCTGTGTATGCGTTTTATGAATCCTGGTAAGCTGTATCCGAAGTATGTGCCTTTTGTTTACATTTTGTTTTGACACTTGTATATGATCCAAGGTATGTGTTTGCATTGGTATACAAATCTGGTTATGTGTTTGCATTGGTATACAAATCTGGTATACATAAGTTAGCATTACACTCACCATTTGATGGAAATTGTTGTGCATTTTAGAACCCGATCCATGTATTTGTAAGAACCTCTATTATTGGTTGTATCCGTTGTGTATATAATAACCGATCCATTATTTGTTGGAATCGTGGTGTATTTTGGATTGACACTATGTATTTTTAAAGTGAAGAATCCAAGCCACGAAAACCAAATCCATTTTATGATTTTCTGCAGTTTGTGAATTGGGATCATTTTACCTTTCGGCTGGAAACCAGATCTGTAGATCAAAAGCTATAAGTATGAAAGTTTATGCCTTGACTGCATTGGAGTTATGGTAAATCTGACTATGTTTAATTATTGGATCGTGACTATGCATGTGGTTGAATTACAAACAAATTGGAGGTTTAATCGGTAATCTCTCTCTCTTCGTACAATTTGATAGTCATGAATCCTAACCTCTACATTGTCGAATCGATCCAGATCTGTAAGCATGATGCATTTAAACCTCGACGTGAGTCAAGTGTGATCGGATATGAACACTTGGCTTTGTCTAATTTTTTTATCTGAATGTTGGTTGTTGTCTAAATGTCTGCATTATATATCACATAATGGATACAATCTGCTTTAAGTTTACAATACTTAGACTGAATCTGAATGTTGTGTTTTGAGTGCTAGATCTGAAATGGATTGGATCAGAACGTTGGTTTTTGTATTGGGTCTGAATACTACCCTGTGTTTTAATAATACTGAGTGTGTGGTTTTATAATATGTGTATTGATCTTAGTGTGCCATTTTATCCAAACTAGACTATACTTGTCATGTTTGCAATGTTGTGGGATGACTAGGTAAGCATCTGGAATAGTATTATCATTTGTCTTATAAGGATTAAAGAGTATAGACTAGGAGTGGCCCCTTTGAAAGGGTGTTATCCTTTTTATATTTGGTTGATATGGTTATATGGTTGTAGTTATTTAATAAATAACTTTAGATAGGAAAACTGAATCCCTCTTTCGGAATTTTAGCTTAGTAATAAAGGACCCACTAGAATGTGACGATGTGCACAGATTCATTTCGGTTGGAAATTGTTACATCTTTATGAAATTATTATGGATAAGGATTGTGGGAACACTATTTTAGATGGAAATAATGGATAACTATAAGGAAGCCACTACCTATATACACATTGGTAACTAATTAATTTTAATAACTAGAGGTTCTAGTTGGAGAGGAACTTATATATTTAAAAATCTTAGTTACGCTATAAGGCTTAGTGAGGGGTTATGTTTAGTTATTAAGATATTATACTGGGTCTCAAACCTAGTGGATTCGTCGCCCATCTCAAGGGTGGCTTTAGACGGACCACCATACGTCAAATGAAGCCTATGGTTGGGAGAAAAGTCGTAGACCCGCTTTCAGTCTCTCAAGCTTATTTCAGATTATAGAAGTATCTGTAATGGTTAACTTCTTTATGGAATTAAATTATCTTGTTTCAAGTTTATTATGAAACTTATGCTCTAGGATTTATAATATGATATATAGTACGAATATGTATGTTGAGTTATATGACTGCAAGTGGTGGCTGCAGGAACTATGTTCCAATGGTGAAAGGCCTTGGGATAACACTCGAAAGACAAGTGTAGAGTAAATCAGTTGTATATGTGCATACTTCTAAAGTTAGTTCTTTAATCATCTAAAGCATATCTAACCTTGATTGTTGCTCCACTCAGGAGACTCTTACCTCATCTCTGACGGTTGCGCCCAGGAAAGCCGGTATAAAATATGGTATCTTGATATGGAGGGTGTTAATCATAGTTAAAGGACAGGGATAATTTGTAATCTTTATCTCATTCAAAGGATCGTCATGCAACTAATATAATGGTTGTATCTTATTATATTATTCATTAATATTTGTCTATGGGGGTTCGCATTAAAGTCATTGTATTTGGTATGCCGTAATCCTAAAAGAATAGTTATGATTAAGTAAACAAAGCATTTAATTTATTTGGTATGCTTAAATGTTTTTAGAAGAAGAAATTTTATACTTCCCACTTCACAAATCTATTAAGGTATTTGGGGTATGTTACATGTGGTATCAGAGCTTAAGTTGCAGCACTTGGACTTATATGGGTTGCAAATCAATAAGAATGTACAAGTTGGATAAACTAAGAATTGGGTGGTTACAGATAATAGAAAGTAATAAGGTAAATATTGGGGAAGAATTTCCCTCTCGTACTACGAGTCATTTGTATTCTAAGGAATGAACTATAAGTGTATATCTAATCCTTGTTGACCCACTAATGTGACAGTTAGAATGTAGATTAGAGCAAGTTCCACTAAAAAAAACTATTTATTATATATATGGTTTTATCCCTGTCATGATGAATGCATGGTAATCTTTGAAATTAATATAGTGGGAGATGTAATGAGGAAGACGAACTAACCTTGCAGTTTTTGTGTTATAGGAAGTAAATGAGAGGTGCAAGGTTCCTTCGATGAATGAGGATTATGCTCAAACTAGAATGACCAGTGGGTCATCTGAAACGAGATAAGTACCATTTTCGGGTTTTGAGTATAACATGATTCCTATAAAAATAAATTTGGTTAGCATTATCAAAAAATGGCCTTAGAATATTGTTAAATGCATAGTGCATAGATTATTTACAATACATTGTTATGGACTACCAATTAGAGTGCTTATCCTTTGGGAATAATTTAGATGCCGATTAAACAAATACAAGGCAAAATCCTTAGAAGAAGGATCTAGAGGTTATACCCACAACATACTTTGTAAAAATATTATTCTTTTGTCATATGACCTGTCTCTTGTATTCCAAGTACTAGTATGATAACCCGTGACAAAATTTGACGTGTCCTATTAAAGGGAAACTGTGTGTCTTTGGAAAAATGTGTTTTGCATGGAAAAGCATTGTGTTAATGATGTATATTTACTAGAGACATTCAAACATTGAATTGTGGTTACAATTCCAAGTATCTTTAATGTTATATTGGGAAAGGAGTGTCTCCTTAACTTTCAATACTAAGCAATAACACTTCCATTTTCATATGTGCTTGTAAGTAAAAGTGTTGATTGAAAGCATAGTAAATGATCATGTTAGAAGCACTCATTGTATGTTATAGAAAAGCATTGAAAGTTAGGTCAATAAATGTATGACTACGGAATATATTAGTCTGAAGAATATTTAGCCATACTGGTGTATGTTGTTGGTAATAGATTAATGGTGTAAGTGACTACATATAATATATTTGGAGTTGATTATTAGAGTTAAAAAATCACTTATGGGTAAGTGGCGAGTTTAATCTTACTGACTTGGTATGGGTCACGGGGGCATCACCTAGGGACCAATATGATATCATGTTCGTTCATATTGGGGGGGTTAAAATTAAAAAATTAAAAATTAATATATTGGGGGTATATTAGGGGTAATTAGGGTTTTTTTTTTACTATTTAAATACCCAATATGTTGGGGTATTTTTTATTCAACATTTTCGCCCGAGCGCTTCACCAGTCCTGCATGCTAGGTGTCTGTGCCTGCGATGCCTGTGCCTGCGATCTCTTTGCTGGTGGTCTGAGGTCTGAGTGTGCCTGTGCCTGCGAGCTCTTTGCTGGTGGTCTGAGGTCTGAGTGTGCCTGTGCCTGCGAGTTCTTTGCTGGTGGTCTGAGGTCTGAGTGCACCTGCGGTGCCTGAGCCTGCGAGCTCTTTGCTTGTGGTATGGGGTTTGAGTGCACCTGCACCAAGCCGAGGTACACTTTCGAAAGCTAAGAAGCTGTTGCAGAGGGCGTTTATTCACCGTAGCAGCGTTTTTTGGAAAGCCATTGCATATCATTCTTGGAGGTACGAATCATCAGAATTTGCAAAATCGGAATCGGAATCGGACTTATACTCTGGATTCTTATTGAACGCTGGTTTTCCCTTTGATTATCTTTTACCTCCATCCCCGTTCACTGCTGCTTTAGATCTACACAATTTACTGCAAGCTACTTTCTCTGTTTTCTGAGATTTGAATTGATATAGAAATTAAATATGTAATGGTAATGATTATGGGTATATATGGGTATAGAAATTAAATATGTAGTGTGTTTAATATTTGATTCCTAAACTCTCCATCCTTACTATCATAGTGATTCAGACTTCTTTGCACCCTCTGAAATGATTCCTCTGATTGCAAAACTTGAGGGCTTGATCTAATTTCCCCGTCAAACTGAAACACATACCTAAGGTCTGGTTGAGCTCTAACATTGAAATGCATCTGTGCACCATCCAGCTTAGATTTTCCAATTGAAACCCATCCACTGTGGAAAACAATGGCCTTTTCATTGGCACCCTCAAGGTCCAGAGGGACTCTAAATTTCCCCAACAGCTTTCCTAGAGCCACACCACAGGTTGATCCCTATCTTCCAGCATATACTACAATCTCCAAGCATAGTTTTGAGTACCGCAAACAAGAAGAAGACAACTTCTTCAAATCAATCTGCTCAAGATGGAAGCTGGCCGAGATGTTATGAACATCTGGGTCAGATGACCTTGGGGAAATCAGGGGGGCTACAACAGTCTGAGGGGGCATATTAGGCAGTCTGATTGCACAAAAGCATGGAGAAGTAGTAGGATGGACACCTGTTCTGGTAGGCTTCGATGAGACTGGGATTCTCAGTGCCAACCCTCCAACCAAAACCTTCACAAATGAGCAAGGTTCCATTGTTATCTTCTGAGCTCTCAATGCATTCCCCACAACACCCAAGAAGGCCTGATATTGTACTCAGACTTCCATTGACCTGTTGAGCTTTGAATACGTTATTTGCACTGCTGAAACAGGCCACTCCTCACCCTTCCAATTCCTTCAAAGTATCCAAACAGGCCAGTGTTGGGCTCTCAATGCAATCCCTGCAAATACCCAAATAGGCCTCTTAAACACAGATAGGCTGCTTTAAATGCAATCCCCAAACAAAAAGAACGCTCCTGTCCTCAGCACTCCAGTGATGCACACTAAAAATCTTGCAACTACCAAAAATGGGACCTTACTGCAGTGGGGCTCCTACTATATCATGGGCTGTGATTGCATTCTCTGAAATACCCAATTGAGCCTTTACCACAGAGAGAGCACAAACAGAGCCCAAAATGAAGCCTATGATTAGCTTCCTGTTATTTCTTGTAATTATGATTAGCTTCCTATTATCTCCTTCTCCAGTTTTGTGACATGTTTGACCAAAATCTTATCTAGACCTCCCCCACCATTTTCATCATGGTAATTTTGCTTTCTCTGCCCTCGCTCAACAACATCTGAGGCAGTCTTCATGGGAAGAATCTCTTGTTTAGGATCAGTCATATCCTTCAGTGGAATAGTGCTGAGGTTACTACCAGATACTGTAGAAGTAAAATTATAGCTTTGCATTTTATCTTGGTTGGTGTTATTCATATCAAATTTGCTCTTCATTTTGAGTGTCTTATTCTCAGTTGAATACATGTTGTTTTGGAACCACCAATCTATTTAGCTTTCCAACATCACTAGGAGTCACTTCTTTGTCAAATAGATGCTCTGGGTTAGACATCAATTGCCCATAACAGCTAACGTTATTGATTTTTTCAATGCTAAATTCCCCTGATTCATCTGCAAATCTACTGTTTATTGATAAGAAATATCTAAATTTCTCAGGGTAAGAGTGATCTTTGATCATCTGGACCACATGTTCTTTGGTGTACAACTCTTGAAAGTTGTTTTCTATCTGACTTTGTTTACCATTGAGAAGATTTCTAGGACCTTCAGTACTTCTGAACTTAAGACAAGCCCTATCATATGCTAATGCAGCTTCAAGTTAACTGTTAAAAGTTCCAAGCCATAGTCTCTGATGGATTACATATATCTGAGCTCCCCATTTACCATTATGCTGAGGAACAACTCCTTTATACTGAGAGGAAAACTGCCTTGAAGTATTTCCACTCTTAGACGTCTGATCCAATGCTTCCGTTTTAAGATTGAAAGGAGTTGAGACATTATTGGATCCTGAACATGAATTAGTGTTCGCCATGAAAGCATGCAGTATATACTTATATTCTTGGCCAGAAATTTATCAAATTGTCGCAATTTTCCTTAATCACATCCGAGGCTCCCACTCACCTGAGTCACATATATCCAACAAAAATAACCTAAAAATAAGCATGAGAAAAATCATGTTACTGAAAAATCTAAAAGCACTAAAGACAGAGAAGCATACAGTTTCTATAATATCTGCACTCACTTGATTTTTACCGTTATCATAGTATGTTAAGGTTAACTGTATTCTCATGCTTTTCTTTGTAATAATTTGGAAACCTCCCATTTTTGTTAGCAAAGTTATGGTGTGCCAACTAAGTCTGAGGGGGCAGATTAGGCAGTCTGATCTCACAAAAGCACGGAGAAGTAGTAGGATGGACACCTATTCTGGAAGGCTTCGATGAGACTGGGATTCTCAGTGCCAACCCTCCAACCAAAACCTTCACAAATGAGCAAGGTTCCATCGTTATCTTCTGAGCTCTCAATGCATTCCCCACAACACCCAAGAAGGCCTGATATTGTACTCAGACTTCCATTGACCTGTTGAGATTTGAATACGTTATTTGCACTGCTGAAACAGGCCACTCCTCACCCTTCCAATTCCTTCAAAGTATCCAAACAGGCCAGTGTTGGGCTCTCAATGCAATCCCTGCAAATACCCAAATAGGACTCTTAAACACAGCTAGGCTGCTTTAAATGCAATCCCCAAACAAAAAGAACACTCCTATCCTCAGCACTCCAGTGATGCACACTAAAAATCCTGCAACTACCAAAAATGGGACCTTACTGCAGTGGGGCTCCTACTGTATCATGGGTTGTGATTGCATTCTCTGAAATACCCAATTGATCCTTTACCACAGAGAGAGCACAAACAGAGCCCAAAATGAAGCCTATGATTAGCTTCCTGTTATTGCTTGTAATTATGATTAGCTTCCTGTTATCTCCTTCTCCAGTTTTGAGACATGTTTGACCAAAATCTTATCTAGACCTCCCCCACCATTTTCATCATGGTAATTTTGCTTTCTCTGCACTCGCTCAACAACATCTGAGGCAGTCTTCATGGGAAGAATCTCTTGTTCAAGATCAGTCATATCCTTCAGTGGAATAGTGCTGAGGTTACTACCAGATACTGTAGAAGTAAAATTATAGCTTTGCATTTTATCTTGGTTGGTGTTATTCATATCAAATTTGCTCTTCATTTTGAGTGTCTTATTCTCAGTTGAATACATGTTGTTTTGGAACCACCAATCTATTTAGCTTTCCAACATCACTAGGAGTCACTTCTTTGTCAAATAGATGCTCTGGGTTAGACATCAATTGCCCATAACAGCTAACGTTATTGATTTTTTCAATGCTAAATTCCCCAAATTCCACTGTAAATCTATTGTTTATTGATAAGAAATATCTAAATTTCTCAGGGTAAGAGTGATCTTTGATCATCTGGACCACTTGTTCTTTGGTGTACAACTCTTGAAAGTTGTTTTCTATCTGACTATGTTTACCATTGAGAAGATTTCTAGGACCTTCAGTACTTCTGAACTTAAGACAAGCCCTATCATATGCTAATGTAGCTTCAAGTTCACTGTTAAAAGTTCCAAGCCATACTCTCTGATGGCTTACATATATCTGAGCTCCCCATTTACCATTATGCTGAGGAACAACTCCTTTATACTGAGAGGAAAACTGCCTTGAAGTATTTCCACTCTTAGACGTCTGATCCAATGCTTCTGTTTTAAGATTGAAAGGAGTTGAGACATTATTGGATCCTGAACATGAATTAGTGTTCTCCATGAAAGCATACAGTATATACTTATATTCTTGGCCAAAAATTTATCAAATTGTCGCAATTTTCCTTAATCACGTCCGAGGCTCCCTTGGACCTGAAAAACTCAGAAAAATGAGGAGATATCAGAGATATTTACATCACTGCATATGACTATAAGAGGCTTATGTATTTGGAATTTGAACCGGAACTGTCACCTAAAATAAACTTTATAGAACACTTTTGGGCTGATCCTTCAATAGTTCCAAGAAGAAAGAGAGAATGAGTCTGCTTAGCCTTGTCAAGCTGGGTTTCTTGTTGCCAAGTATCAACTAGATTGGATTCTGTTATTTAAATTTGCCTTTCACATTTGAATACGGCCTATCCTTTAAATTCAAAAAACAGGGGTGAATTTATTTGGTCTATTTGTATATTTTTCAACATCACCTGTTAGTGATATGATGTTGGGAGAAATTGAATACCATAACTAGCATTTGTAAAAGTAATAACTCTGCAATAAAATAAAAGAACATGGTGTTTTTATGAAAACAATGAATGAGAAGATTAAAAATTGTCTAGATAACTCAATACAGTTTGACAAAATGACTCTCCCTTCCCTCAATTGAGGCAGAAGACACCATAATCAAATGTGAATCAAATTCACTGTCTTCTTGAAATCTAACAAAAAATGCCTATGGTCAGTCGAAACCAGTGATGTGGATGCAGTAGAGTGCATACATCACTTCAGAGTAACAGTGTAGCAATCCTCATTTTCATACTTCAGAAGGTAGGTGCTCTCTGCCATTTTCTTCAGTGTCCTGCCACAAGATTAATATTCTGAATAAACTTCTCATATAACATTCAAGACAGCATAGTAAATTATAAAGGGCACTCCATCTAGTTGTCTCATCACCCTCACAAGGGTAGTATTCTGGAATTTCTGAACACCTCTAATTCCCTAACTCCCAAGTCAGTGCAACTCTTTGAATTCCTGAGTTCCTGATTCCAAAACTCCCAAATCTAGTGGTGAATTTGTGAATTACTTGGACAACAGTCCATGCTTTGTTAAATCTTCTCTGATTATGGTGTCTTCTGCCTCAATTGAGGGAAGGGAGAGTCATTTTGTCAAACTGTATTGAGTTCTCTGATTCTTGTTGCCAAGTATCAATGCTTAGCCTTGGCCATACAATGTGATAGCAGTGAGAAAATCTTATAATGGCTGAGATCTGAAATTTGCTGTAGATGACTATTGGGAAAACTTCATCTTTTACTTAAATATTCAGATCTGGAAATGAGAGTTATTTGACTCACAATACAGAGTTATGAAAGTACT
>LPNX010801868.1:13756-35062 GCA_001517045.1 Pseudotsuga menziesii | reverse complement strand
AATTTGTTGGATTGGATCCAGTTTTTTCGGGTCGTTATCTCTAGTGTGTGTCATACCTATAAATAAAATGTTACTAATATGCTTTAATTATTAACATTCTTTTTAAGGGATGTCCCCAATTAAATAATTTCCAAATAATGTTTCACCAACCTACTCGTTCCCTAGGTTGAGATGGAGACATAAATTTTGTAATAAGGGTATATGGGACCCAAAAGGACTTTAGTTTACCATATTCAAATTTAATTGGGTCACATAAATGATAAATTCTAAGAAAATAAAGGTGGCATGAGTTCATGTCAAAGACACTTGGAAGCTTGTGGAGCCTTTGGGTGACTAGATTCCCTACACACTTGGCATGATATTCCTCCAAATTCGCAAAACATGGGTAATGTAACATTATTGGACTGTTATGTGGTGTCAAATATAATCTAATTATCCAATTAAGTCTAATTGGTAAACAAGGTAACTCCCATAGAAGAGGAAGAGACTAGAAGACACGGTGTGCCACTTGGAAGGAGATTTTATGCACTCTATGACAACAAATGATGGAATATTCAATGACAAGTATGAATAATTCAGACCTGATTTCTGACATATGAAAAATAGGACATGAAATGGCTAAAAATAGCCACAAATAGGTCGAATTCAGGACTTAGAGGAAACCATTCGAATTGGGGAAAGAATTGGAGCATGAAGAGGAAGACACGTGTCATGATAGTTACTAAACCACTAAGATGAGTTGGAGGAATCTCATGGAGGGAAATTGGAACTTATGAGGCCTCATGAAGTTAATAAAAGGATTTAATGAGGAAGGAGAATATATTTTTATCATTTTTTAGTTTTCCTTTGGATTTTTTTACAGCTTTTGCTTGTCCATTGCACGGTGAGTGTTCACTCTCCCTGCTTGTGAACCAATTTCGAGGGACTTGAATTCCTTTCCAAGTTGGTTGATGGAGAGGCCATTAAGAAAAGTTATGTGAGATTAATGAAGGATTTTTATTTGAAGTTTAAAGTTCCATATAGTATAATTCTCATCTATATCCCCATTCTCTCATTCCTTCTTCTCCACCCCCCCCCACACTCTCATTTGATGGCGCACTTGTTGGAGTGATTCTTGTGCCTTGCTGAGGATAGTTGATGCCAAAGATTTGATACATGATGATTTATATTTAGTATCACCTAAATATTCTCTGTAAGTCAAAATCTCAGAAACATATGCATGAAAGGCTCACATTCCCCGTGCTCTTGAATAACTAGTTTTCATGGATTTGGCTTCAATATTGGAGTAGCTTTAAATCAGATTTTTATGAGGACATTATTATGATTTTTATGATGACGGGGAAGCAATATATGATGTACGTATCTGTAATATTATGTCCACATTTTGTTTATGTTAACATATAAGAAATACATGTATGAAAATCTTGCATACTCATGCCCTTGTATCACTAGTCTTCATGGACTTTGGCTTCAATCTTGAAGTAGTTTTATACCAGATTTGTATGAGGGATATTATATGAGTTGGATGATTTTCGGAAAGAAATATATGATTTATTAATCTGTAATTTAATGTCCATATCCTCTGTGGGTCTAAATCCAATAAACTCATGTGTGAAAATATTGCATTCCCATGCCATTGGATCACTAGTTTCCATGACTTTAGCTTCAATGTTGAAGGAGTCTTGTATCAGATTTGTATGATGGATGTTATATGAGTTTGATGATTTTGTGAAAAACATATTTTATTTTTTACTCTATAATTTTATTTTCCTATGCTCTATGGGTTGAAATCCAAGAAATCCATATGTGAAACTCTTGCAATTCCATGCTACCAATTCACTAGTTTTCATGCATTTGACCCCCATACTGAATGAGTTGTATACCAGACTTGTATGAAGGGATTTATATGGTGTTTTATACTACTTGGGAATCCATTGTTATTATTTATATGTTCCCTATATGTCACATTCTGATATGAACCTTTAACTCTGCCTTTCATATGTGAAAATCGAGCTAGTTATGCAATTTCCCCATAAGCAATTTCACTAAAAGCTACCGTATAAATGTTGCAGACCATAATACATTTGAAGAACTTAATAAATATGATTAATAACAATAATTTATTTCTAATACTCATTCCCATACTCTTTTCTTAAATTTTGGAAGGTTGTACTTGATTTGGAGAGCTAGTTTGGCCATCACCCTTAGGGGGGTTTGAATATTATTTCCTAGTAATTGTGGCCTTTTTGTCTTTATACACAAATTTTTTTGTAGAGGTATAAATAATGATACAAAATATCCATAAAACATCTTGGGATTTTTTAAGACTCACCATATTGTCTGCTTTTAAATTCGGGACCATTTGGTGAAAGTTGGAACCCTCTAGAGTCATGACTAGTTAAGCTCGAATTTTTCCCAATTTGTAATTTTCTCCAAATTTCCAAAAAAGGGAGATTACAATGTTGTTCAGGATTAGGATATCCTTAATACTTATACCACACTCTTCTTAGCTCTGTAATAGCAGGGAACTAATAAGCAAGGTGATATCCCTCACAAAGCTTACAAGGGAACTTAGGTTTGTGTCTTGAACGGTTGGTTTTATCAATGATGTCAACATGACATCCATTGGCTCACTGTGTGTATATAGCATGACCTCCAGGGACTGGGTGGTCAGTTTCAACATGGCTTATAGAGGATGGGTGGTTAGTATCAATATGACTTGCATAGATTGACTGTTTGTCCCCAACATGACCTCTAGAGGTTGGGTTACTAGGGCCAACATGACTTACAGAGGATGGATGAGTTCCACTAGCATGACCTGTAGAAGTTGTGTAGCTAGGTCCAACATGAATTGCAGAGTTTGGGTGAGTTCCCTGAACATGACCTCCAAATCCTGGCTAGTTTCCCCCTTGCTTTCATTTCTTCTTCCTATTCTTCCTCCTATTCCTTTTAGACTGTAGGTTACTAGTATCATAACTTTCACCTCATGATGTAGAGGGAGAGGAGAGGTTGAAAATGGTGGAGGGGAGAACCTTTTTTTATTCGTTTGATATAATTTACTTAGTTGAGAACAATCAATATCACTCATGACAGTTGGAGTGGAAAACAACCAAACCGGTATCCCAAGGGTGAATCCACAAAGATTTTGAGTAGAAATCAAGGGAACACCAACATTCTCAATAAAAGGAACAACACAAGAATCCACTTTCATGGGGTCTCTTGGTTGGTGTCCATAGGGATACTTGCCATATTTTCTGAGTTAACAAGAATGAAAATTTTGAGGTCGATTGGAAACCAACAACACATAGAGCACACCACTAGAAGAAAAACCTACGTATCTAGACCAAGTACACAAGGATACCTTCCAAAGGAGATTTTGGGATGATGAGGGCCTAAAACTAACTAAATAAGGGAGAAGGACAGTTCCCCGGGATCTCGATACAATAAATTTGGGGGAAGCGTTTGAATCAACAATCAATTTTACAGAGAGATGCACAAGTTTTCCTCCCGCGTATACCATTGGTACAGTGGAAATAGCCTACCACCATAACATGTGTAGAGCCATAGAGGTCAAGATTCTAAGGCTACCAAAATCACAAATAAGGTCTGGAAAAATAGTTGTCAGTCCATCCGATACACATGGGAATGATATCTAAGCCCGAAACCCAAATAGTACTAGGAACCACATAGGGGCAGAAGGAGGTACTAAGTGAATCCCCAAACGCACATCATTTCTAGTGTATACTCAATAAAGTATAGGAAGGGTATATCTATAACTCAGTATCACACGACCTCGTGCTTGACTCATGTTTTAAAGGATCTTTCTAATTCAGTTCTTTGTGAAATGAGATTTCCTGAATGAAAGGCCAATATGTTTGAGTTTAAATTTTTTGGTGGTTAAATATAACCTTAACCCAAATCACTATCCTAGACTAGTGTGTGTCGTCCCTAGAAACAAAATGTTACTAATATGTTTTAAATGTTAACGTTCTTTTTAAGGGATGTTGATTAATCGAAGATAGAAATAAATAAAATAATGATGTTTTGACTTGAAATCATAAACAACATGACCAATGTGAAAGAGATTCAAAATGAAAACTTCTACTTCTCTTTTCTTTTCAAAACTGAAAATGAAGGCCACAAAAAAAGATCTTTTTTTGTATTTTCAAATAGACAAAAGCATGGAATGCACCTAAGCATAAACCCTATCCTAAATGCATGTAAAGAAAATACTTGTTGTTTTTCTCTTTTTCTTTATAAATGAGAAATAAAACAATCTATTATTAAGGTTTCATATGCTAATCTAGATATCATTAGTGTTTAATCCAAATTCACAACAGTAGCATATGTAGAATCACTGAAAGAAACACAATCACAATATATTCACAATATTTATCCTCGGAAACCCTAAAGGGAAAGAAAATGAAACAAAAATTCCTCTGTATAATATGTATAAGTTAAAACCCCCAAAAACATATTCTCATCCTTGTTGATCTCTATCTCTCTTATCTGCTACTCAAGTGAGTGAGTCTGTGTTCTAATGAGAAAAACAACTCCTATGTTTATACACTTTAAGTCACTAAAATGCCTGGGCCGACTTCACTAAGGAAGTCTCAAAAAAATATTTTATATTATTCATTGGGGTACTATTGACCTGGATTACAATGGAGGATTTACCTCATGAATATATGATGACCAATTACAATAATAACATCTCGACAGAGGAATAATAACATTGCCCTTGGGGTGCATCAGTAAAATACATTTAGAATATTCGTTGAAGTTATAAATTTCAACACTCCCCCTTAACTAGAAGGGTATTCTACTGAAAACATCATCATCAACTATAGGAGTAATGAGAGAGAGTATATTCAGCATTATCGAGGTAATACAACTATACGTCATAGGAATTTTTCAACATTCATCAGTAACTAAAACAATTACTCTTCAATGTCTTCATCTTCCATAGCACACAATCACTTGACCCTTTTGCAAAAATACTTCTATCTTCCGATCCTTCGTAGCAACACTTAGATCTTCTTGATCCTTTGCAACAACACTTTGATCTTTCGATTCTTTGCAGCAACAATTTGATCTTCTTGATCCTTTGCATCAGCACTTTGATCTTCTCGATCCTTTGTAGCATCACTTTGATCTTCTCAATACTCTGGTTCCATGCTAGCTATAGTACACATGATCTCTTTACAACATGATCAATCCCTATCCCTTTAGTACATAGGTCCAAGGATGGTGCAATCCTCCATCAACATACTCCCCCATAGCGAGGAGGGTCCATAGTATCGACTAGCTGAATCATCTATAACTGAGTGTAGATCTCATCCGCACATTAATGTAGGACATGTTGTCCGTAAGGACTCATCATATACCATCCTCAAACTATTAGATCTAATACCACTCCCAAGAGAGTGTTATTCTATGGAATCTACATATAAATGTAGGTATACTCTCCAAGTGAAATACTCTCTCTGCAAAGCATATCTCGACTGCACCTAAATGCAAGCCCTGTCATCCATAAGGACTCATTGTAGAGCATCCTCAACTTCAAATCTAGGACCACACCTAAGTGAATGTTAACATCTACAGGGCCATCCTTATCTAGTGAGGACCACTCTCAGGAACTGAGTGTTATTTCCTGCAAGACCATCCTCAAGAGAGGATACTGTCATCCACAAGTGAATGTTAGACCTTGTCAGCATCTTCAGTCGTACTTGGCCTCTTTCATACTGGAGCTTCACTGTCATCAATGATAGTATTATCATCACTCCCCCTATCCAGGGAGGATCCATATTATCAACCTGCTCCCCCTTTGTCCGAGGAGGGTTCATATCTTCAACCTATTTTTCCTTTTTGAGGAGAGTCTGTATATTTGAATTGTTCCTCCTCTTCGAAGAGAGTCCATATTTTCATCATTCCTTCTTGCAAGGAAAACTTGTAGTATCATCACTGTTCCTCCTTTCAAGGAAAGTATTTTCTGAGTACACCAAGCTTGTCATGAAAGTATTCAAACTTTACTCGAGATAGAGGATTTGTCATCACATTAGCAACTTGCTCATTGGTACTCACATACTGTAGCTTTATAGATCCATTTTGTACCATATCCCTAAAAGTATCATATTTCTATGTGCTTTGATTTATCATGAAACACAAGATTATCTGTCATCTTTATGCAACTCTGTTTTTCACAAAGAATCAAAGTGGTATCCAACTCCATGTCAAATAGTCATGACATCATTTTTCGAAACCATGTCTCTTCAAAACTAGAGGAGCAAGATGCAATGTATTATGCTTCAACTGTGCTGAGAGCATACCCAGATTGTTTCTTACTAAACCATGAGATCATGGCAAATCTCAGACAATAACATCCACCCGAGGTTCTCTTTTTTTCAATTGAATTTGTCTCCCAATATGAATCCGAATATCCATACAATCTATAGTCATGATCTCTTCTATAGTAAGATCTGAAATCTATTGTACCTTTTAGGTCACTCATCACATGCTTTGCATCTATCAAGTGAACCCATATAAGTTTAACTAGATACTAAATTAAGGTGTTCACATCAAAGCATATATATGGCCTTGTATTCGTTAGATACATCAATGACCCAAAAACTAATCTTTCTTTTTGTGATATGTTTCCCATTTCGAGTCAGAAATAGATCATCCACATGCATTAATAGTATGGTAGGTTCATCATTCATAATCTTCATGTAAAGGTTAGGATCAACTTTACTTTTTGTAAATCCCAAGCTTGTCAATAAGTTATATATTCTACCATTCCAATATCTAGGAGCTTGCTTCAGTCCATACATATCTTTTTCAACTTACATACATGAGTCACTTTGTCTTCGACTTCAAATCCTTGTGGATTTTCAATGTAAACCTCTTCCTAAATCATACCATTCAGGAGGGTTGTATTTACATCCATCTAGTGTAGATCCCACTTCATCATGGAAGCAAGTACCATGATGGTTATGATGGAAGTGTACCTTGATAATGGAGCAAATTTCTCTTCATAATAAATCCTCTCTTTCTGAGAGAATCCTCTAGCCACAAATATTTCCTTGTACCTTTCAATACTTCCATCAGTAGCATGTTTTATCTTGTAGATCCATTTCGAAGATACCACACTTGTTTTCTGGTTTGGGTACTATATCCCAAACATCATTCTTCATTATTGACTAGCATTCTTCCATCATTGCTTCCACCCACTCTTTATTATGTTCATCTTCCTCATAGATAGTGGGTTTGTGATCTACAAGGTCACACATCAAAGCTACATAAATGGAGTATGGATTTGATATTTTGCTTGTTCTTCTGGAGCCTTCTATAACTCCATATCTCTCTACTTCCTGTATGATTTCTCTTACCCTAGCAGTTTTTCTCTTTCGATATATATCCATAGTAGATGGTTCCTGAGGTTCTAGCATATCATGATCTTTAGATGCTTCTGTTCAGGAGAGGGTTCAACTTCTACCATTCTAGTAGGTACATCCTCTTCATGTACTTCTTCAAACTAACACCTTCTGGATTTATTAAAACATTTCTCTTCATCAAATCTTACATCCCTACTAATATCGATATGATGGAATATTGAAATGTATATCCTGAAGGATTTAAATACTTCATAGTATCAAACAAATACTCCCTTGTTTTCAGAAGGATCCAACTTGGTTCTCTTCTCTTTCGGAATATGTACATATACTAGACAACCAAATATCTTGAGATGGTTCTCTTCGGGTTTCTTTCATGTATACATTTCTTTAGGATTCTTGAATCCAAGAGCACTGTGAGATAATCTATTTTGAACATATGTGGTTGTTCTTCTTGCTTCATCCAATAGGTGCATAGGGAGCTCTTGGTCATGAATCATTGTTTTCACTGATTCCATAATGGTTCTTTTATTTCTTTTCGCAACACCATTATGTTGCGAATTGTAGGGAGTGGTTAGCTCCCTCTTGATTCCAGCATCCTTGACGAATGCTTCAAATTATTTTAAAGTATATTCTCCACCATTATCTGATCTCAGTGTCTTGATTCTTCTTTTTGAATGGTTCTCTATGAAGGCTTTGAATTCCTTGAATTTCCTGAACACTTCACTTTCGTTCTTCAAGAAGTATATCTATGTATTTCTTGAATAGAAATCAATAAATGTGACATAATATTGATATCCACTTAACGATATGGAGGGAATAGGACCACATACATCATAATGAATTAATTCCAATGTACCTTTAGTCTTTGTTTCACTTTTCGAAAATGGATTCTTGATGTTATTTCCTCTTGTACATCCTTTGCAAGTTCCCTCATGATCAATATCTAGATTTGGTAACCCTGTTACCACCTTGCTCACATAGGGCAGTTCTTTGTAATTGATGTGAGCAAGCCTCTTGTGCCATAGTTAACTTGAGCTAGTAGTCTCATGGACAAGGGTTGTCTTTGGATGTCCTTTGAGTTTGTACATTCCTCCTTCTTCTTCACTAATTACCACATCATTTTCAAGTATATTTCCTTTGGACCACATAAGTACTTATCCATTTATAAAAGAAACTCTATATTCTTTCTTATCTAGTGTTGAGATGGAAAGTAAGTTCTTTTTAAAACCTAGTACATATAGTACTTCCTTCATCTTCATGGAAATCCCAGAGTCAATCTTGTATCTTGATTCACCAATACCTTTTATGGGATATTGATAGTTATCTCCTAATTATACTTTCTTAGGAGAGCTCTTTTCTTCAATTCTTGATAAAGTTTGCTTATTCCCTGTCATTGTTAGAATAATCAACCCATAGTTAGCTACCTTAGACATTAATTAATCCAATTTTTGTCTTATTTGCCTAGTTTCCATATTCCACCTTATGCAAGTTGTCCTCCACACATCCAAAGTGGTCAAACTTGATAAATTTTAGTCATGGAGTACTTGGGAAACCACTTGGAATCAAATCTACTTTATTCCTGGCCTTCCTAGCGCATGTTTGCTTTTTCTGAGTTTTAAGGCAATTGGGAAAGTTTGACTAGGTGAAGTTAACTTGTTTTTTGTCCTCATCATCCTCCACTATTTTCTCCTAAGAAAAGCATGTATGAGTTTTCCTTCCATCATCTATTATCTTTTCTAATTGATTTTTCCAATTTGTGAGCTCCTAGACAGATTTGGAAAGTGCTTTATGCACCTATGGGGGATTTGCTTAGATTTAGTAAGCCTGCTTTTGACAAAATTCGAATGGAATCCTTATGCATTTGAATATCTCATGTAATTATTTATTGTGGCAGCCTATGAATTCACAGGGTTGGCTATTGTACACTTATTCAATACAGATTAGTGTTCTGCTCCATATCCAGTCTCCTTTGTGAGTAATTTGCATGTGTAATTGACAATTTTTGTGAGTGTAATTGTTCTAACACCTGGGTTCAATTTTGACATGGTATCAGAGCCTTTGTGGATCGATTTCTCTCCTTCCAATTTGTATTGCAGGTTCGACATCATTGACTGGGAGAATTCTGCTGACTGAAGGGACAATTTCTGAGCCATGGACCAATCTCAAAAGATCATCTTGACTCCATTTAAATTCTTTGAATGGAAAGCAGAGACGGAGATACTATTGAGAGCGAAAGTCCTCTATAGATTGAATATGGAAATAGAATCAGAGCCCAATGCAGCTGCAGAGAAAATTAAATGGCACAACACGAGGGATGAGGCCTATGGTCTCCTGTGTCTGAGCATACCCAGAGACCTCCTTTTCCATCTTGATGGATTGACATCACCAAATGAAGTATGGGAGAAGCTTGTTGAGATTTTTGGTAAGAGAGATGAGATGAGGGGACATCAAATTGAAAATGAATTGATCTCCCTGAGTCCCAATAGCTTTGAATCCCTGCAACTCTATTTTTCCAAGTTCAAAGCCCTTGTTTTGTAGCTAAAACAATGTGGGATTGAAAAGAAAGATGAGCAACTGGTTTTGGCCATACTCTCGAAGCTTGGCCCTAACTATTCAGTGTTTGTATCAACCTTCTATGCTACAAAGTTGATAGCTCAAGCCTGGAAAATGCCTAGCCTTGCAGATTTCATGGAATCTCTCACATAAGAACAAGATAAATTGGTGATGATGGGAACCATCAAACCTTCCAAATACCAAGCTCTGGTTGCTGGAGATTCAAGGGTGGATTCAAAAGGCAAGAAGAAATCTAAGAAGCCACCTAAGCAAAAGAGAGACAAGAACAAGTCTCCAGAGGAGCCTTAAGGTTCCAAGAAGAACTCCCAGAAGAAGAAGAACAAAGGAGAAATGAGCAAGTGTGCATACTGCAGTAAGGGAAATCATTCTGAAAGCTCCTGCATGAAGAAGAAAATAGACATGTTGACCCAACTCCTGGAGAAGAATGGAATCTCCCTTCCTGACAGCTCAAAGAAGAGGGAAGGAGGATCAAATTCAGATGATAGAGAGAGAGTTCATGCATTGGTTGCTGGCACATCAAGCTCACCTAGTTTCATCATTGATTATGGAGCTTCAAGACATATGGTTTCAACCAAGGATGCATTCACCTCACTTGACATGTCTAAAGGTCCACCAATAGTACTAGGAGATGACTCTCTCACTGAAAGTTTGGGCAAAGGGAGGATTGATCTTGACCATGGTAAGTTCAGCAATGTGTTGTATGTTCCAGGTCTTTCCTCTAACCTCTTATCAGTGCATCAGATGACCCACACAGGGTCTCCAAAGAAGTTCATATTCTCCCCTGTTGAAGTTGAGATCACAGAGATCTCAAGTGGTAAAGTCATTGCAAAATGAATTGCAAATCACACTTCGAAGGTATACATGTTCTCACACTTCCTACCCTACTCAAACCCCCCTGCTCTTCTGATTAATCCTAATGATGCAAGCAAGCTTTGGCATGAAATATTTGGCCACCTTAATTACAAGTATCTTTCTGATCTTATTGAAAAATAAATGGTAATAGGGTTACTAAAGATTAATTTTTCCAAAGGAGTCTATCAAGGTTGCATCTTAGGAAAACACCCAGAGCATAAATTTGAGAAAGCTAGTCATGAGAGAACCTCTGCACCTCTTGAGTTGATCCACAGTGATGTTGCTGGCCCATTTCCTCATATTTCAATGAGTTAGGAAAAATATGCATTAAAATTCATAGATGACATTTCCAGGTATTGCTGGGTTTACTTCTTGAAACACAAGTCTAAAGTTTATGGCCTCTTCAAAGTCTTTAAGGCTTTGGTTGAAAACCAGTCTGGGAGGAAAATCAAGGTCCTCATATCTGACAATGGTGGTGAGTGTGTCAAGTCTAAGTTCATTCAATATTGTGCAGATGCGGGTATTCAGATGCAACATTCTATCCCTTACACACCACAACAAAATGGTGTTGCTGAGAGGAAGAACAGATCACTGAAAGAGATGGAAACCTGCATGATGGAGGCTAAGACTTTGCCACCAAAGTTTTGGGACAAATCTATAAAATGTGCAGCCTATATCCAGAATAGGGTGCCTCATAAACATATTTATGGTATGAATCCTTTCGAATCATGGAGTGGGCACAAGCCAGATGTGACCCATTTCAGGATTTTTGGCTCAAGAGCTTGGGCTAGAATTCCAATAGAAAAGAGGAAGGCTTTGTAGCCCCAAATCCAAGAGTGTCTATTTGTTGGGTACTCTAAAGATTAAAAAGGGTAAAAGCTGATAAATTTGAGCACAAACAAATCCTTCATTGAAAGGAGTGTTCAGTTCCAAGAAGAGCCTTTAGCAGCAGTGGAAGTTGGAGAATCCTCTTCACCACCAGAATCATTGAATGTAAGTGAAGAGATAGTTGAACTTGCTGATTCTGATATATCTGATAATGATGATTTAATTGCATATCCTAATATTCCTACAAGACCAAAATGGGAATAAAAGACCATTCATGCAGCCAGAGAACTAGCTGGAAATCCTAATGATCCTAGGAGGACTAGATCTCGGTTTGAGAGTGCTCTATGCATAAAAGATCCTATGTTTGTAGAAAAATGCTATCTGATGGTTGAATCAGACCCATAGGAATATTAATATGCAGAAAATTATCCAAGATGGAAAACATCCATGGAAGAAGAGTTCAGATCACTCCAGAAGAACAACACATGGGAACTGGTTGATCTTCCTCGAGGGAGGAAGCTAGTTCAGTGTAAGTGGGTTTACAAAACCAAATTTTCTGCTGATGGTTCACCTTTGAAATACAAGGCCATATTGGTAGCCAAGGGCTACTCATAGGTACATGGCATAGATTACAATGAGACCTTTGTACCAGTGGCAAAGATGGACTCCATCAGGCTAGCCTTAGCCATTGCAGCTTCAAAGCAGTGGGAGGTACATCACATGGATGTGAAGTGTGCTTTCTTGAATGGATATCTCACTAAATACATTTACATGTAGTATCCTCAAGGATTTTCTACTAACCCATATCTTGTGTGTAGGCTAAAGAATTCATTGTATGGGCTTAAGCAAGCCCCCAGGGCTTGGTATGCCAAGATTGATAGTTTTGTGCTATCACTGAATTTTGTTCGATGCAAGTCAGATCCAAATTTGTATTTGAAGCTGATTCATGGTTCATTAATGATCATTTTTTTGTATGTTGATGACCTTCTCATTACAGGAAGCTCAAAGGATGAAATTGCCTCCTTGAAGGATGCAATGAACCATGCCTTCTCAATGATTGATTTGGGCTTATTGAGCCAATTCTTGGGGCTCAAGATTGCTCAAACCAAAGAAGGAATCAAAGTAAATCAGTCCAAGTATGCCTTGGATTTGCTGAACAAATTCAACATGAAGGATTGCAAGCCAAGCAAGACTCCTTTCCTTTTAGGAGCTAAGCTTGAAGAAGTTGATTCTTCACCTATGGTAAACAATACACTGTATAGGCAATTGATTGGATGTTTGTTGTATATTACACATACTTGACCTGATATTTCTTATGTAGTAAGTGTGGATTCAAGATACATGGATCAGCCTCATGAGATCCATTGGAGAGCAGCCAAAAGGATCCTTAACTTTGTTCAAGGAACAAGGACTCATGGGATCTTCTACAAAGCTAAATATGATCTTGATTTGATTGGGTTTACTGACAGTGATTGGGAAGGTGACAACACAAATCGAAAGTCAACATCAGGATATGTGTTCATGCTTGCTGAAGGGCCAATCATATGGTCAAGCAAGAAACAGAGTGCCATTGCACTCTCATCTACAGAAGCAGAGTACAGAAGAGTTGTAAATGCAACAACTCAATGTTTATGGTTACAGGGGTTGCTTGGAGAGTGTGGATTCGAATCAGAATACTCAACTACTATCTATTGTGATAATCAGAGTACCATTTGAATATGCAATGATCCAGTTTAGAAATAGAGAACCAAACACATTGAGATCCATATGCACTACATCAGACAACTTGTACATGATGGCACCATTCACCTACTCTTTTGTTTATCTTCAGAACAAGTAGCAAATATCTTCACCAAAGTTTTTTGTGAGAAGACATTCAGCAATCTCAAATCACTGTTGGAGATTTCTAATCATGCTGTGAAGCATGAGTGATGACAAGATTTCAGATTTTGTTTTATTGTCCATGTTTAAGGGGGGATTTTTCCCACTAGGTTTTTTCCTCTTTCCTTGGTTAAATGGACATGCAGTATGTAAAGGGTGACTAAGCCTTGTTGCTAGGCCCTATAATTTTCTGATATTTTACTCATAAGTCAGGCTTAAGGGTGGGTGTTAGAATAATCAACCCATAGTTAGCTACCTTAGACATTAATTAATCCATTTTTTGTCTTATTTGCCTAGTTTCCATATTCCACCTTATGCAAGTTGTCCTCCACACATCCAAAGGGGTAAAACTTGATAAATTTGAGTCATGGAGCACTTGGGAAACCACTTGGAATCAAATTTGATTTATTCCTAGCCTTCCTAGTGCATGTCTGCTTTTTCTGCTTTATTGCCTGCTTTTTCTGAGTTTTAAGGCAATTGGGAAGTTTGACTAGGTGAACTTAACTTGTTTTTTGTCCTCATCATCCTCCACTCTTTTCTCCTAAGAAAAGAATGTATGATTTGTCCTTCCATAATCTATTAGCTTTCCTAATTGATTTTTCCAATTCATGAGCTCCTAGACATATTTGGAAAGTGCTTTATGCACCTATGGGGGATTTGCTTAGATTTAGTAAGCCTACTTTTGACCAAATTCGAATGGAATCCTTATGCATTCGAATCTCTCATGTAATTATTTATTGTGGCAGCCTATGACTTCACAGAGTTGGCTATTGTACACTTATTCAATACAGATTAGTGTTCTGCTCCATATTCGGTCTCCTTTGTGAGTAATTTGCATGTGTAATTGGCAATTTTTGTGAGTGTAATTGTTCTAACACCTGGGTTCAATTTCCATAGTCATTCCCTTTGAAGCACCACTATAAATAATCAATGTATCCTCTCCAAGTGTTATGGACCCAAAGATTGCAAAGAATAGTACATCTTCTTATTTTGTTAGTATCTTTTGAGTTCTTTCTTCCTCATCCTCATCTTCGTCTAGATGAGCATGATGTCTCTTGTTGTTGTTCTTCTTTGGTTATGGAAATACTCTAGAAAGGTGTCCTATATTATGACAATTGTAGCATTGATACTTTGAGTAATCTTTCTTCTGATTGTTTACTCTTTTCTTTTGAAACTTCTTTTTTGAAGGTTTACGACTACATTTCTTGAAGTTTGATTGTTTTATTCCTTTAGTATGGATGGCTAGAGCCTGATCATCTTCTCTGAGTAGAGTTTCTTCCTTTAGTATGGATGTCTAGAGCCTAATCATCTTCTATTAGTATAGTTTCTCTGTTAGATACTCTAGCTTGTTCTTGAATGCAATATTCCCATACAATTTAGAATGTCATACTTTCTTTCTATCACACAGAATCTGTATGAAAGATTCCCAAGGTCTAGTGAGACCATTGAGAGCAGTCATAACTTGTTCAGCCTCATCGAGGGTGTCTCCAATAGCACTTAGTTGTTACCTGAACTGGGAGGCCCTTGTGAGGTAATATTGAATTAATTCTCCTTTACTCATCTTGGTGCCCTTTAGTTGAGCTCTCAAATTCCCCTTTCTAATGATGTTTCTTCCCTATACATTCTATAAAGTTCATCATACATTTGCTTTGGTGTATTCTTAGATGACACTTGAGGGATCAAGTAATATTTGATAGAAACAACAATGATCCTCATTTCCTTGATTAGGTATTGTTCATGCTTATCCTTAGATTCATCTTATTTTGGTTCTGTAAATTCATCGTTGATGTACTTCTCAAGTCCATTCTCTTTAAGAATGAGACTAGTCATATATTTCCATGCTAGAATTTTTATATGCCTTCCAGTTTGCCTTCAAGCTTAGTGCTTGGGGCCATCCTATCCAGGAGATCACTGAAAAACTGAAACCTATCAAATTAAAATATGACATTACATGGATATGAGCTTGACACAGATGATTTGTTTGGTCCACTTGGTTTCTGGAGATCCCAAATACTCACCCTTTAAAACTTGCTTGCGAGGTTCCAATTTCTACATAATTTCTGGTATTGGTTTTCTGCAGTTTTTTTGGTTCAAGGACAAACTAGGTTTGAATTTCCTAGATATTCAACTACCCAAAAAATTCAATCCTAGGGTTAATAGGTGCACTCTAGGGAGGCAAACATTTCTATGCAAGAAGATCTTCCAAATTCCAATCTTTGCAGAAACCCTAATTTCTTCCAAAGGAAGAAGAGAGAGAGTTTTACCTTTTGAAAGTTGTCCTATTCAGGATAGCTCTGATACCATTTTAAGATTTCATATGATAATCTATATATCATTAGTGTTCAATCCAAATTCACAACAATAGCATATGAAGAATCCCTAAATGAAACACAATCACAAGATAGACATGATATTTGTTCTAGGAAACCCTCAAGGGGAAGAAAACCCATAAAAACCTCCTATGTATAAGATGTATAAGATAAAACCCCAAAATAAGAACTCTCCTCATTGCTGATATCTCTATCTCTCTCTCTCTCTCTCTCTCTCTCCTATGTGCTACTAAAGTGAGTGAGTTTGTGTTCTAATGAGAAGCACAACTCCTCTATTATATCATTTTAAGTCACTTGAATTTTTACCCTAATAAGTTGATCCCACTAAAATATTTGGGTTGGCTTCACCTAAGAAGACTCAAAATAATATTTTATATTATTCATTGGGGTACTATTCACCCAACTTACAATGGAGGTTTTACCTCATGAATCTATGATGACCAATTACAATAATAACATCCCAACAAAGGAATAATAACATCTCCCATGGGGTACATCAGTAAAATACATTTGGAATATCGTTTGAAGTTACAATATTCCAACATCTACAAAAAAGTGCATGCATGTGATGTAAAACAAAGCATAAGGAATTATGTTATATGTCCACAAAATAGACCCTACGGTGCCCTAAATTCATATAAGACCTCTCTTGTGAGTGTTAGAATAATCAACCCATAGTTTACCCACTTAGACATTAATTTAATTATTTTTGTCTTATTTGCCTAGTTCATGTGTCCCACCTTGTGCAAGTTGTATTTTGCTTATCCATAATGGTCAAACTTGCATTATTTGACTCATGTAGAACATGGGAGAGCTAAAGGAATCAATTCTACTTTATTCCTGGCCTCGTAGGCGCCCTTCTGCTTTTTCTGCTATATTGCCTGCTTTTTCAGTGTTTTAAGGCAAAAGGAAAAGCTAGACTAGGTGAGGTTGACTAGTTTTTTGTCATACGCATCCTCCTCTCTTTTATCCATGAAAAAGCATGTATGATCTTCCATTCCACCACTCTTTAGCTTGCCTAAGCCTTTTTGCCAATTCGTGAGCTCCATGATAGATTTGGGATCAGCTTTTTTCACCTATGGGGATTTGCTTATTTTTGGTAAGCCTGCTTTATGCTAGATTTGATTTGATCCTCATGCAATCAAATCCTTGATGTATTCTATTTATTCAGCAGCCTATGTTATTACAGGGTTGGCTATTGTACACTCATTTATTACAATTTAGTGTTACAGCTCCATATTCAGTCTCTTTTGTGAGTGATTTTGCATGATCAATTGTTAATTGTTGTGAGTAAAATTAATCTATCACTGGGTCCTAATTTCCACATGGTATCAGAGCCATTGTAGGTTGTTTCTCTCCTTCAAAAATTGTTTTGCAGGTTCGACATCAGTGACTGGGAGCCTTCTACTGACAACCGGGACAGATTTTCTAAGCTATGGATCAATCACAGAAAACTATCTTGAATCCCTTCAATTTATTTGATAGGAAAGCAGAGATGGAGATACTGTTGAGAACGAAAGGCCTCTATAGGGTGACTATGGAAATAGAAGCAGAGCCCAATGTAGCTGCAGAGAAGATAAAATGGCACAACAAGAGGGATGAGGCTTATGGCCTCCCGTGTCTGAGTATTTCCAAAGACCTCCTTTTCCATCTTGATGGATTGACATCACCGAATGAAGTATGGGAGAAGCTTGCTGATCTTTTTGGAAAGACAGATTAGATGAGGGGACATCAAATCGAAAATGAGCTGATTTCTCTGAGTCCAAATAGCTTTGAATCCCTGCAGCTATATTTCTCCAAGTTCAAAGCACTAGTTTTGTAGCTGAAACAGTGTGGTATTGAAAATAAAGATGATCAGCTCGTACTGGCCATCCTCTCAAAGCTAGGCCCTAACTATTCAGTGTTTGTTTCGACCTTCTATGCCACAAAACTGACAGCTCGAGCCTGGAAGATGCCTAGCCTTGCAGATTTCATGGAATCTCTCACACAAGAACAAGACAAGCTGGTGATGATGGGCACCATCAAACCATCCAAAGATCAAGCTTTGATTCCTGGAGATTCGAAGGTGGATTCAAAAAGCAAAAAAAAAGCTAAAAAGCCACATGAGCAAAAGAGAGACAAGAAACACTCTCCGGAGGATCTACAAGGTCCCAAGAAGAATAACCAGAAGAAGAAGAAAAACAAAGGTGAAATGAACAAGTGCACATACTACAATAAGGGAAATCACGCTGAATGCTCTTGTATGAAAAAGTAGATTGATATGCTGACCCAACTCCTGGAGAAGAATGGCATCTCCCTTCTAGAAATCTCAAAGAAGAGAGAAGGAGGATCAAGTTTAGATGACAGAGAGAGAGTTCATGCATTGGTTGTTAGCACATCAAGCTCACCCAGTTTTATCATTGATTCTGGAGCTTCAAGACACATGGTTTCGACTAAGGAGGCCTTCTCCTCACTGGACAAGTCGAAAGGACCATCTATTGTACTGGGAGATGACTCTCTCACTGAAAGTATGGGCAAAGGAAAGATAGATCTTGATCATGGTTAGTTCAGCAATGTGCTGTATGTCCCTAGTCTCGCCTCCAACCTCCTGTCAGTGTACCAGATGACCCACACTAGGTCTCCTAAGAAGGTCATATTCTCCCCTGATGAAGTTGAGATCACAGAGATCTCAAGTGGTAGAGTCATTGCAAAAGGAGTTGTAAATCATGCTCAAAAGGTATACATGTTCTCACACTTCCTACCTTACTCAAACCCCTCTGCTCTTCTGATTCATGCTAATGAGGATAGAAAGCTTTGGCATGAAATATTTGGCCACCTAAACTACAAATATCTTTCTGATCTTAGTGAAAAAGAGATGGTCATAGGGTTGCCCAAGATAAAATTTTCCAAAGGAGTCTGTCAAGGTTGTATCCTAGGAAAACACCCAGAGCACAAATTTGAGAGAGCTAGTCATGAGAGAACCTCTGCACCCCTCGAGCTGATTCATAGTGATGTTGCTGGCCCATTCCATCATATGTCCATGAGTCAGGCCAAATTTGCATTGAATTTCAATGATGAATTTTCCAGATATTGCTGGGTTCACTTCCTGAAACACAAGTCTGAAGTTTTTGGCCTATTCAAAGTCTTTAAGGCTTTGGTTGAAAACCAGTCTGGAAGGAAACTCAAGGCCCTCAGATCTAACAATGGTGGTGATTATGTCAAGTCTGAGTTTATTAATTATTGTGCAGATGCAGGTATTCAGATGCAGCATTCTATCCCTTACACACCACAACAAAATGGTGTTGCTGAGAGGAAGAACATATCACTGAAGGAGATGGCAACATGCATGATGGAGGACAAAACTTTGCCACCAAAGTACTGGGCCGAAGCTATCAACTGTGCAGCCTATATTAAGAATAGGGTGCCTCACAAACATCTTGATGGTATGACTCCCTTTGAAGCATGAAGTGGGCACAAGCCAGATGTGACCCATTTCAGGATTTTTGGCTCAAAGGTTTGGGCTAGAATTCCAACAGAGAAGAGGAAGGCTTTGCAGCCCCAAAGCCAAGAGTGTATTTTTGTTGGATATTCTAATGATTCAAAAGGGTACAAGTTGATAAATTTGAGCACAAACAAATCCTTCATTGAAAGGTGTGTTCAGTTTGAAGAAGAACCCCTTGCAGCAGTGGAAGTTGGTGAAGCCTCTTCACCACCTGAACCTCAAGAAGTAAGTAAAGAGTTTGTTGAACATGCTGATTCTGATTTTTCTGATGGAGATGAGTTTATTGCAGACCCTAATAGCCCTACAAGGCCAAAATGGGCAGCCAAGACACTACATGCAGCAGGAGAGCTATCTGGGGATCCCAATGACCCAAGAAGGACTAGATCTCAATTTGAGAGTGGTCTGTGCATGAAGGATCCTATATTTGCTGAAAAATGCCATTTGAAGGTGGAGTCTGATCCTCAAACATATGAAGAAGCGGCAGGATATCCAAGATGGAAAACAACCATGAAGGAGGAGTTCAGCTCACTCCAGAAGAGCAACACATGGGAGCTAGTGGATCTTCCTCCAGGAAGAAAGTTAGTCCAGTGTAAGTGAGTCTATAAGACCAAATTTGCTGCTGATGGTTCACCACTGAAGTAAAAGGCTATATTGGTAGCTAAAGGCTACTCATAGGTTCATGGCATAGATTACAATGAGACCTTTGCCCCAGTGGCAAAGATGGATTCCATTAGGCTAGCTCTAGCCATTGCAGCCTCAAAGAAATGGGAGGTACATCACATGGATGTAAAATGTGCCTTCCTAAATGGAGATATCACTAAGGAGATATATATGCAGCATCCTCAAGGTTTTTCTACTAACCCTTCTCTTGTGTGCAGGTTGAGAAAGTCATTGTATGGGCTAAAGCAAGCCCCCAGGGCTTGGTATGCCAAGATCGATAGCTTCATGCTATCACTGAATTTTGTTCGGTGCAAATCAGATCCAAATGTCTATTTGAAGTTAGTTAATGGTTCATTAATGATCATTGTGTTATATGTTGATGACCTCCTCATTACAGGAAGCTCACAAGATGAGATTGCTTCCTTGAAGAGTGTTATGAACCAATCCTTCTCGATGACAGATTTGGGGCTCTTAAGTCAATTTTTGGGGCTTGAGATATCTCAAACCAAAGCTGGAATCAAGGTGCACCAGTCCAAATATGCCTTGGACTTGCTGAACAAATTCAAAATGAAGGATTACAAAGCAAGCAAAACTCCTTTCCTTTCAGGAGTGAAGCTGGAAGAAGTTGATTCTTCACCTATGGTAAACAATACACTGTATAGGCAATTGATTGGATGTTTGTTGTATCTGACACATACTAGACCTGATATTTGTTATGTAGTAAGTGTGGATTTTAGATACATGGATCAGCCTCATGAGATCCATTGGAAAGCAGCCAAAAGGATCCTTAACTTTGTTCAGGGAACAAGGACACATGGGATCTTCTATAAAGCAAAATCTGATCTTGATTTGATTGGATTTACTGACAGTGATTAGGCAGGTGATAGCACAGACAGAAAGTCCACATCAGGATATGTGTTCATGCTTGCAGAAGGGCCAATCAGCTGGTCAAGCAAGAAACAAAGTGCCATTACACTCTCATCTACAGAAGCAGAGTACATAGGAGTTGTTAATGCAGCAAATCAATGTTTATGGTTGCAGGGTTTACTTGGAGAGTGTGGCTTCGAACCAAAGTACTCAACTACCATATATTGTGATAACCAGAGTACCATTCAAATCTGCAAGGATCCAGTTCAGAAGCAGAGAACCAGACACATTGAGATCCATATGCACTACATCAGAGAACTTGTGCATGATGGCACCATTCACCTACTCTTCTGTTCATCTTCAGAACAAGTAGCTGATATCTTCACCGAAGCATTTTGTGAGAAGACCTTCAGCAATCTCAAATCACTGTTGGGGATTT
>LPNX010801868.1:0-13383 GCA_001517045.1 Pseudotsuga menziesii | reverse complement strand
TGCCTAGTTCATGTGTCCCACCTTGTGCAAGTTGTCTTTTGCCTATCCATAATGGTCAAACTTTCCTTATTTGACTCATGTAGCACATGGGAGAGCTAAATGAATCAATTCTGCTTTATTCCTGGCCTCCTAGGCACCCTTCTGCTTTTTCTGCTTTATTGCCTGCTTTTTCAGTGTTTTAAGGCAAAAGGAAAAGCTAGACTAGGTGAGGTTGACTAGTTTTTTGTCCTACACATCCTCCTCTCTTTTCTCCATGCAAAAGCATGTATGAGCTGTCATTCCACCACTCTTTAGCTTGCCTAATCCTTTTTTCCAATTCATGAGCTCCATGACAGATTTGGGATCAGCTTTTTACACCTATGGGGGATTTGCTTATTTTTGGTAAGCCTGCTTTATGCTAGATTTGATTTGCTCCTCATGCAATCGAATCCTTGATGTATTCTATTTATTCAGAAGCCTATGTTATTACAAGTTTTGCTATTGTACACTCAGTTAATACAATTTAGTGTTACAGCTCCATATTCAGTCTCTTTTGTGAGTGATTCTGCATGATCAATTGTTAATTGTTGTGAGTAAAATTAATCTATCACTGGGTCTTAATTTCCACAGTGAGAAAAGCTTACATAAGAGATCAATCCAACAACTTTGGAATAAATAATTTAATCAACAAGGCTAAAGAAAAAAAGGATCAGAATGCTCTTAGGTTCAGTCTATACTTGCTAAAAGAGGCTAATAAACACCTTGCACAACAAGTTCATGCTAAAGAAGGAGGTGGGGTGAAGAGAAAGCGACAAGCCCAAAGGCTTTAGAAATGGATTAAAAAATAGGTTAATACCACATTCAAATGGATACACCACTTTTGAGTGGTCTTACATAGACAAGGGACCTAGAAGGACACCACAAACAACACCAAACCACCCCAAAATTGCCCCAAAAAGTGAAAAAAATCACCAAAAGAGGGCATATGTAGGTCTCATATAGGTAAAGCCACATATGATACACAGGTATACCACTACAAACTCGTGTATGGGTTAGGGATATTCTACTGTGTAGTGAAACAATCGTGTAAGGGTGGGTAAAGGACCAAAAAGGGTGAAAACAACCTTAAAAAGGTAAGAAAGGTGTCCATAAATACTTAAGGATAAATATTGACCTGTAAGAAGGACTCAAAACTTAATATACACTAGAAACACTAGACAAGGAAACCCCAAAACAGACAACGCTTCCCCAACACAGTTGCCAGCTTTTTTGTTAAGGAATTGATCATATGGCTAGGGTTGAGGCCACCAACATATTAGGGGTATACAGATTGATATATAATGCTCTACAAGTATGAATTTAAACAAGATATCAATATTTAGGTGGGTTCATACCTTATGCGCTGAAGGTTGATTAAAGATTTCTCTTTCTCCCTCTTCTTGCTCTCTAACCAAGATACCTGCAAAACAACTTCAAACCTTCCTCAAACCAATTTTACCACATATAAAGAAATGATAATCAAGATAATATGAAACCCTAATATGATAATCACTAGAATATGATCATAAATTGAGATTCAACATCCATTACACAATGATTTGGAAAGGGAAGAACATCAAATTTTTATTAACCAATGGAAGTAGTACAAGATATACCTTCTCCTCATGCAAGGCACCTCATGAAACCTTTGATCCGGATCTCTTGATTCTCTCCTCCAAGAATCTCAACCTCCAATATGTGCAAAAAAGGTAGATGAACATGTTAAATTTGTGAACAATTGATATACAGGGAAATATGAAATTTGTAGGAAGGGAATTATGCAGTGGAATAATAAAAGAGAATGTACATTGAACAGGAAATTCATGACAAAAATTTCAGATAAATTGGAAAAGAATTGCTTAGATAATCACAACATTAATCTTCATTCATTAATCAATAATACAATGTTTATACAATAAATATAATTTGAGTCGTGTTGATAGGATTTGAATCTACCATCTCAATCTTACTAAATAACTAACTCAGTGTGTCTAAATCAATCTACTGGAGATCACTAGTCTAACTCTGGATGTCTAAATCAATCTACAATCAATGAACTGATGAGGTAGGTGGGAATAACGTGCCACTTTCCCTACATGCATGCAAAAATGGAAATAGGCTAACTAAAAGTGACCTAACTGATTGGAACTAGATGTTAGCTCAGCATAACTGTTTACCTACCACAACCAACTAATGGAGGTTGCTAGTTACACTCAGAGTGGGATCCTATAATGTAGGGATTGGTCTCAAAGGCACATAAACTCAAGTATGCACATGCAATAAGTGGAAAATAATCTCTATGTGTGTCCCCCACACTCTAGTAAAATATAATTATCCCCTAAGTTAGGAAAATAGACCAAATAAACTATACTGGACAAAGGAGGATTAATTAATCCTAGAATCCCCCCTTAATCCCAACTTTGGACAACTTGGGCCCTCGTAACTAGGCCAAAAGTCACCCATACAATATAAATGAAATAAAATATTGCTTAATAAAATAAGTAAAATGGGTAAAACCTGATGGGAAACCCTCCCCCTCAAAATAAGCAAGAATCCGGAAACAAGCTATACTACTTAAGAGAAAAAATTTCTCTTTGAGCAAAAACTTGTGAAAGAATTGCTGCAATTTGCAACTTTGTGGAGCTGCCATGCAAAATCATGGCTCTTGTAATACCCCTTGAATTAATAATTATTAATGCTGCTGGAAAATACTTTGATTATTGTTTTATTATTCTTTGACAAGAAAGTCAAGAATAGAACATTTTGTAATAAAGCATTCCTCATTAATAAAAGATGTTGAAGGAAAACAAAAGTGGAAGTAGCTGTTGAAAGGGTGTTAGATGACCCACAAGAGGGAAATGACAAGTGGCAGAGACCACCGAGTGAAAACTCGAGATGTAGGAGGCATTATCCCCAAAAATCAGGTTTGCACTCCTAGTCGAGTTGCTAAAGAACAAAAGGATCTTAAATGACCAGGTCCTAGGAAAAATACTATTTAATACAGTAGCAGCAAGCTAGAATTGGACTGGGAATAACATTTTTGTAATTCAAGAGATGGCGCATTAATATATTTTACTCTTGTGGTTCATCGAATAGGCTAGGGGGTTCTAGAGCAAGTAATTTGGTTTCTCTGGGAGTTGGTTGGGAGGAACAAATTCTTCACTTTTGTTTTTCCAACATTGGTGCCAGGTTCCTACTCTATTTTTCTTATGACTAATACTAGTTACTGTAGGATTTGTATGTGAATTTTTTATGTACAGTTACATCCCCAGGTAGTAGGATTATGCATTTCTATAGAACAAATATCCATGTTTATCTAAATTATATTATATCTATACAATGTTATTGTTGTAGTGATTAATAACTCGTTATGAGCATAAATTGGTAGAACTAGATGTTATTGATATAGTTTCGAATCCAATACTTGAATAATTTAGAATTCATGATTCTGTATATAATGGATTGAATCCTTTGTTTCTTTTTTAAAATGTACCATGTATTCCTACTTGTAACTGATCTTTGTCTATTTGTATTGTTTCTGCTCAGCCTAATTATGCTTATTGAATGTGGACTGAATCTGTAATGTTATTATAGTGTAGATCTGTCTATAGAGTTCATAGAGAAGAGAGTGTGTGATTTATGAATGGCTAATTGAAATAAGAACAGAGTTCTACTCTGCAAGTGTTTTGATCATTTAGTACCCTTGTTTCGTTAACCAGAAGTATAGATTTTCAATCCTCTATGTGTATATGTGTAACTCAAAATCAAATTGAGGCATAAGAGATGAAATCTGTCTGTGTAAAGCGTTACAAAAGGAATTGATCGTTTCATTTATCAATTCAGCAAATATTACAAAAAGTTAAAGAACTTGTATCTTCGAAAAATTTACAGTTTAAATCATATGTCGTAAACAAAAGGTGTGCTCGAGTTAAGGCTAAACAAATCGTCATACATCATGCGATGGATATCGATCTTAGAGAAGATCGATGATGATAAGGAAATTTCACTGGAGAAAGAGAGAGGAACATATAGGAGGGGTCAGGCTACAAAATCAGAAGTCATTGCTAGAAATTAAGATTGATATCTACAGCCGAGATCGATCATAGAATAGATCGACCGTCCACAGTGATTTCACTAGGATAAGTTGTGGGTTTTGAAAAACTTTTGATGTGCATGAAATATTTATGGAATGCACTTCGTAGTTTTTGAATTTCATCATTGATTTGGTGGGGACACTGATCGGACGATCAATAATCCATTTCGTTGATTCAACTAGCAAGTTGATTAACAACAGAGAGCGGGCACGCAGTTTTTATCCAAAGGAATTTATTATAGGATTGAGTCCTCCCAAGTGAGTTGGATAACAGATCGACTACTTTGTTTAAGAATTCAGCTAATATTTAGTTCGGTTTATATTACAGTAAATCAAAACCCCAAATCAAACTACAAACCCTTGAATCTACAAAGTTAAACGTTGATCCACGAATTTAGAAGATGAACAATCCAGATAAAATCCACAACGAGATCAATGATTCACAGAAGTTGCAGAAGATAGATTGCGAATTTTTAGTTCCGAAAAGCTGTAAGGAAATCCATAAGGTTAGACATCGATTCGCAAAGAAGTAGACCAATGTTCAATATTGCATCCGCAAGGAAGATCAACGACTGATAATAGTCATGGAGGTTTTTGTTGTGGAGTCTACAAAGAAGTATATTAACGGTCAAGATTCTATCCACAAAGAAGATCAACATATGATAATAGTCACAGAGGTTTCATTTTGGAATCCACAAATAAGTAGATTAATGGTAAGTACTTAAGCCACAAGAAATAAACAATGTAGAAATTAAAATATTAAGTTAACGGAATTTGGAGTTTTCGCAACCCGCGACCTGGAATGTGGAGTTTCCGCAACCCACAATTTTCATTTGCGGAATGTGGAAGGCGGGAAGTAAAGTATTAAGTTCATGGATTTTGGAGTTTCTGCGACCCGCAAACCGCAATATGCATTTGCGGAATGCGGAATGCAGAAGGTAGGAAGTAAAATCTTAAGTTTGTGGAATTTGGAGTTTCCGGAACTTGAAAGGTCCACAATCCGCATTTACAGAATGTAGAATCTGGAAAGTAAAGGATTTTTTAAATGGAAATTGGAGTTTCCGCAACCCGCAATCCTCATCAAGTTGAGATCGACGGTCAAGGTTGATTCCGCAAGGAATCAACGGTGCAGAAGGTAAACGATTTATTTAACAAAATTTTGGATTCGACATTCTACATTATGGAGTGCAGAATGCAGAATGCAGAATGTAGAATCATAATGATGGAATGGTTCTTGCGGAAGAACAATAACTTAGCTTTTTGAGTTTTTTTTTGGAAATCTATTCTTTTTGGAAAACGGTTTCTAAGATTTTAAGGAGATGATGATCATTTCATGTGGCCATGGTTATGCTTTAAACTCTCTGTTTTTTTTAATGCTTGATAACAGTTAGGTATTTTATTAATATGTCTAAATATATATGGTTATAGAAAAGTTTTTATGTTTGAAATTTGAGATATGGTACATATGGTATCAAAGCATGGTTTCAGCACCAGGCTTAAATAGGATCAACACACTAGTACTTTAGAAAAAAACAAACTAACTCGTGTTTATTTTGTCTTAAAAATTCTCTTATACCCAACAAAGAGAAAGTATGAATATATTTTGTCGGAAATATATAGGTACGGGAATGTCTGCAGCAGAGGAACGTTTCCCAGAAAACCTTTAAATAATGAAGAGGGTAATCTAAGGGATAGAGAGTTCTAGGTAGATCTAAATGAAAGTCATGAAAATGAATCTAAATTAAAAAGGACTATGGATGAACTAAGGTCCGAAATAAGAAAGGTTAAGGAAGATAACGAGTGAATTCTGAAGGGTTAAGAAGAACTGAACACTATCTTGTTAACAAAAATCCATAATGAAGAAAAAGATAAAAATGAGTATTTTGATTGGGAACTACCTAAAAATTCCCACAAGTACAATAAAGGTAAGGGTAGGAAGATGGAATTTTCCATAGCTAACCCTGACACTTTAAGTGAAGAGTCTACCTTTTTCCCATTCCATTGTCACTTTAGAATCCCCAAATATCATAATGGATTTTATTTCTTTTTCCTTGGTGAAAAACATTAAACCCTAGAGAGCCATAAGCTATGATTTGGTGTTTCATAAAGAGCCAATACTTAGCTTGAGTCTGTAGGATAAATACTGGTTCATCTTGATCACCATTCCAGTTCCACATAAGCCTCCCTACTCGGCTCCATCAAAATAGCTCACAACACCTTGCTAATCCACCGATGGATAAACTATCCTCTTGTCAAGCACCTTTTGATTCATAATGGCATATGATTAGAGCCATCATATTGCTTTTGAATCAACAAGGAAAGGGTCTGGCCTCCCATTCTAAAAAATGACATGGTTGCGCATTCTCCACATAGACCAAATAGTTGATATCATAATGTCTATTGGTATCATTTCATTAATATGAACCCCAAATCATCTTGTAGACATGGTTTGTCCCAGCTAATAGTGATAGCATAGTAATTACATATATAATCCCAAATAGTTTGAAAAAAAATGCAGCCTCCAAATAAGTGATCTACATATTTAAGGTCTGATGAGCATATACACCAACCTGTTCTTGTGAATCCATGCTTCTGCAGTGCGTCCCATGTAACGATTTTCTGGTTTAAGCAAATCCAGGTGAAGCATTTCATATTTAATGGCATTCATCCAGTCCATAAGATGTTGAGAAGGCTCACCAATGGAATAGGAACCTGCTGAGAATATACATGGCAATACATTTGATATGCAGTGATGAACCCATTCCATTTATTGCAGTTCCATATGATTCTATCAGGTTCTTGGTCCAGGAAAATACCTGTGACTACTAGGGAAGTAGTATAAGAGGACCATTCCCTCTCCAAGCATTCATTGAAGTTGAGATCGACACCGCTTCTCTAGTTGGGTCTGCCCTTCTCTTCAAGCGTGTAGATGTGGGAAATATCGTAAACATTATTATCGTGAAGGTGTTTGATCAACTAGTCTAATAGAGAGTAATTTTCCAATCCAACAATCGGGTCTGTTCCAATATAGACATGTGATCCCCTGTCGACCTTCCAATAGAGGTTAGGCAATATAAGTGGAAGAGTATCCACCACGCTGTGCCAAATCAACGAGTTGTTGACAGAGTGATCTCTACCAGATCTTAACCATAAATCATACGGTAGTATCCTAATATACTTGCATCCGATAACCTGGCCCCACCTACCTTCGTTGTGTAGTGCCTGCCAAATACTCTTGGAACAAAGTGAAGAATTGAAGAGTGCCAAGTTTTTTATACCCCATCCGCCTAGAAATCGTAGCTTTGAAAGTGAATCCCAGCTGGTCAGATGGAACTTGATTTTCGGTGCTTTCCCATGCCATAGATAGTTGAATAATGGCCTGCAAATCTTGGCGAAAATCCTAACCGAAATGTGCATCATTAAAAACCAGTATACTAGGACACTCTGTAAAACAATAATGGATAGTGCTAATATACTGCCTAGAGATATCCAACACGAAGCCCACCCTTCAATTTTCCTTTGAATATTGTTCAGTAACCAATTCCAATCGGACTTCAGGTAGATGTTAGGCTTGAAGAAATATCCCAGATAATTCATTCTGTCATTAATACTAGTTTTCTTGACAGTGAAGAGGTCAGTAATATCCCTTGTCAATAGTTCATTGTTACAGTTTTGGTGGATATAATATTTTTTCTTGTCATTTGATAAGCCTATCACATAGAAAAAAAGGTTAAGAAGTTCTTTAATGAGACTCCACTTGGCTTCAAATCATGTGCCAAGTATGATGACATCACCCACAAATATAATGAGAGAAATGGATAATCCGCTGGCAATTTTCACACCCAGTAAGGAGCCATAAGACTCAGATTTATTGAAGAGGGGGAAGATCCCTTCAATGGGCATGATGAACAAAAAAGATGACAAGGGGAATCCTTGTCTAATTCCATGACCACTCTTGAAATATGTTGTCGTCAAACCATTAACAAGAATGGTGAAAGAATTAGATGATACACACATCATGATCCATATCGAAATGGACTATGGAAAGCCAACATGTTGGAGGACAAGGCAGAGGAAGGTCCAATCGAGTCTGTCATATGCCTTTTCTAGATTGAGATCCACTTTGCATTAGTACGTGCATTCTCCCTAGAATCATTGGTATCTTTATTCATAGATCATTTTATTCTCCCTTAGGATGTATTCATAACCATCTAGTTTATGAAATGTACACGTTTGGTTTTCTTTGCTAGGAAAACTTTGATAGGATTTTCTTGAAAGGCTTAGGACATGTCTACATTTCGTTTTCTTTGCTAGGGAGACTTTGATAGTATTTTCTTGAAAGGCCACTACATGTAACTATGTTTCAAGTTTTGTATACATATCTATATCGGAGATGTTTCAACTGTATACATCTCTATATTGGAGACGTTTTAACTACTTCTTATGTAATGGTTTCTTCTCTTTGATTCAATATATGAATAGTATGTATATACATATATATGTTTTTAGTTTATACATATATATTTATTTTAGGTTAAAAAAAGGATGTATTCATGACCATAATCATGGGTCCCTCAAGATGGATTCATTGTTATGGTATCTAGCCCTCCTAATCCCTCCTCCTATGATATCACAATATCCACTAATATTCTCCTTTTTCACAAAAAATTGATACTCATCCATATTCTAGTCCATGGTTCTCTTACCCAACTCTCATCTTCCTTGAAATGACTCTCACACCATCAGCTATGCAACCATGTTTCACACCATCAACCACATTGTTCACAAAGCCGTGTCTTCAACATTCTAGTTCAACATGGCATCTATCACTTTTCTAATCTTTATGGTTCCATCATTACCTCTTGGCATCCCATCAACAATTGGGGCATATCTTATAGCCTTGTTTCTTTTCCCTTGTGCCATTCATAAGCTATGAAGAAACATGCATGCTTTCGACTTCAATCGAGAGGAAAACATGGATGCTTTTGAATTCAACTAGGAGTAAAACATGGGCACTTTTGACTTAAATCGAGAGAAAATGATGAAGAATACACCATGTCAAGGAAGATGGCTAGTGAAGGAGGGCACAACCCCATACATAACATTTTCCTTGATTGTTGTGGAACTAATCATTTAGTTACATGCTATTACATAGATGTTAGTTAATAATTTTTTAGGAAGAAACTCTTTCCATTCTTATGTTACATGCATCTACACTTAAATAATATTTCTTTTAGTTTTAAGTTTTCTACATTATTGGATTAGGGTTTTGACCTTGTCAAGCAATAAAGGCTTGAAAGATACGTAAATATATAATAATAAAAAATTCCTCGTCAATAATGATCAAGTTAACTAATAAGGAATTATCTAATTTCCAAGTTTATTTGTGATATCTTGTGCTTCATTATTTAGATTAGTATATACAGTTTTCTCTTATGTTTAGTTAAAATTTTCAATCCTTTGGCTCTCTATCCCATACCAACAAGCACAATATCTAAGGTGGCTATGAGTTGCATAATTAGAATAACCTTTTGCATTTTTTTATTCATGATCCCACAAATCGTACATGATCTCCTCTCAAGAAGAATAAAATCATTACATTCTATTCTATAATCATTGTTCTTTCCTTTAGAATATAAAAAACCCTACCATTGATTGCACCTCAAATCTTAAGATCCCTTGGAAGACATCAACAATGATCTAATACATGACTCTTGCCATGCTTGGGTATCTCTTAATAGGAAATAATTTGAATACAAGCAGAGAAAAGATAACATATACCATTTTTTTTTAACCTAAAGAAATAAAAAGATGTGATAAATAAGAAAAACGCATTGCAGTTGATCTATGAAGCTAAAAAAAAAGGTAAATATGAACATAAAGCATAGTTTGTATTCAATGAGGCACAATCATTTATACAATTTTACATAGCCCCCCATCTTCCTTCATTTTACATCGCATGTAGCTTGAAAATGGGAACAAATATTGTTATTTAAGCGTTGTGTTGAGTGGGTGTGCATTTATTTATTGAGTGGGCATGCCCTTGTTCCTAATATGTTCCTCCTATTTTAACTTGGAAGTCTTCCCACATTTTTCTTTGCTTAATATAAGTTGTATGGGATGTGGAAAGGTTTTTGGGATCCACCTGAACTGCTAAAAGTGTACCTACAACTAGATCTAGGAAATTCAATGAAGAGGAAAGTATCGACATTGTGCCAATAGTACGAGTTGAAACATGTGAAGTAAGAGCATCTTGTATATCATGATGTGAACTTCTATGTGATAAAGGCCTCCCATGCATACTGTGGAAGTTCGTGACCCACACAAACGAGAGGGTGACACCTATCCATCTCACTTAACCCATCCATATGTTAAGAGTTTCACCATTCCAATCTTAAGGTGAATTGCAACAAATGATCTATGAACTATTTCTATAGCCCAAATCATGATGGGTTTGGATGGTCCCTCTCCACAAGGTGCATGTCTATAATATATACTAATACTGCACCAATACTTGTCATGGAAAGACCAACAAATCTTGGAATACGATAATTATGGCCATAGTTGCCTCACAACAAAGTTTTTCAACATTCTCCACTCTAGTTCAACTCTATGACAATGAGTCATGATAGTTTTACACAATGGTACCATCACTCCATGCTACACTTAGCCATGGATAATAACCATAATATAAGATCTCAATTTATAGTCTTTAGGATTCCATTTCACACCATAACAAAATCAAACTCAATGGAATTAAGAACATTGCATGCACATTGCAAGTGAATAACATGTAATGAAATACACAAGGCACTAATAACATGCAATGAAATATACAAGCGTAGAATAACATGGAATGAAGTATAAGATCCCAATACTAAGATCTTAAGTAATATGTATTAATGGGATTGGAGATTGTACTAGTAGTGGGTTGAATTTTCTCAATTAAGATTATCAACACTAATACTACTACACAAATCAATAACCTTTTTGTGTAACTCATATGCAAGGACTTGATTGTAACACCAATGTCAAACAAAGGACAGGTGACATATTTAACATATTATGCTCAAATTTGCATTTATGCATATTTAAGCAAAGGTGTTTACATTAAATCATACTAGAGTACATAGCTATTGCATTCTGAGTACATAACTTTTCACATGTTACACATAAATTAGGTGGGTTTCTTCTTATGGATCTTACGAGTGATCTTGGTTTAATTATCCCCTGTCCGACGCGGTAGTTGAGTGTTCTTTGGCTCCGAAAGATCTTCAATCCTCATCTCGCAAAAGTGCTCGAGTGTGGTGTTCAATGTGAAGGTGTGACTGATATGGCATGGGATGACCATCGTGCTCCAATCGTGCTTGCGCTGAGGGGATTGGAGATGCCGGTATCTCTCATCATCTTATTGCGATATAAATGAAGCAGAGGAACACAGGCAGGCCCACATGCATCTTGGAGATGCATGATTGGGTTAAGCTTTCATTGAGTGCTGTGCTCACATTGCTGAGCTATTTCATCTTCTATCACCGTTACTTGCATCTATATAGCAGTTACTTGCATCCATTGTGATAACTTTATATTAATAATCCTGTAATCCTGGATTGATCTAACAAGTCAAGCTCTCTTTTTATAAACGAGTTGTCTAATGAGGAGACTTTTTTACCTTTGTTTTTGGCTGGTTTTTACCATTTTTTTTGCCATAAATCTTTACAGAATTTTCAAAACTTTCAAAAACACTGCTAAATCTTACAAAGTGTGGGTGTTGAGGGTTTCCTGTCACTCGATTTCATTTCTGAGCTTAAAATTGCTAACAAACAACAAAAATTACAGATTTTGTAGATTAAACTCAGCGCAGAAAATCAGCCAAAAAGTCCTAGTTTAACAGCTCCTTTTATAAATATATATATACAACTTTGTTTAGCTTTTCATAATTATAAAATTAATAAGTAATCCTGAATTGATCTAAGGAGTCAAGCTCTCTTTTTATAAATATATATATACAACTTTGTTTAGCTTTTCATAATTATAAAATAAACAAGTGGAATAAGCAATTGCCTTGCTTAGTACCTGCCACTTATGTAAGAAACAATGTAAAGTAAATTAGCATCCAACATCATTCATGGTCATTTACAACTCCATGAGTGATATAGGCGTTAAGTATCCCTTCGTAGTCTTATGAGAAATTTTTGGTAGACATGAAACACCTAACACTAGACACTACCATCCATAGCCTCATAAGCGATTTAAGGCATACATAGCCCTTCATAGTCACGAGAACTATTTTTTATAAGCATTATGCACCCAACAATAAAGTAGTAAGTGATATATTGATTGAGATGTATATAATTAACGCAATGTAGTGGACCATTCATAACTCAAGAGTCATTTAAGGCTTACACCGACCTTTATAATCTCAAGAGTGACTCAAGGTCTACATAGTCTGTCATACTTCCATGAGTTATTTTTGGTAAATATTATGCAGTAGTAGAAGAATAATAAATGTTGCATAATTTGAAATATACATTATGGATGTGGTGAAGTATGTTACTTCATGAAATGTAAAAATTAATAAATAAGCATTATAATACTAAAAACCATAATGCAAAACTATTATTAAATCTTTAACTTTTAAAATTATTTTTCATATTTAATATTATATTATGTAAAACAAAAAAAAAATTAATTACTCAAAAATATAAACTAATTATTTTCTCAAAATTTAATTTTTTTTTTATAATATCCAATTTAGTATTTAAATTTTAAATGACTTTTATAAAAAAACTTTAAAATAAAAACACTTAATATACTTAATTTTTTAATATTGTCATAGTATATACTTAATTTTTTTTTAATGGTAATCCAGAAAGACCTAAGTCTTTTCTTGCATCATTCACTTCATTTTTTTAGCATGTCTTTTTCATTTATTAGTAATTCCAGAGGGTAGTGATTTTCTTATCTCATTCACTATATTTCTTAGGTCATATGTTTTTCATTTATTAGTAATTCCATAAAATAAGGTATTAATGTTAGTTTTAAAATTAAATTAATTGATTATATTTATTTAAATTAAATTATAGGAATTTAAAATTTAAAATTTATTAATTTATTATTAATAATTATATATAATTTGTTAATAATTTTGATAAAAAAATTTAATAATATTTTTTAATATTTATGAAAAATATTTTGATAAAAATTTAAAATTATTTATTAATAATAAAATTTTTATTAAGAAGTATTTATACCATATAAATTGACATAACAAT
>LPNX010801840.1:224008-234197 GCA_001517045.1 Pseudotsuga menziesii | reverse complement strand
AAGTAAACCACAATATCAAAAATATATAACCAGATTGTAGTTATCAGAAAGATTTGTATATATCTATTACTTCACAGTGGAGCCTACCATTTTAATGTCAGCTCAGATAAGTTAACTCAATCCGATACTGTAAATTGTGAGCAGAAAGTCTCCACTGAAAGTTGGATTGTGAGTAAAAGGTCTTGGCTTTGACCAGCCTAATTAGGTCAATAAACCACAATATAAAAAATCCACTGAAAGTTGGATTGTGAGTAAAAGGTCTTGGCTTTGACCAGCCTAATTAGGTCAATAAACCACAATATAAAAAATATATAATCAGACTAAATATATTCTTTGTAGTTATGAGAGATATTTGTATATATCTATCACTTCAGAGTCGAACCTATTCATTTCCATTCACTTTAGTAGAAGCTAATGGCTACGAGAAATTTGATCACGAGACCTATTTATTGTTGGGTATTGTTTATTCTTTGTTCTAATTCTCATGACCAGTTTATCTCTTATTCCCTTCTTATGCATAAACTAGATCGGCTGGGCTCACGTCTATATGCTCAAATGCTTTTCCACTTAGTATCCTGCTTTCGAGTTCTGATAATGCAGTAAAATATAAGTATATGGGCGATTTCATGTGAACTGAGTATTTTTTAAGGCTACCATTAATCAGTCTGCAATATAGCCAAAATCTCAAATATAAATGTAAACGATTTTGACGGTCATGAATTTGACTAAAACGTAAAGTGACGGGCATATATAATTCAAGACCATCATCAAATTTCTGGTTGACACGCAGAGTAAATCTTAAATTCCAGGCCTGGGTTCGACATACATCTTCACAAGGTAAATCATGTCCATCAAGTGGACTTCCTTTCTTCATCCAAACCAATGCTATAATGGTTCCTCACATGTACGCTCCCATCAGATCATAGTGCATGCAGGAAACTAATCTCCAACACGACACTTTACCTATCTCTCTCCGTCCAGTGTCTCCCCAAATCAGAGATCGATAACACAATGGCTCCCCACATGCTCACACGTAGATAGACAACTCCTCGAATCTCCTCTCTTCATTGTGTATATTTGTATCATTTTCTCCACACAATATGCACATGTATCTATATTTCTCACAAGTGATTCTCACTACTGACCTCTCCATGTTAAAGATTAACACTTATAATTAGTTTGTAAGTAAATCATTAATTTACAATTAGTTTGTAAGTAAATCATTATTTTACTGTTGTGATAAATTATAGTTATGTACAAAGTGTTTTTCAATGTATTGTAATGAAATAAATAATGTTGGATTCAGTATGATTGCGGCACCCTCTAATTAATAAAAAAAATTCTTTAGTTTTTTAGTTTTTTCATTTTAATCTTGGTGCCCAAGATTTCTTAACATGGTATCAGAGCTTGGACATCCCTGAATCTCTCACGAGAGTGGCTGGAAGATGAATTTTTTTATAATTATGGTAGCTAGAATAGCATCAACGTGTTGATTTTTATCAATAGTATTTGTGAAAATATCTGTCTGCATGGATTAAAGTTGTTGCCCATAACCTTTGTTATTCAAATCTATATATCAACGCAGCAATATGTAGATGGAAACTAGTACATGAGACAGAAATGGAACTTCATTCAAGACGTCATGTATCTAGCGCTGGAAATCTCTTGCCTGACCTAGTTGGAAATCTTATCAAAAATTTCAGAACTGCCTTGCCACAGTACTGCTTTGTTGTTGATGAGATGGGAAAATCGTTGTTCTGCACACCACAAAGGGAAATTTCTATCTATCATTATGAAGTATCTGTCAAATTAAAAGCTGGAAATTTCGCCCATATATCATTATGCATGCTGGAGTTGCTACTGTGAGAAATTCTTTTGACACATATGTCAAATTAATTTGTGTCATTTGAGTTCTATTTACAAAATATATTATCCATATAAATTTTCCCAATAGGCAATATATATGTAAATAAAGATTGTTGTTGTAATTTATGATAACAACAAAGTCAAGACAACTTATTGTTCTGAACAGTCAGGTTTTTTTTCTACATGAAGCAGTCAATATTGTGTTACTCAATATGGATTGTTGTCCTAATTCGGAAGTTGTGGTATAGTGAAGGATCCCTCACTAGTTGGTCTAGGGAAGGATCCCTCACTAGTTGTTGAGGTTATCGGACATGTGGATTGTCCAGTAATTTGACTCCACGATATTTGTGATATTTGTGATTCAGGAGTTCGGGGAGGTGGAAACCGGGAACTCGGGAATTCTACCTTTACGAGGGTGATGAGACAACATGATGGAGTACATGCAAAAATCTGAATAAGTAGAGAAGAAAATAGAAATCTACTTCAGAAGAAGTTCTTTATTTTATGCTATTATGTCAATCAAGTTTTTAAGTATTTTAAATTGTAATGTTAAGAGGGTGCTTTAAAGATTAACACTTACAATTAGTTTGTAAGTAAATGGTTATGCTACGGTTGTGATAAATTATAGTTATGCAAACCATTATTCAATATATTGTAATGAAATAAATAAGTGTCGGATTCAGTATGATTACCCCACCCTCCAATTAATAAAATTTCTTATTTAGTTTTTAGTTTTTTTATTTTAATCTTGGTTCCCATGATTTCTTAACATTCCAGAATCATAGAAACTTATAGACAGACGGCTAGAACAACAAATATCGCTTCACCAAACTGACCTTCTAGTGCAGCCTTCAACCGGAATTAGATCTCCAAGGAAATAAAAAACAACCATATTCTATTTTCGAATTATTTGTTTCAACATAAAACATAACAATAGGAACTTCTTCTATTCCCTCATTACACTTTGTTGTAATTATGTTATATTTATTTCCATTGGGATTCATTCTTTCAACATTGTAAGGGAAGGTCACTTTATTTTATTTGAATTTGCACGTAGAATGTTGTCATAATCATATTAATATTTTTTCTTTCGAAGCTTTCTTGATTGTTGCTAAGAAAATATCAAAACTTCGAGTTTACAACCATATAATTAGATTGACTACCTGGCCCCTCTTGCAGAATTGGAGAACTGTACTTGCTCAATCTCTGGTGTGGCCTTAGAGAAGTTTACGTAGGTCTCAATATGTTATAGTACTACCTCCTCATGACCTCAAATCATCACCTATTCTACCTTGTCTTGTTTATATACAATCTATTACTGTTGCCTCTAAACATTAAATTTAATTTATTTCCTTGCTGGTGACCGTTGTAGGTATATTTTATGTATCCAACCTATGATATTGAGAATTTATGGGCTACCTAAGTCTCTTTGTAGGTTTCCCAATTACTTAATTTAGGCACAAGCTTAAATTGTAGCTCTACCAAATGAAACATATAAGTCAAAATTTTAAATTTCAGTTTCATGTTATCGTTTTAAGGTTTAACGTATGCCTTATGGTGTATGTCACTCTCTGATCCATTGGTTAATTATTTTGACAATTGCTGCCCAGTTGGAATTAATCAAATCTGTTTATCTAGCTATCTATTTGTGAAGACGCGATTTATGAGATCTTAATATTTCATTTAATATTTCGATCCTTTTTAGTGTATATTATGAGACATCCTAATACTGGGAATTCACAAGGTTTTGGATTTGTTAGATATGATTGTTTTGAGACATCTGAATCTGCTATTGAGGTATATCGTTTCTAGACACAAGTTTTCATTTCAACAACATTATTTGAAGTTTCTCTTGTCAGAGATGCAATTCATTGAAGTTATGGCAAGATAGGTGCAACACATTTTAAATTTCGAAGTTATTAAGATAGGACTATAACGTCATTCTTGATATTGATAAATGAATATTAGTTGGTAGTTGATATCATAGACGTGCAGAGATCACGAAGTCCAAACTATTATATTTTTTCAACAAGAACAAGATTTATATTACTTTCAAAACATGGTTTTTCAAAATTTTACTTGCCTATTATCTCGTTCAATATCAGTAGAGTGTTCTTTTCAAGCTAGGAATTTTCCCTACATTACATATTTTTCCCTTCATGCATACGAATTCTGGGATCTGAGTGTGTATAAGGCCCATATAGCAAATTTTCTCCATGTCAGCTGTATTGTAGAATTGCAAACATTTTGCTGACAAAACTCCAACTACTGTGCTAGAAATGATGAGTGTTATTTTTTTTATTGCGATGATTGTTGTTTTTTATTACTGAGTATGCGGTAATTTTGCAGAAAATGAATGGTCAGTATATTTACAATCGTCAAATAATGGTATCATCTGCATATAAAAAAGATATATAAGGAGAACGTCATGAAAGTCTTGCAGGTGATTCCCCATCCTTTTGTTTAGTTTTTTTCATCGCTGTTGTTGGGCATTCTTTCCATGTAAATTAAGAGTGACAAAGGAGACTAATAACAAACTTCCATTTCATTGATGGTTGGAGTAACTTTTTTATTTTCTTACATTTTATATTGAAATGTATTTTCCTATCTCACATTTAGTTTCCTTGTAAATTTTATTCTATTTTAACTGTAGACAGATCATCTTACTGAAAAATTATTTTCATGATGCAAAACGAATGCTTGTTGCAAGCAATCCTGGTACTCAAAATAAAAAACCACATACATTGTTTGCAAGTGGGCCACCAACACTTCCGAGTGGACCTCCACATGCAAATGGTAATATGGGCCCTCCAATTCCACCACCACCATTCAACAATGGACCTCTACAAAATGAGAAAATTCATCCCTTCCAGCCCTCACAACGAGTGGGTGGCTCATTTCCACCACCAATGCAGGCATCTAGGCCACCTCCACCATGGTCGAATCAACCTTGCTTGTAGGGAAAAGTAATACCTCCACCAAAGGTTAAACATCATGAGCAGCAGTTCAGAGCATCACAAAGAACACCTCCACCCATAATGACACCACCACCGTCCACAAGGTTTCCCTGCAAGACCACCTCCTCCTATGGGTATGGGGCCCCAACTTGGATGGGAAAGAAAACCACCACCACCACCCCAAATGTAAATTCAACCTCAAGGTATGCCTCCAGCACCACCTCTAGCAGAGATTCCACATCCACCACCACATCCAATGTTTATCCCTGTAGGACCACCTACAACTCTAGCACCCCTGGTTAGTTCTATGCCTCCCCCTCCCCTTCCCCCTCCTAATGCACATGTTTCTCAACCTCCACCACCACCAATTGAATATGTTTCCTGGCCTCCACCACCTAGTCCCCTAGGTGCACCAAGTGTTCCATCTCCTCCATCAAGTGCACCGAGTGCTCCACCTCCTCCATTAGGTGCACCACCTAGTGCCTCTAGTTAATATTTCTTTTTAACATTTATCCCTAACCCAAAAACCATATTACTCTAGCAGAAAAATTACTGAATTTTTGGCGGGTCCATATAAAATGTTTCTTCAAGGATACCATATCTATGAATTTTAAGCATTTGTAGTTGTACCATTGTGTGTCCAAGAGACTTTTCATATGCTAAAGTTCAATTCACTCGTGGTATTTTACTCGGTAGAAAATTTTCTTGTGAGTTCAACGGCATGGTTATATATTGAGGGTTAGAGAAGTGGTGGTGTTACCTTGATTATGCAAGGACCCGATGTGCAACAAAAATGTTCTATTTGATGAGAAGTATCATATGCACTCTAAAATATGATAGATTGGATTTTAAATGAAAATGTGTATATGGAATACATTATGAATGGAATGTTAGAAAATGCACAATCTGAGCATATTGTTAGATTGCCAAGATATAGTATATTCATTAAAATTTAGAAGGGTGTCATACCAGATGATTCATGAATATAGAGGGATTTATCTACAAAAAGGTAGGGATTTAGCACATGATATCTACCTCCAATCAACCTTGCATCCATATATAGCATTGTTCTTATTGGGCTCTACTCGATTTTTACACATAGTATATTCATTAAAGTTTAGAAGGCTGTGATACCAGATGATTCGTGAATATAGAGGGATTTATCTACAAAAGGTAGGGATTTAGCACATGATATCTGCCTCCAATCAATCTTGCATCCATATATGGCATTGTTCTTATTGGGCTCTACTCGATTTTTACACAACAAAAGATGAGTCATGTTTGATGTCGGTGGTATAAGGAAGATTTGGACCTTACAAGTGGATTGAGTGGATGATGTTGGTGTTGAATTTAGAGATGAAATTTTTTTGGCCATGTAAAGAGAAGTGGGTGGAGTAGAAAATGTAGCATTATGTTTACTTTAAATATGTTAATCTCTCTTGGTGGTTGAGCTGAATATTTATTCGCTCATACAAATAATATTACCAAAAAACTTGGTAAATGAGATAAGCCATAAGGAAAATATATATATTAATGATAAGATAGGAGATGATGATAATAATTACAAAGGAGGCTCGCCTTTATAGGCTTTGAGCGTGAAGGGTTACACCCTTTCATGTAATTAACTAATCTATTTAATAATTTATTTTATATTCGTTACATTGCCACTCTCTTAGAAAGGCTTTGTCCTCAAAGCCTTATAATGTTGTCGTGTCGTTCTTTGTGATGTCATGGCTCATGAAATATGTTGACACGAACCGCTAAGTATAGAGCATAAATTTCGATATGTGGATGGGTCAATCCATCCTAAATTGATTTGTTGTTGACTATTGGGATTCCCTACTAATCTCTCGTGAGGAGCTTTGATCATATTAGTATCATTATCTTTCGACATTTCCCACCTTTTATAATTTCAGTTTTTATGGTTGGGGTGTCGATAGAGAATTTTCACAATGTCACTTTCTTTTACGAGTGTCGTCTTTTGAGCATTGATGCTAGTTGGAAGTTGTATTTGAGGTTTTAAGGTTTGATTCTATATTTTTTCCAACTTGTTTTCCAACTGCACGTAATCATTTTGAAACTTCTTAATCACTTCTACTTGCGCTTTTATGTCAACTTCAGACTTCTTAAGTTGTTCCTTAAGATATCTATTATGACTTATGATGCAACTGTTTTCTTCTTGCTTGTCTAGAAGTTTCCCTTCAATGTCTTCTGTAGATTGTTCTGTCTTCCGACTATTTTTCAACTTCTTAATTTCCGTGACTAGTGTTTTGTTATGATTCCTTAATCTGAAAATTTCTTCGGAATTGTTAGATAGTGTTTTATTACTTTTTGTGATCTCCAACTTATGAGTCTTTTTAGAGTCATCATTTTGCTGTTGAAGAAATTTTGTATGTTGTCAATACTGGTCGATCATTGATTCTGGATTTTCTAATTTATGCCGTATCTGCATTAGTTCTTCATCCTTGTCACTAGCGGTTTTTTTCAACCGTTTTATTTATGCTTCGTAATCGTTTATTTCTTTCTTTATATCTTGATTTTTCAATCTCTCATTAAAATCTTTTTCGTCTTTTAATTTCTCAATTTGGGCCGACAATTTTTCTATATGATTTTTCTGCTGAGAATTTTTTTGTTCCTTGAGCTCTTTTTGCATCTCATGTATTTTAATTATTATTTCCAAGTTCGTATTTGTGTCTCGTAATTCTTCATTGTCTCTTCGACAACGCTTTAACTTGGCTTCTAATTTCTCTATTTGTAGTCGCAACCCAAATTCCATGATCTCTGATTTTTTTTATTAATGATAGATGGCTATCAATTTCTTAATGAGCCTTCCTTGGATTTTGGCTTCTTCAACGATATATAGTCTTGACTTCTTTTCTTTCGCTTTTTCGATGATAGACAGATCCCCCTTTTTTATTCTTNTATATATATTTGTGTTTTGCAGGTCGGAAGGTGTGATGACGGTGCGAGGGAAGGGCGACGATGGTAGGGGTGCGCAGAGGAGGTGGAAAGCATGAGGGGTGGCGGATGTGGATGGAGGAGGCGCAGTGATTGGAGGAGGATGAGGGCATGGAGGGAGAAGCAAGGAGGTGGCCCGTGGAGGTGTGCAGAAGTGGGATGGATGCGCAAGGATGGAGGATGGATGCAGCAGTGGAGAAAAGAGGTGGGGCAGCAGTGAGCGATGTGAAGGGAAACGCGACGGTGAAGGAGAGGGGAGATGCGAAAGGGGCTTGTAGTAGTGGAGGGTCAGTGCGAAAGGCTGGAGAAGAATGGTGGACAATGGAGAGTGCGGAACGGTGGAGGTGAGTGCGATGGTGGAAGAACGTGTGGAGAATGGTGGAGTGTGGAGCATGGGCGAATGGATGAAGGAAGTGGCGTGGAGGTGGAGTTGTGCAGTGGATGAAGGAGGTGGCGTGAAGGTGGAGGCGGGTGGGAGGATGGATTGTGAAAAATGGTGGAGTACAGAGAGAATGGAGAAGACTAGCAGCGACCTGACAACGCGTGAGGAGAAGGGGGAAAAACTGCATGTGGAAGCGTGGGCGGTGGAAAATTCCAGATTTCAGGGAAACCCTGGAGTGAGACTAAAAGCAACAAAAACTAGACAAGGTCTGAAATTAATGGCCAAAGGCTGGATCAGCCAATGTGGCTCTGATACCAAATGGAGCAACCGAATCTGGTTGTCCGTTAGTCGAATCCGACTGTCATTGTAGTAATGAAATATGAATAATAATATTATATTGGATGATGGGTAAAATGTACAATAAGCTCGCCTTTTATACGCTTGAGCGTGAAGGGTTAAACCCTTTCATATAATTAACTAATCTATTTTAATAATTTATTTTATATTCGTTACATTGCCACTCCCTTTAAGGAAGCTTTGTCCTCAAAGCTTAAGTATTTTCCTAGTGTCGTTCTTCATTCTGACTCGGTGTCGGTATTAGAATTGGATGAGGTCTCTTGTGCAGAGACTTGCACTTCCTTTCCATTGATGATTTTGCACTGTATTGTCTCATTGTTCCTACATTTGTGACCAGGGGTCCAATCATCACCGCATCAATGACATATGTTTTTCTTCTTTTTCTTTTTATTATCAGAGTAACCATTAGATGACTTTGATCTATTTTCCATTTCGTAGGCGTATGATTGAGGTTTGTGGCATTGATGGCCGGGAGACCAAGTATCTGCAGAGTACCTACATTGTGTCTCTTTTTCTTGTCGATAATGATTATCGCCTTTTCTTTTTATTCCTTCCAATTCGCGTTCTGTGGCTTTTGCTTTACGTCTTGCTACTTCTACATTAGGTATGTCATGTAACTTTAACTCTTTTTGGAGGTGTGGTTTAAGACCTCCTAAATAGGTTTCGAGTCTTTGCTCGTCAGACAACCCAAATACTCATGTCGATAAGGATTCCCATTGATGTGTGAATTCCTCAACATTTCCGACTTGTTGTAGTCTAGTAAGTTTACTGAAAAATTCATCTTCTTTGATTCCTTGAAACCTATTAAAAAAATCATTTTTGAACAAGTTCCAGGTGTAGGTAAAATTATCTCTCTTCCACCATAAGCACCAATTATAGGCCTACCCTTCCATATGCATTGACACATATTTCACCTTCTCCTCGTCAAATTGAGTGTTGAAAATGTCGAAGTATTCTTCTGCTTTGTTTAGCCAAGCAACGCATTGGTCTTCACTTACGATATTTAGACAACTCTATTTTTGCTTTAGGTGGGTACACTTTGTAAGGACGATGTTGAGTTCATGTTTCCTTATGGTTTGATGGTGACTCGGAACTACTAGACGATGAAAGTGACATATCTGAATTGCTTCGTTGGAGGCAGTGATTTTTAGTTTTTATTTTCTCTACTATTTTACTTATAGCGTCTATTTTGTTGTTTAATCGTGCCTCCATATTTGGTAGTACTTGTGTTTGTATCTCTTGCTTAAGCGTCGCATTGTTAATCTTTATTTCTTTTTGCAATTCTTCTTGATTGTTTACGAGTGTTTCCTGGGTGGCAACATGAAATGAGGCATCTAGAATGTGTGGACCACTGACTTGGCCCGGAATGAGTATGATGCTTTGTAACGTCTTGATTAATGTATTATGGTTCTATGTCATGGTGCTCATGTTCTGTGTTAAGGTGTTTATGTTTTGCATTATGGTACTCATTTTGTCATCCACTTCTTTTTGTTTTTGGTTCAAGATGTCAAGTTTGTTGTCGAGCATTATTTCTAGTACCAAAACAAGATCATTTTTTAGTAATGTATTGTTATTTTGCATCTTTTCCTTCAAGCCTTCTTGGTTATCGACAAGGGACTTAATGACCTTCTCCATTTTTTTGATCTTCTCTTTTAGTTCCTCCATGGTC
>LPNX010801840.1:115415-223168 GCA_001517045.1 Pseudotsuga menziesii | reverse complement strand
ATATATATATTTTATAAACTATATATATATATATATATATATATTTACAAATATTATAATATTATTTATATTATAATCAATATAATATTTGATTTTTTCTTTAAATATATTGAAATAATATATTATATTATAACTTATTATATATTGTTTTGTTCATTTGTTTTTTCGTTTTTGCAGGTCGTGGAGGTGGATGGGGGCGACGGCTCTTTGAGATGACAGTGTTGTGAGAAGGCGGTGAGGGTAGGGAAGTGGAGAGGAGAAATGAGGGTTGATGCCGCGGAGATGGAGGAGGGCATTGGGGCAAGGGAGGGCGCAAGGGAGATGCAAGAGGAAGATGGAGGAGGTGTGCAGCGAGAGTGTAGTGATGGTAAGGAGGTGGAGCTAGGCGTGCACGACGGCAGCAGCAAGAAGCATGCGGCTGGCTGGGAAGTGATGCGTAGGGGGAAGATGTTGAGTGGGGTCGGATGGATGGAAGCGGTAGAGAGGCGGTGATTGGGAGAGTAGCATTTGGGTGGCTGTGTTGGAGAGGCGGTGATTGGGAGAGTAGCGTTTGGAGAGCTGGCTTGGAAGGTGCAGGAACGGGGAAGTGCTGGAGCAGCGTGGATAGTTGATAGGGAAACGCAGTAAGGGATGGAGCGCAAGTGGAAACAACTGGCAGGTAGGAAGCGCGTTGGTAGGGGATGGAGAGAATGGACTATGAAGAAGCTGGAGGGTAGTACGTGAATGGGTAGGCAGTAATGAGAGTGTGGAAGATGAAGATGGAGGCCACAGGTATATGGGAAGGAGCAAGCAAAGGAAATGTTGGGCTGATGTGGGAGAGTGACCAGTGATGTGGAGATGAGATGTAATGGTTGGATTTGGATGTTGTCAGAGTAGCAACGGTGGAGATGAGAGGGGAAGGATGAGTCAAATCCGAGCTTAGGTCGAAGGAGCGAATCTGCTCTGATACCAAATGGACTGAATATTTATTCACTCATACAAATAATATTACCAGAAAAATTGGTAAATGAGATACGCCATAAGGAAAATATATATATTAATGATAAGATAGGATATGATGATAATAATTACAAAGGAGGCTCGCCTTTATAGGCTTGAGCGTGAAGGGTTACACCCTTTCATATAATTAACTAATCTATTTTAATAATTTATTTTATATTCGTTACAGTGGTTTTTGTAGTGTGAATATCCTCTACCACTTTCTCTTAAACTTATATTTCTATTTCATAATTAAGAAACGTATACCATAATGTAGCATTCTGCTTGGTTTAAAAACAATAATCTCTCTTAGTGGTTTTTGTAGCGTGAATCTCCTCTACCACTTCCTCTTGAACTTCCTTATCTTTGTCCTAATTAAGCAAGATATACCATAATATCATCGATTCACTCCTCAACATCTCACCAACAATCTCTTTTGTATCATAAGTTTGTTGTGTGCCTTCATTGAATATCAGAAGTTAGTGTATAGGCACTTAAAAGAGTTATTTTGGGATGTGTTGAGAAAACTTGTTTAGAGAATGGTTATGGGAAGCTAGTGTATGATAGTTAATAGTTGTTCATGGAACAATTGTTTATATGTTGATGACTCATATACAGTTGTTGGGCGAATGTTTAAAAAGTTATATTTTCATTTGTGAAGGAAATGCTTCATTTGTACAAGGAAAATGTTTGAATTGATCACTTCAATGTCTCGGATTACGTAGGTTGATAGAATTCAGAGAATAAATTTTAAAAACAATTTGGTCATTAGACATGTTTGAATAATAAGGTGTTTTAAGCATGGGAGAAAAGGGAAAGCCATAGATAATGTAATGGTAAGAGAAAAAGAAAATGGGTTGGATCGGTTCTTCAACATTTTACTTTTGAAAAGTAACCACATGTTCCACATTACCTACTCCAAAATGGTAGGTTTAATGCGATTCAAAAGCTTGATAAGCTGTTAAGCCTTGGATAAATGGGAAAGGTATAGATAATGTGATGGTAAAAAATTGAAAATGGACTAAACTTGCTCTAAGATATTCCATTTTTTCAAAGTAATGACATGTTCCACATTACCTAAATCTCCTAAATGATCTTCAAAATAATAATGCTACGATGAATAGAAAATGTTTAGTGCCATTTATAAGTATAGTGAAAGTGGAAAAGTCAAAATGATCTTCAAAATAATAATGCTATGATGAATATAAAAGGTTTAATCCCATTTAAAAGTAGAGTGCAAGTGGAAAAGTAAAAAAATGTGAAAGAAGATTAGAAAACAAGTTTACCTTAATGCTTATACTTTTCTTTTGGGTTTCAATTGATTTGTCACTTAGTTGAACACAAACACAATAGAATATACATAATTGTAAAATTGATTCTCAAACTATATAAAATTAATCATGGTAAAGCTCCAAAGAATGACTTATTTATCCATTTTGTTTCATTAAATAAATTATATTGTCATAATTGTTTGAAAAAATCAAATAATACTTGAAGTGAATGTAAGTTTATGAGAATTCATGACAAATCCTTTTTCCATTTGCTTAAATTACATATAAAATTTCACAAATTCTACTTACACATTTGTTTTTTTCTCAAGGGAAAGTTTAATTTTTTTCCATTTAGGGAACTTGCATTCACCATGATATTTTTATTTTTATTCTTTATTTAAAATTACAAAAGAATGCTTTAATTAATTTTTTAATTATTTATTTAAAATTGCAAAAATGTTATTTTAATTCTTTATTTAAATTTTAAAAAAAGATATTTTAATTAATTTTTATTCTTTATTTCAATTACTAAGAGACTACTTTAATTATTTTGTAATTACTAGAAATTGACATATTATCCCATTTCTAGTATTTCATTTTTTATATTTTTTATTAATTATTTGGTTGAAAGCCATGTGTATATCAATTCACTATTAAATAGATAATATATGTATAAGGATATTGAAATCTAAAAAAAATTATGAAATAATGTGAAAAATATTGAGAGCAGTAATTTTGGAGAAAATATTGTGAAATATAATTTTTAGAATTTAAGTATTATGCTTATGCCTTAATATCATTGTGTATTAAGTATATGGTTTTCAAACCTAATGTGAAAAATACCAAGAACACTAATTTCAAAGACAATGTTTATGTTACTTTATATCATAGGAGTCTAGAGAAAGTAGAATCATTATTTAGTACATATAGAGACTTATTATTTAACTAGAACATGCTCACTATATTACACTTATTTTTATTTTCTATTTGAAGTTGCGAATTGTTATTTTAACTACTTTATTTTCAAAATGCCTTATAGTGAGTTGAAGGCTATGATGTATCATTTTGCTCATATATAGCATTTTACATTGAACTGTAATGGTGTGTATTAAGCATATACATTCAAAACCAACAAATTGTTGCACATTGAGATTTTTACATTTCATGTCTAAATATCCTTATGTAATAAATACTTAGCTCCAAAGGGAAAACTAACGAGCTGATAGAAAAATTGAATAGATACACAAAATGAATTTAGCATAAATATCTCATCCTAGAATAGATGCAATAGTGACAATATTAGGAAGTTGACAACACATGCACCATTTAAAATTATACACCCATTAAAACATTATACAAGTTGCAAATAACATATTTTAGCATATTATTGCACAATAAATCATGGCATTTCATAGTATATATTATATGGGGCCTTGCCCCAAATCCAAAATCTCATAGGATTCAATCCATCACATACAAAAAGAAAATTGCAAAAAGAAATCTAGAGGTAAGAAGCCAAAATATTATATTTGACAAGTGTGCTATATCAAATTAAGTTTTAAAAAACCAAACCCAATAGTCATTGAAACACATCTAGGAATTCAAATTCCTTAAAGCGTGGATGTTAAGATATTTATTCCCAATCAAGTTTGAGAGAGGTAGTTGGGACATTTAAATTTGACCACAATTTGACTAACATTCACCATAGTCTAAAGCTCACATTATCTACCTAATCACACTACATATAAACCGTGCTTGTTACATAATATGCATTTCTAATGGTGAAAATCTAACTCTATAAATAGGCATAGAATTCAGCATCTATCCTTGATATTGCATGCTCCTCAAAGCATAACTGGTAGTTTCCCCAACAAAGATCTCTAACCGTCCATCAAAACTTATACCAATCATCCAAAATCATAAAATGGTAATTGATATTTACATAGTTATTCAAAACAAGTTTTAAGTAAAATGTCATTTTTCTACTAGGGTGCTTCTAAATAGTCAATGGATATTTACATCTTAACAAGCACCAAGAAAATTACTCTAACGAAAGGAACCAAGTCCCAATGTTTAACTTCAAGGTGGAGTTATAGATGACATATTTTCAACATCCAAGCCCAAGTCATACTATGAACAAGTTATCCAGACTATCACTAACAAGAGATTATTCCTTCTCCATTTCATCAAGTATGAGTACTACAATCTATATATGGAAAGACATTTGTTTCTATAAAACCAAACATTGATGATATGTTTTTGTCTCCACATTTATCACGAGAGATGTACTCTTGAGTTGTCTCTTCTAACTTTAGATCTTTCATGTAATAAAAAATGTTGTAAATGTGTTAGGATACCTAATATATATTTAAGTTTAAATTCAATAAATTTATTATCTATTAACAAGTGATAGTCTAAAGGATGAAAGTCAAGTGCATTTGAGATATATAGAATTGATCAACTTTGAGAACTATTAATATAATGCCATCATTATTTCATTTCTAATTCAAAATATAAATGTTTTCTTAAGATATTTTTGAGAATAAATACTTTCCCGTGCTACTTTCCTAAGCAATTGTTGTTATCTCAACATCCATTCATAAGAAATAAAATGGCAATAAAATATATCTTCATAGAAATAATGGGTCAAACATTTCATTGCCAAGAACTTCAAGATAACAACAATTGCTGCTTTCCTGAGCAATTGTTGTTATCACATCGAGATGAGCTCTGTTGTAGCAGTCCCTTCGTAGCATTGGCATTGAGGTTGAAGGTTTGTTATGATCAATTAAAGCTAGAACGATATTTCCAAATAGTTTAGGTTCGACATACATCTTCACAAGGTAAATCGCGTCTATCAAGTGGACTTCCTTTCTTCATCCAAACCAATGCTATAATGCTTCCTCACATGTACGCTCCCATCAGATCATAGTGCATGGAGGAAACTAATCTCCAACACGACACTTTACATGTCTCTCTCCGTCCAGTGGCTCCCCAAATCAGAGATCGATAACACAATGGCTCCCCACATGCTCACACGTAGATAGACAGCTCCTCGAATCTCCTCTCTTCATTGTGTATATTTGTATCATTTTCTCCACACAATATGCACATGTATCTGTATTTCTCACAAGTGATTCTCACTACTGACCTCTCCATGTTAAAGATTAACACTTATAATTAGTTTGTAAGTAAATCATTATTTTACAATTAGTTTGTAAGTGAATCATATTTTACGGCTGTGATAAATTATAGTTATGTAAATTGTTATTCAATGTATTGTAATGAAATAAATAAATGTTGGATTCTGCACCCTCCAGTTAATAAAAAAATTTATTTAGTTTTTTAGTTTTTTCATTTTAATCTTGGTGCCCAAGATTTCTTAACATGGTATCAGAGCTTGGACAGCCTTCAATCTCTCACTAGAGTGACTGGAAGATGAGTTTTTTTTATAATCACGGTAGCTAGAAAATCAATGTGAACTGACCTTCTAGTGCAGCCTTCAACCAGAATTAGATCTCCAAGGAAATAAAAAACAACCATATTATATTTTCGAATTATTTGTTTCAACATAAGACATAATAATAGGAACTTCTTATATTCCCTCATTACACTTTGTTGTAATTATGTTATATTTATTTCCATTGGGATTCATTCTTTCAACATTGTAAGGGAAGGTCACTTTATTTTATTTGAATTTGCAAGTAGAATGTTGTCATAAGCATATTAATATTTTTTCTTTCGAAGCTTTCTTGATTGTTGCAAAGAAAATATCAAAACTTCGAGTTTACAACCATATACTTAGATTGACTACCTGGCCCTCTTGCAGAATTGGAGAACTATACTTGCTCAATCTCTGGTGTGGCCTTAGAGAAGTTTACGTAGGTCTCAATATGTTATAGTACTACCTCCTCATGACCTCAAATCATCACCTATTCTACCTTGTCTTGTTTATATACATTCTACTACTGTTGCCTCTAAACATTAAATTTATTTCATTAAATTTATTTCCTTGCTGGTGACCGTTGTAGGTATATTTTATGGAGAATGGTAGTGCATGTATCCAACCTATGATATTGAGAATTTATGGGCTACCTAAGTCTCTTTGTAGGTTTCCCAATTACTTAATTTAGGCACAAGCTTAAATTGTAACTCTATCAAATGAAACATGTAAGTCAAAATTTTAAATTTCAGTTTCATATTATCGTTTTAAGGTTTAACGTATGCCTTATGGTGTATGTCACTCTCTGATCCATTGGTTAATTATTTTGACAATTGCTGGCCAGTTGGAATTAATCAAATCTGTTTATCTAGCTACCTATTTGTGAAGACGCGATTTATGAGATATTAATATTTCATTTAATATTTCGATCCTTTTTAGTGTATATTATGAGAGATCCTAATACTGGGAATTCACAAGGTTTTGGATTTGTTAGATATGATTGTTTTGAGACATCTGAATCCGCTATTGAGGTATATCGTTTCTAGACACAAGTTTTCATTTCAACAACATTATTTGAAGTTTCTCTTGTCAGAGATGCAATTCATTGAAGTTATGGCAAGATAGGTGCAACACATTTTAAATTTCGAAGTTATTAAGATAGGACTATAACGTCATTCTTGATATTGATAAATTAATATTAGTTGGTAGTTGATATCATAGACGTGCAGAGATCACGAAGTCCAAACTATTATATTTTTTCAACACGAACAAGATTTATATTACTTTCAAAACGATTTTCAAAATTTTAATTGCCTATTATCTCGTTCAATATCAGTAGAGTGTTCTTTTCAAACTAGGAATTTTCCCTACATTACATATTTTTCCCTTCATGCATACGAATTCTGGGATCTGAGTGTGTATAAGGCCCATATAGCAAATTTTCTCCATGTCAGCTGCATTGTAGAATTGCAAACATTTTGCTGACAAAACTCCAACTACTGTACTAGAATTGACGAGTGTTATTTTTTTTATTGCGATGATTGTTGTTTTTTATTACTGAGTATGCGGTAATTTTGCAGAAAATGAATGGTCAGTATATTTACAATCGTCAAATAATGGTATCATCTGCATATAAAAAAGATATATAAGGAGAACGTCATGAAAGTCTTGCAGGTGATTCCCCATCCTTTTGTTTAGTTTTTTTCATAACTGTTGTTGGGCATTCTTTCCATGTAAATTAAGAGTGACAAAGGAGACTAATAACAAACTTCCATTTCATTGATGGTTGGAGTAACTTTTTTATTTTCTTACATTTTATATTGAAATGTATTTTCCTATCTCACATTTAGTTTCCTTCTAAATTTTATTCTATTTTAACTGTAGACATCATCTTACTGAAAAATTATTTTCATGATGCAAAACGAATGCTTGTTGCAAGAAATCCTGGTACTCAAAAGAAAAAACCACATACATTGTTTGCAAGTGGGCCACCAACACTTCCGAGTGGACCTCCACATGCAAATGTTAATATGGGCCCTCCAATTCCACCACCACCATTCAACAATGGACCTCTACAAAATGAGAAAATTCATCCCTTCCAGCCCTCACAACCAGTGGGTGGCTCATTTCCACCACCAATGCAGGCATCTAGACCACCTCCACCATGGTCGAATCAACCTTGGTTGCATGGAAAAGTAATACCTCCACCAAGGGTTAAACATCATGAGCAGCAGTTCAGAGCATCACAAAGAACACCTCCACCCATAATGACACCACCACCGTCCACAAGGTTTCCCTGCAAGACCACCTCCTCCTATGGGTATGGGGCCCCAACTTGGATGGGAAAGAAAACCACCACCACCACCCCAAATGTCAATTCAACCTCAAGGTATGGCTCCAGCACCATCTCTAGTAGAGATTCCACATCCACCACCACATCCAATGTTTATCCCTGCAGGACCACCTGCAACTCTAGCACCCCTGGTTAGTTCTCTGCCTTCCCCTCCCCCTCCTAATGCACATGTTTCTCAACCTCCACCACCACCAATTGAATATGTTTCGTGGCCTCCACCACCTAGTCCCCTAGGTGCAACGAGTGCTCCACCTCATACATCAAGTGCACCGAGTGCTCCACCTCCTCCATCAGGTGCACCACCTAGTGCCTCTAGTTAATATATGTTTTTAACATTTATCCCTAACCCAAAAAGCATATTACTCTAGCAGAAAAATTACTGAATTTTTGGGGGGTCCTTATAAAATGTTTCTTCAAGGATTCTACCATATCTATGAATTTTAAGCATTTGTAGTTGGTCCATTGTGTGTCCAAGAGACTTTTCATATGCTAAAGTTCAATTCACTCGTGGTATTTTACTGGGTAGAAAATTTTCTTGTGAGTTCAATGACATGGTTATATATTGAGGGTTAGAGAAGTGGTGGTGTTACCTTGATTATGCAAGGACCCGATGTGCAACAAAAATGTTCTATTTGATGAGAAGTATCATATGCACTCTAAAATATGATAGATTGGATTTTAAATGAAAATGTGTATATGGAATACATTATGAATGGAAAGTTAGAAAATGCGCAATGTGAGCATATTGTTAGATTGCCAAGATATAGTATATTCATTAAAATTTAGAAGGGTGTCATACCATATGATTCGTGAATATAGAGGGATTTATTCACTCATACAAATAATATTACCAAAAAACTCGGTAAATGAGATACGCCATAAGGAAAATATATATATATTAATGATAAGATAGTATATGATGATAATAATTACAAAGGAGGCTAGCCTTTATAGGCTTGAGCGTGAAGGGTTACACCCTTTCATATAATTAACTAATCTATTTTAATAATTTATTTTATATTCGTTACAATGGTTTTTGTAGTGTGAATATCCTCTACCACTTTCTCTTAAACTTATATTTCTATTTCATAATTAAGAAACGTATACCATAATGTAGCATTGTGCTTGGTTTAAAAACAATAATCTCTCTTAGTGATTTTTGTAGCATGAATCTCCTCTACCACTTCCTCTTGAACTTCCTTATCTTTGTCATAATTAAGCAAGATATACCATAATATCATCCTTTCACTCCTCAACTTCTCACCAACAATCTCTTTTGTATCATAAGTTTGTTGTGTGCCTTCATTGAATATGAGAAGTTAGTGTATAGGCACTTAAAAGAGTTATTTTGGGATGTGTTGAGAAAACTTGTTTAGAGAATGGTTATAAGAAGCTAGTGTATGATAGTTAATAGTTATTCATGGAACAATTGTTTATATGTTGATGACTCATATACAGTTGTTGGGCGAATGTTTTAAAAGCTATATTTTCATTTGTGAAGGAAATGCATCATTTGTACAAGGATAATGTTTGACTTGATGACTTCAATGTCTCGGATTACGTAGATTGATAGAATTCAGAGAACAAATTTTAAAAACAATTTGTTCATTAGACATGTTTGAATAATAAGGTGTTTTAAGCATGGGAGAAAAGGGAAAGCTATAGATAATGTAATGGTAAGAGAAAAAGCAAATGGGTTGGATCGCTTCTTTGACATTTTACTTTTGAAAAGTAACCACATGTTCCAAATTACCTACTCCAAAATAGTAGGTTTAATGCGATTCAAAAGCTTGATAAGGTGTTAAGCCTTGGATAAATGGGAAAGCTATAGATAATGTGACGGTAAAAAATTGAAAATGGACTAAACTTTCTCTAAGATATTCCATTTTTTCAAAGTAATGACATGTTCCACATTACATAAATCTCCTAAATGATCTTCAAAATAATAATGCTACGATGAATAGAAAATGTTTAGTGCCATTTATAAGTACAATGAAAGTGGAAAAGTCAAAATGATCTTCAAAATAATAATGCTATGATGAATAGAAAAGGTTTAATCCCATTTAAAAGTAGAGTGCAAGTGGAAAAGTTAAAAAATGTGAAAGAAGATTAGAAAACAAGTTTACCTTAATGCTTAGACTTTTCTTCTGGGTTTCAATTGATTTGTCACTTAGTTGAACACAAACACAATAGAATATACATAATTGTAAAATTGATTCTCAAACCATATAGAATTAATAATGGTAAAGCTCCAAAGAATGACTTATTTATCCATTTTGTTTCATTAAATAAATTATATTGTCATAATTGTTTGAAAAAATCAAATAATACTTGAAGTGAATGTAAGTTTATGAGAATTCTTGACAAATCTTTTTTCCATTTGCTTAAATTACATATAAAATTTCACAAATTCTACTTACAAATTTGTTTTTTCCTCAAGGGAAAGTTTATTTTTTTCCATTTAGGGAATTTGCATTCACCATGATATTTTTATTTTTATTCTTTATTTAAAATTACAAAAGAATGCTTTAATTAATTTTTTAATTATTTATTTAAAATTGCAAAAATGTTATTTTAATTCTTTATTTAAATTTTAAAAAAGGTATTTTAATTAATTTTTTATTGTTTATTTCAATTACTAAGAGACTACTTTAATTATTTTGTAATTACTAGAAATTGACATATTATCCCCATTTCTACTATTTCATTTTTTATATTTTTTATTAATATTTTGGTTGAAAGCCATGTGTATATCAATTAACTATTAAATAGATAATATATGTATAAGGATATTGAAATCTAAAAAAAATTATGAAATAATGTGAAAAATATTGAGCAGTAATTTTGGAGAAAATATTGTGAAATATAATTTTTAGAATTTAAGTATTATGCTTATGCCTTAATATCATTGTGTATTAAGTATATGGTTTTCAAACCTAATGTGAAAAATACCAAGAACACTAATTTCAAAGACAATGTTTATGTTACCTTATATCATAGGAGTCTAGAGAAAGTAGAATCATTATTTAGTACATATAGAGACTTATTATTTAACTAGAACATGCTCACTATATCACACTTTTTTTATTTTCTATTTGAAGTTGCAAATTGTTATTTTAACTACTTTATTTTCAAAATGCCTTATAGTGAGTTGAAGGTTATGATGTATCATTTTGCTCATATATAGCATTTTACATTGAAGTGTAATGGTGTGTATTAAGCATATACATTCAAAACCAACAAATTGTTGCACATTGAGATTTTTACATTTCATGTCTAAATATCATTATGTAATAAATACTTAGCTCCAAAGGGAAAACTAAGGAGCGGATAGAAAAATTGAATAGATACACAAAATGAATTTAGCATAAACATCTCATCCTAGAATAGATGGAATAGTGACAATATTATGAAGTTGACAACATATGCACGATTTAAAATTATACACCCATTAAAACATTATACAAGTTGCAAATAACATATTTTAGCACACTATTGCACAATAAGTTATGGCATTTCATAGTATATATTATATGGGGCCTTGCCCCAAATCCAAAATCTCATAGAATTCAATGCATTACATACAAAAAGAAAATTGCAAAAAGAAATCTAGAGGTAAGAAGCCAAAATATTATATTTGGCAAGTTTGCTATATCAAATTAAGTTTTAAAAAACCAAACCCAATAGTCATTGAAACACATCTAGGAATTCAAATTCCTTAAAGCGTGGATGTTAAGATATTTATTCCCATTCAAGTTTGAGAGAGGTAGTTGGCACATTTAAATTTGACCACAATTTGACTAACATTCACCATAGTCTAGATCTCACATTATCTACCTAATCACACTACATATAAACCGCGCTTGTTACATAATATGCATTTCTAATAGTGAAAATCCAACTCTATAAATAGGCATAGAATTCAGCATCTATCATTGATATTGTATGCTTCTCAAAGCATAACTGGTAGTTTCCCCAACAAAGATCTCTAAGCGTCCATCAAAACTTATACCAATCATCCAAAATCATAAAATGGTAATTGATATTTACATAGTTCTTCAAAACAAGTTTTAAGTAAAATGTCATTTTTCTACTAGGGTGCTTCTAAATAGTCAATGGATATTTCCATCTTAACAAGCACCAAGAAAATTACTCTAAAGAAAGGAACCAAGTCCCAATGTTTGACTTCAAGGTGGAGTTATAGATGACATATGTTCAACATCCAAGCCCAAAGTCATAGTTGAACAAGTTATCCAGACTATCACTAACAAGAGATTATTCCTTCTCCATTTCATCAAGTATGAGTACTACAATCTATATATGGAAAGACATTTGTTTCTATAAAACCAAACATTGATGAAATGTTTTCGTCTCCACATTTATCACCAGAGATGTACTCTTGAGTTGTCTCTTCTAACTTTAGATCTTTCATGTAATAAAAAATGTTGTAAATGTGTTAGGATACCTAATATATATTTAAGTTTAAATTCAATAAATTTATTATCTATTAACAAGTGATAGTCTAAAGGATGAAAGTCGAGTGCATTTGCGATATATAGAATTGATCAACTTTGAGAACTATTAATATAATGCCATCAATATTTCATTTGTAATTCAAAATAAATGTTTTCTTAAGATATTTTTGGGAATAAATACTTTCCCGTGCTGCTTTCCTAAGCAATTGTTGTTATCTCAACATCCATTCATAAGAAATAAAATGGCAATAAAATATATCTTCATAGAAATAATGGGTCAAACATTTCATTGCCAAGAACTTCAAGAAAGGCTAAAACATCATATTGAATGCTTATACATGGATGAAAGTTATATGTAAAGCAAATAAGAAATCTCTATGCTCAAACTTTTTTACAATCACTTTATGTGGTTGTGGGGGCGATCACCTGTGGTCGTCCCCACCTTGGGTCAAAACCCATGGCTATCTAGACATGAAGCCTTAGCCTCATTTTCAAAGTAATGAAAAAGAGACACTTTACTTCCATGTCTCTGTGAACAATTTTTTTGTTGCTCTAGTGCAACTTCTCTTTGCATTTACCTATGTCTACACACCATCTATATATTATGTTGTTGTAAAATAGCTACTAAGGTTTTTAATTCTCAACAATTCCACAAGAATAAAAGATACACATCTTGCACCTTAATGTTGCAATGAGCTACTTTAAAGAACTAATGCTCATGTTGATCCTTTCATGATTGTTATCTAGCCAACTATTTCCTTAATACAACTTTCTCCTTCCACTTCTTAATGTCTTGTTTTCTTTATTGGCCATCAATAGTTTATCTTTGACTTTTTTATTCTTATTTAAAAAAAAACAAAGAGAATAAATATAAATACAATCAGCAAGTTCACCTTCCAATATTGAAAATACAGATATCATTACACCTTCTTCCAGCAATCGCTAGTATTAAAAATTAGCCCCTCCAACATTGACCTATCAAAGTAGCAATACACCTTCTTGCGGCAATCAGTAGTATTAAAAATTGGCCAAAAAAAGCTAGGGTTTTATTGTCACCACCGTTCCGTTTTCTCAAAGATATTTATGTCATGAGAAATTCCATTCAATCATGTCGGCCACGTCAAATAAATACTTTATTTATATTTATATAAACGTACAAACGTCAAAACCTACAAACGGTCAAACACTCAGTAAAACGTCTAGAACTCACTGCAGATCAAAAGTGGAGTTTCACCGGTTGTGTGTTTTCCCAGCAACATTACCATATTGTACCAGGCAGATCACGGAAATAATGGAGGACGAGCATGAAATGTATGGCGCCGACATTCCTGAGTATGAAGAAGTAGGAGAAATGGAAACGGACAGCAGCCAGAAAGAGTTTGATGAGATGAAGAGAAGGCTGAAGGACAAGGAAGCAGAGGCAGCGCGCTCAAGGAAATGCAAGACAAGATTGCTCAGGAAATGCAGGTCCCCATCGCTGAGTACCCTGCAGCGGACCATGCGAGCAAACAAGAAATGGATTCACGTTCTGTTTTTGTTGGAAACGTTGATTACTCGTGCACTCCACAAGAAGTCCAGAAGCATTTTCAATCATGCAAGGGTTTGCTTATGTTGAATTTATGAACGCCGAGAGCGATCCGAGGGCGGACCGTCGCAATAAATGCTCTACTGCATGTAGAGTATTGTTAGCCGTTCAAAATGACAAGCAATACTCTACATGCAATACTCTACATGCAGTAGAGTATTTAATGCGACGGCGGTCGCACTGTCCGATCCTACCGCGGACAGTGCGAACGCCATCCCATTAAATGCTCTACTGCATGTAGAGTATTGTTCGCAGTTCAAAATGCACTACTTCTTGACCAATCTCAACTGCATAACCGCCAGCTGAAGGTTTCTGCCAAAAAGGACAAACGTCCCAGGAATGAAGCATAATCGCAATCGAGGACCACGGTTCAATCCCACCGTTAATGCATATCTCGCACCACCCAATGCTCACCCGTCCTCTGCATATCCCCCACCACCCAATGCTCAGCTGCCCTTTGCATATCCCCTACCGCCGCGGCCGCCCTATGCTCAGCCTTATTTTTACGCTCCCTCTCCACAGTATGGCTATGGGTATGGAAAAATGCCTAGATTCAGGCCTTCCATGCGTTATCGCCCTTACTATTACTGAAACTCATCTAAATAGTTCCGATTTATTTTACTTGCATTAGGTTTACTAGTGAGCCTTGCATTACCGTGATTGGATTCTCAAATTCAGCCGGGAAGATTTGATGTGTGATATCGTGGTTAGTGTTGGAACTTTGTTTTGCATGTACTAAACAGACATGCTGGTTGGCATTGGAACTTCGTTCTGCATTATCCTCGTTAGACGTATTGGAACTTACTTTAGGATACTTAAAAAATGTAGGTGGGTTAGAAATGGTAAGTTCTCAAGTTCTGTCATCTATATACTTTGCTCTTTGTTAATTTTTCATGAAAATATATACACATGCACTGTTAATTTTTCATGAAAATATATACACATGCATCTAATGAGTTGTTTATAGAAAGAACTAGCTGGACTGTTTTGGGGATATTTATTTTAAACCAATTTTTTTTTGGTATGGCCTCACTTTTTTTAACATTTTACATTTTTAATCATTAAAAATTTGACTTTTTTATATTTTAAATTCTTAGTCATCACATCTATTCAGAATATTTGATTTGACTCTATGTTTTAAAAGACATATATTTTCAAAAAAACATACATAGGATATAACAATATTTTATATTTTAATATATATTAAACAATAATTTTAAAGCTTCATTAAACATAACAACCCTAAGACTCTATCAAGTTTCTTTTATTTTTTTTTATAGATTTAATGTTATTATTATGGTTTTGGTTGTTGATTTTTTTATAATGTATTATATATGATTTTGGTTATTGATTTTTTTTATAATGTATTATATATGATTTTGGTTGTTGATTGTTTTTTAATGTGTTTGAGGTTTTTAAGGATAGAATGCTAGAACATAGGAAAGGTGACTCAAACACAATGAATTGGAAAGTAATTAACACCAATCTTACACACAAAAGAAGCCTTCAACATTAGATTACATTTCTTGTTGATATTCAATAGTTGATTAGTATTTATGTTCCATATCATACTTATTCTTTAATCTAACACATCTGGTTTTTTTTCAAGTGAAAGTTTAATTTTTTTCCATTTAAGGAATTTGCATTCACCATGGTATTTTTATTTTATTCTTTATTTAAAATCACAAAAGAATGTTTTAATTAAATTTTTAATTATTTATTTAAAATTACAAAAATATTATTAAAAAAAACTATATTAATTAATCTTTTTATTTTTTATTTTAATTACTAAGAGATTACTTTAATTATTTTGTAATTACTAGAAATTGACATATTATCCCCATTTCTAGTATTTCATTTTTTATATTATTTATTAATATTTTGGTTGAAAGTCATGTATATATCAATTCACTATTAAATAGATAATATATGTATAAGGATATTGAAATCTAAAAAAATTATAAAATAATGTGAAAAATATTGAAAACATAATTTTGGAGAAAATATTGTGAAATATAATTTTTAAAATTTAAGTATTATGCTTATGCCTTAATATCATTGTGTATTAAGTATATGGTTTTCAAACCTAATGTGAAAAATAGGGAGAACACTAATTTCAAAAACAATGTTTATGTTAGCTTATATCACAGGAGTCTACAGAAAGTAGAATCATTATTTAGTACATATATAGACTTATTATTTAACTAGAACATGCTCTCGAAGACAATGTTTATGTTAGCTTATATCACATGAGTCTACATAAAGTAGAATAATTATTTAGTACATATAGAAACTTATTATTTAACTAGAACATGCTCACTATAAAACACTTATTTTTATTTTCTATTTGAAGTTGCAAATTGTTATTTTAACTACTTTATTTGCAAAATGCCTTATAATGTATCGTTTTGCTCATATATAGCATTTTACATTGAACTGTAATGGTGTGTATTAAGCATATACATTAAAAACTAACAAATTGTTGCATAATGATGATTTTTACATTTCAGCCTAAATATAATTTTGTAATAAATATTCAACTATGTGTTGTGCATACGCATTCAAAACCAACAAATTGTTGCACATTGAGATTTTTACATTTCATGTCTAAATATCATTATGTAATAAATACTTAGCTCAAAAGAGAAAACTAAAGAGCCTATAGAAAAATTGAATAGATACACAAAATGAATTTAACATAAATATATCATCCTAGAGTAGATGCAAAACTGACAATATTATGAAGTTGACAACACGTGCACTATTTAAAATTATACAAGCATTAAAACATTATACAACTTGCAAATAACATATTTTAGCACATTATTGCACAATAAGTCATGGCATTTCATAGTATATATTATATGTATGTTGCCTCAAATCTAAAATGGCATAGGATTCAATGCATCACATACAAAAAAAATTGCATTTAAAGAAATCTAGAGGTAAGAAGCCAAAATATTATGTGTAAGATATCAAATTTGACAAGTCTACTATATCAAATTAAGTTTTAAAAACCCCAATAGTCATTGAAACGCATAGGCATACAAATTCCTTAAAGCATGGATGTTAAGATATTTATTCCCATTCAAGTTTGAAAGAGGTAGTTGGCACATTTAAAATTGACTAACATTCACCATAGTCTAAAGCTCACATTATCTACCTAATCGCACTACATATAAACCACACTTCTTACATAATATGGATTTATAATGGTGAAAATCTAACACTATAAATAGGCATAGAATTCAGCATCTATCCTTGATATTGTATTCTCCTCGAAGCATAATTTGTAGTTTCCCCAACAAAGATATCTAACCGTCCATCAAAACTTATACCAATAATCCAAAATCATAAAATGGTAATATGTTTACATAGTTCTTCAAAACAAGTTTTAAGTAAAATGTCATTTTTCTACTAGGGTGCTTCTAAATAGTTGATGGATATTTACACCTTAACAAGCACCAAGAAAATTACTCTAACCAAAGGAACCAAGTCGCAATGTTTGACTTCAAGGTGGAGTTATAGATGACATATGTTCAACATCCAAGCCCAAATCATAGTTGAGCAAGGTATCGAGACTATCACTAACAAGAGATTATTCCTTCTCCATTTCATAGTATGAGTACTGCAATCTATATCTCGAAAGACATTTGTTTCTATAAAACTAAACATTGATGAAATGTTTTCATCTCCACATCTATCACTAGAGATGTACTCTTGAGTTGTCTCTTCTAACTTTAAGATCTTTCATGTAATAAAAAATGATGTAAATTTGTGTTAGGATACCTAATATATATTTAAGTTTAAATTCAATAAATGTATTGTCTATTAACAAGTGATAGTCTAAAGGATGAAAGTCAAGTGCATTTGTGATATATAGAATAGATAAACTTTGACAACTATTAATATAATGCTTTTGACAACTAGCAATGTTTTTGATAAATTGACAACTAGCAATGTTTTTGAAAGTTTTGAAAATTCCGTGAAGATTTATAGCAAAAAACTGGTAAACACCAGCAGAAAATAGAGGTCAAAAAGTCCCCTCTTTGAACAACTAGAAAAATAAATACAGTCATTATCCATATCTTTTTCACAGATTTGCATAATTCCTCCTCTTTACAAACACTAATTTAGTTTTAGTTTCCTTTATATTGACCTATCAAGATATCATTACACCCAAGGTTGGAATTTCAAATGACCAACACCTGTCAAAATAGCCAATAAAAATCAAAATCTGAAACATTTTCTGTATTCTAAACCAAATTTTGACTGTCTCCAAAAAAATCTTAGCTGTATTTAAGTTACTTTTAATGGATATTATTAATTTTAAAATTAGAAAGTTAGAAAATTAGTTCTTTCTAACATTAAATTTAACGGTATTCGTTAAAAGTAACTTTCGGCTTAGTTCTATGTTTTCAGCCGAAAACATAAATTAGTTCGACTGAAATATTACGGAATATGAATTAGGAAAAATTATTAGCACAGAATAGACACCTAGATTCATGATTTCACCTTACTAAATTACAAAATGTAGATAAAGTTTGGATTGAAAAAATAAATGCTTACAATGAATTTTTTGTATGATTTTTGCTCATTCAATCATCTTTGGCAATAGCTAGAGAAGACCTAATTGTTGCACTGAGAGTATAGTCATAAGTGTTTCATCATTCACACCTTGTAATGTTCTCCAAGGTGTTATAGTCATATCTTCTAGAAAATCCTTGACGTCAGGGCCTTCTTCACAAGTACTCCATGCAACTACTTCAATTTTTCTACCTTTTGACTTTTTATGTCAATATTATCCCACATGTAAAATATATTTTCAATCAAATACCTATTGACCCCATTCGAAATGTCAATTGAAAATAGTTATCTACGTCTCTGAATGCATCACTTCCTTTCAAACCTTTATGTTTCACATCGTCCTCTTTAATTGGGAAGCCTATTTCCACACAACATTGTTTCTGGAAATATGCATAAACTTTCAATCTATCCCCAGCACATTTTTGTTCAAATTCATTGTAGATAAATTTGACCCTTTGAATGAATGTCATTGATGTCTTATAGTCACTGTCTGTGTTATGATCACATGCTAATAGTTTTTCTTCCACGTATGTTAAACCACCATAAATTATGCATTTGACTATTTGAAAAATGGGGTTTTTGAGAAATGCTTACATTAATTCTCTTCTAGCCTCTTTAGAATGATCCCCCCCCCCTCAAAGCATAAGAGTTGTAATCAAAACACATTGATTCATCAAATGAATCTCTAACAGGAACATCTTTTGGGTCAACAAGAGCTAGGTAGTCAACCACATGTGCATAAGGATTGAGCCTCATTAATGCTTTCAAGTTAAGACATACAAGCGATGTGGTTTACTAATTTGATACTTTTCTTGAACTTCCATTGATCTATAAACTTTCTTAACATTTAAATCAAATGTATGTCCATTTTGAATCAAATTATCCCCCCATAATCGATCTAGAATGGAATTTTGTGTTGTCTTAACAACACCGTCATCTAAATCACCGCTTGGATTGATGATTTCCAAACTATCCCCAAAAATGAGTCACTTTGATTTCTAGTGCTAACATTGGATTCAACATCTTGCCTCCTCATTTTGCTTCTTGAAGTTGGTGTATCTAAATGAACAACTTGTTAATCATGAATAAAAGCACCCTCATCCATATTTTTTTAGAAGAGTGTTTCTTACTCTTACCAGCAGAAGTAACATCCTCATTAGCAACAATTTCTTGATCAAGTTTAGTTAGTAGAGACATTTTTTTAACTTTAACCTTCTTAGGTACTTTAGTTGATTTTTGGATGTCCTTTCCTTTCTATGTTTTTACTTCTTCAACTTGTACATTTTGGTCTCAGTTGTTCCTTAGTGTTTCTCCCTTTTGAAGAGTACGATTAATGACATTTGTAGGGTTTTCTTTAGTGGAAAATTCCCATTTACAACATGAGAAAGTGGCATGGAAAAATCCTGCAAAATAAAAACATTGTTGTATTAAAACTATTACATTGTCATATCATCCAAATTCTAAAGAATTTAAAAACATACAAAAATATAGAAACTTACGCTTTTGTGTTTAATGTCGTGCACGACTCCAACACAAAATTCAGTGAAAATTTTGTCGATTTTATAGTTTGAAACATTCAAACAATATTTGACTTTAACATAGCTCGTAGCTTGTTTCACTAGTGCAGAAACAAAGTCTTTACGTGGAACTAAACAAATATCTCGCAATTAATCCTAACAAGTGATCATTTTTTTTTAGATAAGCAACTGTAACACAATATAAATGAAACTATCTAGCTCCCCTTGATATTTCTCATGTGAAACATTATGTGATGACATAATTTTTTTTTGATGACTTCATTGTTGATATTGATCCATACATGTTTATAGATACCTTTCTTGACGCCATTCACCCTATAAAATAAAATGATAAATTTTAGTTTATCTTCAAAAAACAACATAACTATAATCGTGTGGCTCATTTGGCTTCCCGTCCCCTTTAGTTGCATTGTGCTTAAATTTAATGTAATTTTTTTAAAATATTTTTATTTTTGGTTGAGCCTTGAGTGGGCACCCAAAATTTATAATTTTTTTGATTTAGAGGTTGGGATTCGATGGGCACTTTGGGCTCCTGGGGGAAGCACAGCTCCTCCCTGTTGCTATTAATTGGAAAGTAATTAACAACAATCTTACACACAAGGGAATCCTTCAATAATAGAATACATTTATTGTTGATATTCAATAGTTGCTTAGTATTTATGTTCCATATCCTACTTATTCTCTAATCCAACACATCTATTTTTGTTAGAGGTTCTTAGTCAAATTGGTATATTATCAATACTGGGTGAAATCATCAATTTGGGGGTCTATTTTTGGGGGGCTTATGAGAAAAAAAATGTTGATTTTTCAAGTTTTTCAACTTCGAGCAAAGAAAAATTAGATTTGTATTTAGAATTTCATTTTGTAGTAAAAAAAAAGTTGTGGAGAATTGTGTTAGCTTTCTATTGGTTGTTTTTTAGATTTTTTTTATTGCCATTTGATATGTCATTTTTGAAATTGTTTGATAGTATGTTATTAATTAATGAAATTATGATAAATAGTCATGTTTTGTTACACCGTTTTATTCATTATTCAACTATTGTTCATTGAAAAAAATATATCTTATGAGGATGTAGACAGATTGTACTAAAGGTTGTCTATAAGTTTGTATCCAACAACCGCATGCAATAATGATTAGAATTTTTTGGAGTGGACCAATCTGAAAAACTACCATAAAACTGACATGTTTAGTTTGGCACAACATCTTCCTTAATTTCCAATTCAAAAAAAAAAACTAAAACTTGTACCCTTTTGAAGACAACACATCAATGTTGGGCACCGTGAGTTTTCCAAAAACATTTACCGTGTCTTTAAGAAGTTATTGATTTTTTCATTTCAATGAATTCTATTAAATTTTCAAGCAATCCACACACCTTCTAAGAAATATAATAAATAAAATTAGTAGACCACACCAAATTAAAAAAAAAATAGCATCTATAGAAAGTAGATTGAATTATGCAACTAATGGTATTATTTGTGAAGAGAAATTGAAATTTTTTCGTATGATCCGATCTATCCGAAATTGGAAGAAGAGTTAAAAATAAAATGGAATTCCATTTCAGAAAATTTACAGGTTTTCGGCCGAACAAATATTTTGGGCGAAAGTTACTTTTAACGGATACCATTAATTTTAAAGTGAACGGTATTCGTTAAAATTAACTTTCGCTCGAACTATTTTTTTGGTCGAAAGTTAGTTCTATGTTGTCGGCTGAAAACAGAAATTAGTTCAGCCGAAATATTATGAAATATGAATTCAGAAAAATTATTCGCACAGAATAGACACCCAAATTCACAATTTCACCCTACTAAATTACAAAATGTAGATAAAGTTTGGATTAAAAAAATAAATGCTTACAATGAATTTATTGTATGATTTTCGCTCATTCAATTTTTTAAATTCCTTTGAGCACTCTAAACAATTTCATAGTCTTTGGCAATAGCTAGAGAAGACCTAATTGTTGCATTGAGAGTATAGTCATAACTGTTTCATCCTTCACACCTTGTAATGTTCTCCAAGGTGTTATAGTCATATCTTCTAGAAAATCCTTGACGTCAGGGCCTTCTCCACAACTACTCCATGCAACTGCTTCAATTTTTTTACCTTTTGATTTTTTATGCCAATATTATCCCACATGTAAAATATATCTTCAATCAAATCCCTATTGACCCCATTCTAAATGTCAATTGAAAATAATAATCTACGTCTCTGAATGCATCACTTCCTTTCAAACCTTTATGTTTCACATCGTCCTCTTTAATTGGGAAACCTATTTCCACACAACATTATTTCTGGAAATATGCATAAACTTTGAATATATCCCCACCACATATTTGTTCAAATTCATTGTAGATAAATTTGACCCAAGGATGTATAAGCTGCAAATGCTTGAGAGCCAACTACTCCATTTGACACCCAGCCCAAAGATGAATCCAACAATACATGTTATAAGTAAACAAACCTATTTGAATCACGTCTTGGAATTCTTTCAAGGAGGAGGACATAACCATCAGCAGTAATGACATGAATAACCTCATACAAATATCCCAATTCCGTTATAACATCTTCACATGTGCGTGCATTTGTATTCAAAGATTGCTGAAATTTTGTTTGTCGTATAGTGGAACTTGGATCCCAATCATTAAGAGTAGATGTTTGCACACGAACATCATTATCATGAACAGACATGACATGACTTTTGCAATCCTTTATACTCATGATGATCCTTTTGAACGCCAGCCTACATGTTTCAAAAGGTTAGGCTGCAATAAATGGTAGGCCTTTAGGATAGTCCTAAATCAAGCAAGATAGATTCTCCTTCAAATGAACAAAGGCATCTGGAATCCTTAATCCATACATGTAGAGACACTCTTTAATGGACTCAAATTGTTGCAATAGGCAAGACAAAGGTAAGGTAGAATTAGCAGTTTAAATAAGGTTGCAATCCCCTTCCATACAGTCCACAGAAGGTCACAAAAAATAGTCCAACAAGATCACAATTTATTTTAGCTATCCATAAGGAGATCACACCCATCCTCAGAAACCCAAAAAGAATTCACTCCCATCCTTTATAACGACATTAGGTTCATGACTAAATTCAGTGAACAACAACAAGGTGATAGCCTACTCCAATGAGCATCAACAGAGTCATGGACTGCTCTAATGAGAAGTGGCAAGGTCAAGGGTCAAAATTGGGAAGCCAACAAGGTCATGACTAGCAGTAAGAAGGTACTGTTCAACCCTTAGTTTCCACAAGGAGGTTATGACATGCTCAAAAGCAGCAACAGGAAGGTTGACCCAAATCAAGAGGTCACAGGACAATGACAACCCAACTAAGTGTCACCAAGATAGTCATGGCCCAACCCTAAGGGAATCAAAGATTTAAAAACCTAGCAAGATAAGAGTTGCACACTCACAACTTAGAAGGAGAAGGGTTACAAAGTTGGGGCCCAACCCTAAGGGCATCAAACATCTCATGGCCCAGTAAGAGAAGATTTACACAGTCACATCCCAATAGGATAAACTACTTCAACAAGGGGGTCTCATAAGTTTATTTGGCAATTGGTAATCCAAAATGGATCTGAATTAATCCCTCTTCCAAACTTTGTAACGAAAAAAATCCTTGGAAAAGCTTGAATTCAACAATCAACTTAAATGCTAAAGGCCTAAAAGAAGGTGAAATGAATCACTATGGTTGCCATATGGTTGGCATTTCAACGTAACATTATCATAAACATTGCTTGATTGATGCAAAGACAACCAAACGGATATGGACAAAAATAATGTTGGGGAAGAAGATGGCCAGTAGCAGAGGAATGAGGACTAGGAGTGAAGCAATCTACTCAAAGATTGATGGACGAAGAGGATTCCTAACATGTCCACATGGAACAAAGATCATCTCTGAACCAGAGCAATCTGTAAATTGCTACCATTGAGTAAGAATACATGAAATTTTGATGAAAGTGTATAGCTCATCCTTTTTAATAATTCCTAAGCATACTTAAAACATGCCATTGTTGGTTTTCCATTTGGGTTTCCAGAATAATCTGGTGTCGAATGTGTTTAAATGCTTTGTGACTGAGATCAATCTGGTTGATCGTTGATTTAATTAATGGATCAGCTACAACACTTTTCCTTTGCTGGCTGGCATCTACAGCCCAATTTTTATTTGTTCTATTTTCTTGGTTAATGTATTAGATGGTGCACTGTGCAATAACATGCTATGTAGCCAAACATCTTCAATCCCTGGTGTGGTATGCTTTACATACAGCAAAGCCCAATTATATATATATATATATATAATTCACAGACTAATACTAACAAATGGTTGGTTTACTTGGTGCTCTATTTAAATTCTGTGTGCTTAACTAGTTAGCCTTAACCATCATATGGCACAGGGGAATAGTCATTAATTAAGTGTTGAGTTTGCACCTTCATTATACAACTGCTAACGGAAGTGACTCCTTAAAGCAATTTGTCTCAAGCTTTGCATGGAATTATTTGCCTACAGCCATCGTTATATACATAACTACTTGAGTGATCAAGTCTTTGCAATTAGCTCTAGCCATATATAATGCTTGTGTAATGTTTAACTGTCAGCCTATTTCTGAATTGCAGAATGCCATGCATCTTATTAGCCGTTGGTTTTCTGAATGGGCAGAGTTATAACTATTATAATGCAATAAACAGAGTTGTAACTCAGTTGAGAAACAATCTTGGGCTACTGGTTTTGAATTCGTGTAAACAGTTTTGTTTATTTGAGAATCATTGCAAGGATATAATACCATTCCTTGGTTGAGCATCCATCCAGTGGAAGGCATGGTGAATCCATCTAGCCAAGCTTGAAACCAATTGGAGCGGAGCCATTTATTCATCCCTTTTGGTGAATAGGAAGTAGAGAACAGGAAGCTTTGAACCCAACATTTACAGGATAATGGCAAAGAGTAAAAATTTATTTTGGCCTCAATGTTGATGACACTGACAGGCCATAGGCCTACTGTTTGTTTTGGTTCATCTTGCTAGGTTATGACTTTAAATTACTCTCATCGTCATAATCTTATCTCTATTCCTAGATTCTAATACTAATCGATTATGCCAAATAAAGAGAAAAGTAAAAGTGAAAAATACAAAACCTTCAAATGAAACCTTAGTTTTATGCAAAACAACTATAATCCAATTTGATGGAAATCAGCCACGAATTGAACATAAAAGAAACCCAAAGTAAGCTAACAAAGAGTGAATGCACATAGAATAAGGAAATAAATGATATCACTACATGTCAAAACAAGTGTTAATAGCCTCCAACAAGTAAAAAGGTTATCCACATGAAAAGGTTTATTAAGAATTATGAGTATCTATCCATCGACTATGAGAATAGATCTCGAAGTGGCTAGGTCAAGAGTACGATTAATGACATTTGCACTAGTTTCTTCCTTGGTGTTTCTCCCTTTTGAAGAGTACGATTAATGACATTTGTAGGGTTTTCTTTAGTGGAAAATTTCTATTTACAACATGAGAAAGTGGCATGGAAAAATCCTGCAAAATAAAAACATTGTTGTATTAAAACTATTACATTGTCATATCATCCAACTTATAAAGAATTTAAAAACATACAAAAATATAGAAACTTACGCTTTTGTGTTTAATGTCGTGCACGACTCCAACACAAAATTCAATGAAAATTTTGTCGATTTTATAGTTTGAAACATTCAAACAATATTTGATTTTGACATAGGTCTTAGCTTGTTTCACTAGTGCATAAACAAAGTCTTTACCTGGAACCAAACAAATATTTCGCAATAATCCTAATGAGTGATAATTGTTTTTGTAGATAAGCAAGTGTAGCACAATATAAATGAATACTATCTAGGTTCCCTTGATATTTCTCTTTCACAAACCAAGAATAGTCTATTTTCTCTTTCTCTGGCACATGTTTCTATTCCCTTGCATTTTTGGCTTTTAAATCCTCAATGGACATGACTTCGTCACGTGAAACATTATGTGATGACTTAATTTTTTTTTAACGACTTCATTGTTGATATTGATCCATACATGTTTATAGATACCTTTCTTTACGCCATTCACCCTATACAATAAAATGATAAATTTTAGTTTATCTTCAAAAAACAACATAACTATAATTGCGTGGCCCTTTTGGCTTCCTGTTCCCTTTGGTTGCATTGTGCTTAAATTTAATTAAAAAAAAATTTAATTTTTTTTATTTTTGGTTGAGCCTTGGGAAGGGCACCCAAAATTTACAATTTTTTTGATTTAGAGGTTGGGATTCGATGGGCACTTTGGGCTCCTGCAGGGAGCACAACTCCTCCCTATTGCTGTTAATTGGAAAGTAATTAACAACAATCTTACACACAAGGAAATCCTTCAATATTGGAATACATTTCTTGTTGATATTCAATAGTTGCTTAGTATTTGTGTTGCATATCCTACTTATTCTCTAATCCAGCACATCTTATTTTGTTAGAGGTTCTGAGTCAAATTGGTATATTATCAATACTGGGTGAAATCATGAATCTGGGGGTCTATTTTGAGGGGGTTATGAGAAAAGGAGTGTTGATTTTCCAAGTTTGTCAACTTCGAGCAAAGAAAAATTAGATTTCTATGTAGAATTTCATTTTGTAGTAAAAAAAAAGTTGTGGAGAATTGCGTTAGCTTTCTATCGGTTCTTTTTTACATTTTTTTATTGGCATTTGATATGTCATTTTTGAAATTGTTTGATAGTATGTTATTAATTAATGAAATTATGATAAATAGTCATTTTTTTTACACGGTTTATTCATTATTCAACTATTGTTCATTGAGAAAAATATATTTTATGATGGTCTAGATAGATTGTACTAAAGGCTGTCTATAAGTTTGTATCCAACAACCGCATGCAATAATTATTACAATTTTTTGAAGTGGACCATTCTAAAAAACTACCATAATACTGACATGTTTAGTTTGGCACAACATCTTCCCTAATTTTCAATTCAAAAAAAAAACTAAAAGTACCCTTTTGAAGACAACACATCAATGTTGGGCACCGTGAGTTTTCCAGATAATTTTACCGTGTCTTTAAGAAGTTATTGATTTTTTAATTTCAATGAATTCTATTAAATTTTGAAGCAACCCACACACCTTCTAAGAAATATAATAAATAAAATTAGTGGACCGCACCAAATTAAAAAAAATAGCATCTATAGAAAGTAGATTGAATTATGCAATGAATGGTATTATTTGTGAAGAGAAATTGTAATTGTTTCATATGATTCGATCTATCCGAAATTGGAAGAAGAGTAAAAAATCAAATGGAATTCCATTTCTGAAAATTTACAGGTTTTCGGCCGAACAAATATTTTGGCTGAAAGTTACTTTTAACGGATACTGTTAATTTTAAAATTAGAAAGATAGAAGGTTAGTTCTTTCTAACTTTAAAGTTAACGGTATTCATTAAAAGTACCTTTTGGTCGAACTATTTTTTCGATCGAAAGTTAGTTCTATGTTTTTGGCTGAAAACATAAATTAGTTTGGCCGAAATATTATGAAATATGAATTCGAAAAAATTATTCGCACATAATAGACACCTACATTCATGATTTCACCTTACTAAATTACAAAATGTATATAAAGTTTGGGTTGAAAAAATAAATGCTTACAATAAATTTTTTGTATGATTTTCGCTCATTCAATTTTTTAATTTCCTTCGAGCACTCTAAACAATTTCATCATCTTGGCAATACCTAGAGAAGACCTAATTGTTGCACTGAGAGTATATTCATAAGTGTTTCATCCTTCACATCTTTTAATGTTCTCCAAGGTTTTATAGTCATATCTTTTGGCAAATCCTTGACGTCAAGGGCTTCTTCACAACTACTCCATGCAACTGCTTCAATTTTTTACCTTTTGATTTTTTATGCCAATATTATCCCACATGTAAAATATATCTTCAATTAAATCCCCTATTGACCCCATTCTAAATGTCAATTGACAATAGTTATCTACATCTCCAAATGCATCACTTTCTTTCAAACCTGTATGTTTCACATCGCCCTCTTTAATTGGGAAACCAAATTCCACACAACATTGTTTATTGAAATATGCATAAACTTTCAATCTATCCCCACCACATATTTGTTCAAATTCATTGTAGATAAATCTGACCCTTTGAATGAATGTCATTGACGTCCTATAGTCATTGTCTGTGTTATGATTACATGCTAATAGTTTTTCTTCCATGTACGTTAAACCACAATAAATTATGCATTTAACTGTTTGAAAAATAGGGTTTTTGAGAAAAGCTTTAATTAATTCTCTTCTAGCCTCTTTGGAATGATTCCCCCACCCAAAGCATAATAGTTGTAATCAAAACACCTTGATTCATCAAATGAATCTCTAACATGAACATCTTTTGGGTCAACAAGAGCTAGGTAGTCAACCACATGTGCATAAGGATTGAGCCTCATTAATGCTTTCAAGCTAGAAATTACAAGTGATGTGGTTTGCTAATTTGATACTTTTCTTGAACTTTTGTTGATATATAAACTTTCTTAACATTTAAATCAAATGTATGTCCATTTTGAACCAAATTATCCCCCCATAATCGATTCAGAATGGCATTTTGTGTTGTCTTAACAACGCCATCATCTAAATCACCGCGTGGATTGATGATTTCCAAACTATCTCCAAAAAATTCACTTTTATTTCCAGTCCTAACATTGGATTCAACATATTGTCTCCTCATTTTTCTTCTTTCTGTTGATGTATATAAATGAACAACTTGTTAATCAGGAATGAAAGCACCCTCATCCATATTTTTTTAGAAGAGTGTTTCTTACTCTTACTAGCAGAAGTAACATCCTCATAATCAACAATTTCTTGATCAAGTTTAGTTAGGAGAGACATTTTTTTAACTTTAACCTTCTTAAGTACTTTAGTTGATTTTTGGATGTCCTTTTCATTTTGTGTTTGTACTTCTTCACCTTGTACACTTTGCACTCATTTTTTCCTTGGTGTTTCTCCCTTTTGAAGAGTACGATTAATGACATTTGTAGGGTTTTCTTTAGTGGAAAATTTCCATTTACAACATGAGAAAGTGGCATGGAAAAATCCTACAAAATAAAAACATTGTTGTATTAAAACTATTACATTGTCATATCATCCAAATTATAAAGAATTTAAAAACATACAAAAATATAGAAACTTACGCTTTTGTGTTTAATGCCATGCACAACTCCAACACAAAATTCAGTGAAAATTTTATCTCTTTTATAGTTTGAAACATTCAAACAATATTTGATTTTTACATAGGTCTTAGCTTGTTTCACTAGTGCATAAACAAAGTCTTTACGTCGAACCAAACAAATATCTCGCAATAATCCTAATGAGTGATAATTGTTTTTTCAGATAAGCAAGTATAGCACAATATAAATGAATATTATCTAGGTTCCCTTGATATTTCTCTTTCAGAAACCAAGAATAGTCTATTTTCTCTTTCTTTGGCGCATGTTTCCATTCCCTTGCATTTTTTGCTTTTAAATCCTCAATGGACATGACTTCGTCATGTGAAACATTATGTGATGACTTAATTTTTTTTTAATGACTTCATTGTTGATATTTATCCATACATGTTTATAGATACCTTTCTTGACGCCATTCACCCTATAAAAGAAAATGATAAATTTTAATTTAACTTCAAAAAACAACATAACTATAATCGCATGGCCCGTTTGGCTTCCTGTTCCCTTTGGTTGCATTCTGCTTAAATTTAATGTATTTCTTTTTTAAATCTTTTTATTTTTGGTTGATCCTTGGGTGGGCACCCAAAATTTACAATTTTGTTTATTTATAGGTTGGGATTCGATGGGAACTTTGGGCTCCTGGGGGGAGCACAGCTCCTCCCTGTCGCTGTTAATTGGAAAGTAATTAACAACAATCTTACACACAAGGGAATCCTTCAATATTAGAATAGATTTTGTTTTGATATTCAATACTTGCTTAGTATTTATGTTCCATATCCTGCTTATTCTCTAATCCAGCACATCTTATTTTGTTAGAGGTTCTGAGTCAAATTGGTATATTATCAATACTGGGTGAAATCATGAATCTGGGGGTCTATTTTTGGGGGGGTTATGAGAAATCCAGTGTTGATTTTGCAAGTTTGTCAAGTTCAAGAAAAGAAAAATTAGATTTGTATTTAGAATTTCATTTTGTAGTAAAAAAAAAGTTGTGGAGAATTGTGTTAGCTTTCTATCGGTTATTTTTTAGATTTTTTTATTGGCATTTGATATGTCATTTTTGAAATTGTTTGATTGTGTGTTATTAATTAATGAAATTATGATAAATAGTCATGTTTCTTTACATCGGTTTATTCATTATTAAACTATTGTTCATTGAAAGAAATATATCTTATGATGATGTATACAGATTGTTCTAAAGACTGTCTATAAGTTTGTATCCAACAACCGTATGCAATAATTATTAGAATTTTTTGAAGTGGACCAATCTGAAAAACTACCATAAAACTAACATGTTTAGTTTGCCACAGCATCTTCCCTAATTTCCAATTCAAAGAAAAAAAATAAAAGTACCCTTTTGAAGACAACACATCAATGTTGGGCACCGTGAGTTTTCCAAAAAAAATTATCGTGTCTTTAAGAAGTTATTGATTTTTTCATTTCAATGAATTCTATTAAATTTTGAAGCAATCCACACACCTTCTAAGAAATATAATAAATAAAATTAGTGGACCGCACCAAATTAAAAAAAGAATAGCATCTATAGAAAGTAGATTGAATTATGCAACTAATGGTATTATTTGTGAAGAGAAATTGTAATTGTTTCATATGATCCGATCTATCCGAAATTGGAAGAAGAGTAAAAAATGAAATGGAATTCTATTTCTGAAAATTTAAAGGTTTTCGGTTGAACAAATATTTCGGCCTAAAGCTACTTTTAACGAATACCATTAATTTTAAAATTAGAAAGTTAGTTCTTCCTAACTTTAAATTTAACGGTATTCGTTAAAATTAACTTTCAGACGAACTATTTTTTCAGCTGAAAGTTAGTTCTATGTTTTCAAACGAAAACATAAATTACTTCGGTCGAAATATTACGAAATATGAATTCAGAAAAATTATTCGCATAGAATAGACACCCAGATTCACTATTTCACCCTATTAAATTACAAAATGTAGACAAAGTTTGGATTGAAAAAATAAATCCTTACAATGAATTTTTTGTATGATTTTCTCTCATTCAATTTTTAATTTCCTTCGAGCACTCTAAACAATTTCATTATCTTTGGCAATAGCTAGAGAATACCTAATTGTTGCACCGAGAGTATAGTCATAAGTGTTTCATCCTTCACACCTTGTAATGTTCTCCAAGGTGTTATAGTCATATCTTCTGGAAAATCCTTGACGTCAGGGCCTTCTTCACAACTACTCCATGCAACTGCTTCAATTTTTTTACCTTTTGATTTTTTATGCCAATATTATCCCACATGTAAAATATATCTTCAATCAAATCCACTATTGACCCCATTCTAAATGTCAATTGACAATAGTTATCTATGTCTCCAAATGCATCACTTCCTTTCAAACCTTTATGTTTCACATCGTCCTCTTTAATTGGGAAACCTTTTTCAACACAACATTGTTTCTAGAAATATGCATAAACTTTAAATCTATCCCCACCACATATTTGTTCAAATTCATTGTATATAAATTTGACCCTTTGAATGAATGTCATTGACGTCCTATAGTCATTGTCTATGTTATGATCACATGCTAATAGTTTTTCTTCCATGTATGTTAAACCACCATAAATTATGCATTTGACTATTTGAAAAATGGCGTTTTTGAGAAACGCTTGAATTAATTCTCATCTAGCCTCTTTATAATGATTCCCCCCCTCCCCCAAAGCATAATAGTTGTAATCAAAACACCTTGATTCATCAAATGAATCTCTAACAAGAACATCTTTTGGGTCAACAAGATCTAGGTATTCAACCACATGTGCATAAGGATTGAGCCACATTAATGCTTTCAAGTTAGAACATTCAAGCGATGTTGTTTGCTAATTTGATACTTTTCTTGAACTTCCGTTGGTCTATAAACTTTCTTAACATTTAAATCAAATGGATGTCCATTTTGAACCAAATTATCCCCCCATAATCGATCCAGAATAGAATTTTGTGTTGTCTTAACAACACCATCATCTAAATCACCGCCTGGATTGATGATTTCCAAACTATCCCCAAAAATTTCACTTTGATTTCCAGTGCTAACATTAGATTCAACATCTTGTCTCCTCATTTTTCTTCTTGAAGTTGGTGTATCTAAATGAACAACTTGTTAATCAAGAATGAAAGCACCCTCATCCATACTTTTTTTAGAAGAGTGTTTCTTACTCTTACCAACAGAAGTAACATCCTCATTAGCAATAATTTCTTGAGCAAGTTTAGTTAGGAGAGACATTTTTTAACTTTAAACTTCTTAGGTACTTTAGTTGATTTTTGGATGTCCTTTCCTTTCTGTGTTTTTACTTCTTTAGCGTGTACATTTTGCACTCATTTCTTTCTTGTTGTTTCTTCCTTTTGAATAGTACGATTAATGACATTTGTAGGGTTTTCTTTAGTGGAAAATTTCCATTTACAACATAATAAAGTGGCATGGAAAAATCCTACAAAATAAAAACATTCATGTATTAAAACTATTACATTGTCATATTATCCAAATTATAAAGAATTTAAAAATATACAAAAATATAGAAACTTACGTTTTTGTGTTTAATGTCGTGCACGAGTCCAACACAAAATTCAGTGAAAATTTTGTCGATTTTATAGTTTGAAACATTCAAACAATATTTGATTTTGACATAGGTCTTAGCTTGCTTAACTAGTGCATTAACAAAGTCTTTACTTGGAACCAAACAAATATCTCACAATAATCCTAATGAGTGATAATTGTTTTTTCAGATAAGAAAGTGTAGCACAATATAAATGAATACTATCTAGGTTCCCTTGATATTTCTCTTTCAGAAGCTAAGAATAGTCTATTTTCTCTTTCTTTGGCGCAAGTTTCCATTCCCTTGCATTTTTGGCTTTTAAATCCTCAATGGACATGACTTCGTCATGTGAAACATTATGTGATGACATAAAAAAAAATTAACGACTTCATTGTTGATATTGATCCATACATGTTTATAGATACCTTTCTTAACGCCATTCACCCCATAAAATAAAATGATAAATTTTAGTTTATCTTCAAAAAACAACATAACTATAATCGTGTGGCCCTTTTGGCTTCTTTTCCCCTTTGGTTGCATTGTGCTTAAATTTAATGTAATTTTCTTTTATTTTTGGTTGAGCCTTGGGTGGGCACCCAAAATTTACAATTTTTTTGATTTAGAGGTTGGGATTCGATGGGAACTTTGGGCTCTTGGGGGGAGCACAGCTCCTCCCTGTTGCTGTTAATTGGAAAGTAATTAACAACAATCTTACACACAAGGGAATCCTTCAATATTAGAATACATTTCTTGTTGATATTCAATAGTTGCTTAGTATTTATGTTCCATATCCTACTTATTCTCTAATCCAACGCATCTTATTTTGTTAGAGGTTCTTCGTCAAATTGGTATATTATCAATACTAGGTGAAATCATGAATCTGGGGGTCTATTTTGGGGGGGAAGTTATGAGAAAAGCAATGTTGATTTTCAAAGTTTGTCAACTTCGAGCAAAGAAAAATTTGATTTGTATTTATAATTTCATTATGTACTAGAAAAAAAAATTGTGGAGAATTGCGTTAGCTTTCTATCGGTTATTTTTTAGATTTTTTTTGGCATATGATATGTCATTTTTGAAATTGTTTGATAGTATGTTATTAATTAATGAAATTATGATAAATAGTCATGTTTTTTTACACCGGTTTATTCATTATTCAACTATTGTTCATTGAAATAAATATATCTTATGATGATATAAACAGATTGTACTAAAGGCCTACTAAAGGCTATCTAAAGCTACAAAATAAAAACATTCATCTATTAAAACTACTACATTGTCATATTATCCAAATTATAAAGAATTTAAAAACATACAAAAATATAGAAAGTTACGCTTTTGTGTTTAATGTCGTGCACGAGTCCAACACAAAATTCAGTGAAAATTTTGTCGATTTTATAGTTTGAAACATTCAAACAATATTTGATTTTGACATAGGTCTTAGCTTGCTTAACTAGTGCATTAACAAAGTCTTTACCTAGAACCAAACAAATATCTCACAATAATCCTAATGAGTGATAATTGTTTTTTTAGATAAGCAAGTGTAGCACAATATAAATAAGTACTATCTAGGTTCCCTTGATATTTCTCTTTCAGAAACCAAGAATAGTCTATTTTCTCTTTCTCTGACGCATGTTTCCATTCCCTTGCATTTTTGGATTTTAAATCCTCAATGGACATGACTTCGTCATGTGAAACATTATGTGATGACACAAAAAAAAATTAACGACTTCATTGTTGATATTGATCCATACATGTTTATAGATACCTTTCTTAACGCCATTCACCCCATAAAATAAAATGATAAATTTTAGTTTATCTTCAAAAAACAACATAACTATAATCGCGTGGCCCTTTTGGCTTCTTGTCCCCTTTGGTTGCATTGTGCTTAAATTTAATGTAATTTTTTTATTTTTGGTTGCGCCTTGGGTGGGCACCCAAAATTTACAATTTTTTTGATTTAGAGGTTGGGATTCGATGGGCACTTTGGGCTCCTGGGGGGAGCACAGCTCCTCCCTGTTGCTGTTAATTGGAAAGTAATTAACAACAATATTACACACAAGGGAATCCTTCAATATTAGAATACATTTCTTGTTGATATTCAATAGTTGCTTAGTATTTATGTTCCATATCCTACTTATTCTGTAATCCAACGCATCTTATTTTGTTAGAGGTTCTTCGTCGAATTGGTATATTATCAATACTAGGTGAAATCATGAATCTGGGGGTCTATTTTGGGGGGGCGGTTATGAGAAAAGCAATGTTAATTTTCCAAGTTTGTCAACTTCGAGCAAAGAAAAATTAGATTTGTATTTAGAATTTCATTATGTACTAAAAAAAAAGTTGTGGAGAATTGTGTTAGCTTTCTATCGGTTATTTTTTAGATTTTTTTTTGGCATTTGATATGTCATTTTTGAAATTGTTTGATAGTATGTTATTAATTAATGAAATTATGATAAATAGCCATGTTTTTTTACACCCGTTTATTCATTATTCAACTATTTTTCATTGAAATAAATATATCTTATGATGATATAAACAGATTGTACTAAAGGCTATCTATAAGTTTGTATCCAACAACCGCATGCAATAATGATTAGAATTTTTTGAAGTGGACCAATCTGAAAAACTACAATAAAACTGACATGTTTAGTTTGGCACAACATATTCCCTAATTTCCAATTTAAAAAAAAAACAAAAAGTAGCCTTTTGAGGACAACACATCAATGTTGGGCACCGTGAGTTTTCCAAAAAAAATTATCATGTCTTTAAGAAGTTATTGATTTTTTCATTTCAGTGAATTCTATTAAATTTTGAAGCAATCCACACACCTTCTATGAAATATAATAAATAAAATTAGTGCATCGCACCAAATTAAAAAAAAATAGCATCTATAGAAAGTAGATTGAATTATGCAACTAATGGTATTATTTGTGAAGAGAAATTGTAATTGTTTCATATGATCCGATCTATCCAAACTTGGAAGAAGAGTAAAAAATGAAATGCTATTCCATTTCTGAAAATTTACAGGTTTTCGGCTGAACAAATATTTCGGTTGAAAGTTACTTTTAACGGATACCATTAATTTTAAAATTAGAAAGTTAGAAAGTTAGTTCTTTATAACTTTAAATTTAATGATATTCGTTAAAAGTACCTTTCGTTCGAACTTTTTTTTCGGTCGAAAGTTAGTTCTATGTTTTCGCCCGAAAACATAAATTAGTTCAGCCGAAATATTACGAAATATGAATTCGGAAAAATTATTCGCACATAATAGACACCTAGATTCATGATTTCACCCTACTAAATTACAAAATGTAGATAAAGTTTGGGTTGAAAAAATAAATGCTTACAATGAATTTTTTGTATGATTTTCGCTCATTCAATTTTTAATTTCCTTCAAGCACTCTAAACAATTTCATTATCTTTGGCAATAGCTAGAGAATACCTAATTGTTGCACTGAGAGTATAGTCATAAGTGTTTCATCCTTCACACCTTGTAATGTTCTCCAAGGTGTTATAGTAATATCTTCTGGAAAATCCTTGATGTCAGGGCCCTCTTCACAACTACTCCATGCAACTGCTTCAATTTTTTTACCTTTTGATTTTTTAAGGCAATATTATCCCACATGTAAAATATATCTTCAATCAAATCCCCTATTGACCCCATTCTAAATGTTAATTGAAAATAGTTATCTACGTCTCCGAATGCATCACTTCCTTTCAAACCTTTATGTTTCACATCGTCCTCTTTAATTGGGAAACCTATTTCAACACAACATTGTTTCTGGAAATATGCATAAACTCTGAATCTATCCCTACCACATATTTGTTCAAATTCATTGTAGATAAATTTGACCCTTTGAATGAATGTCATTGACGTCCTATATTCATTGTCTATGTTATGATCACATGCTAATAGTTTTTCTTCCATATATGTTAAACCACCATAAATTATGCATTTGACTATTTGAAAAATGGCGTTTTTGAGAAACGCTTGAATTAATTCTCATCTAGCCTCTTTATAATGATTCCCCCCCTCACCCAAAGAATAATAGTTGTAATCAAAACACCTTGATTCATCAAATGAATCTCTAACAAGAACATCTTTTGGGTCAACAAGATCTAGGTAGTCAACCACATGTGCATAAGGATTGAGCCACATTAATGCTTTCAAGTTAGAAAATTCAAGCGATGTGGTTTGCTAATTTGATACTTTTCTTGAACTTCTGTTGATCTATAAACTTTCTTAACATTTAAATCAAATGGATGTCCATTTTGAACCAAATTATTCCCCCATAATCGATCCAGAATAGAATTTTGTGTTGTCTTAACAACACCATCATCTAAATCACTACCTAGATTGATGATTTCCAAACTATCCCCAGAAATTCACTTTGATTTCCAGTGCTAACATTAGATTCAACATCTTGTCTCCTCATTTTTCTTCTTGAAGTTGGTGTATCTAAATGAACAACTTGTTAATCAAGAATGAAAGCGCCCTCGTCCATACTTTTTTTAGAAGAGTGTTTCTTACTCTTACCAGCAGAAGTAACATCCTCATCAGCAACAATTTCTTGACCAAGTTTAGTTAGGAGAGACATTTTTTAACTTTAAACTTCTTAGGTACTTTAGTTGATTTTTGGATGTCCTTTCCCTTTTGTGTTTTTACTTCTTTAGCGTGCACATTTTGCACTCATTTCTTTCTTGTTGTTTCTCCCTTTTGAAGAGTATGATTAATGACATTTGTAGGGTTTTCTTTAGTGGAAAATTTCCATTTACAACATGAGAAAGTGGCATGGAAAAATCCTACAAAATAAAAACATTCATGTATTAAAACTACTACGTTGTCATATTATCCAAATTATAAAGAATTTAAAAACATACAAAAATATAGAAAGTTACGCTTTTGTGTTTAATGTCGTGCACGAGTCCAACACAAAATTCAGTGAAAATTTTGTCGATTTTATAGTTTGAAACATTCAAACAATACTTGATTTTGACATATGTCTTAGCTTGCTTAACTAGTGCATTAACAAAGTCTTTACCTGGAACCAAACAAATATCTCACAATAATCTTAATGAGTGATAATTGTTTTTTCAGATAAGCAAGTGTAGCACAATATAAATGAATACTATCTAGGTTCCCTTGATATTTCTCTTTCAGAAACCAAGAATAGTCTATTTTCTCTTTCTCTGGCGCATGTTTCCATTCCCTTGCATTTTTGGCTTTTAAATCCTCAATGGACATGACTTCGTCATGTGAAACATTATGTGATGACATAAAAAAAAATTAACGACTTCCATTAGAGGAAATTTCAACTCAAAATGGGCCTCCTAAAATGAACTAATAAAATAATAGTTAAACTAATAAAATAATATTTATTAATTTTGAAGGAAGTAAAGAAAAAAACTACTTTTTTGTTTGTATTTTTGACATATATCCCTGTGTTTTTACTCAAATTTCGATCAGGAGAGCTCGTTGGATGCGGAATTAAATTCCGTGTCTAATGAGTACCCACTCAGGATACTTTTGACGGACCCTGCTACCCCAAAAACAAGAAATACCTAGAAAAACATAATGATGATGTCATCATTCCATTTTTCCAGGTATTTCTAATTTTTGGGGTAGCGGGGTCCGTCAAAAGTATGCCGAGTGGGTACTCGTTGGATGCAGAATTTAATTCCACATCCAACGAGCTCTCCCGATCGAAATTTGAGTAAAAACACAGGGAGATATGTCAAAAATACAAACAAAAAAAGTAGTTTTTTTTATGATACCTATCCCCAAATTTATATTAAAAAGGTGTTTAAGACCTATACGGTATTTCAAATTTAAAGCAATTTCATTGGCTAACACATGATGACATGGAATTTGAATAAAAGTTAAAAGGCCCATTTTGAGTTGAAATTTCCTCTAATGATTGTTGATATTGATCCATACATGTTTATAGATACATTTCTTAACGTCATTCGCCCCATAAAATAAAATGATAAATTTTAGTTTATCTTCAAAAAACAACATAACTATAATCGCGTGGCCCTTTTGGCTTCTTGTCCCCTTTGGTTGCTTTGTGCTTAAATTTAATGTAATTTTTTTATTTTTGGTTGAGCCTTGGGTGGGCACCCAAAATTTACAATTTTTTTGATTTACAGGTTGGGATTCGATGGGAACTTTGGGTTCCTGGGGGCGAGCATAGCTCCTCCCTGTTGTTGTTAATTGGAAAGTAATTAACAACAATATTACACAAAAGAGAATCCTTCAATATTAGAATACATTTCTTGTCGATATTCAATAGTTGCTTAGTATTTATGTTCCATATCCTACTTATTCTCCAATCCAACGCATCTTATTTTGTTAGAGGTTCTTAGTCAAATTGGTATATTATCAATACTAGGTGAAATCATGAATCTGGGGGTCTATTTTGGGGGGGCGGTTATGAGAAAAGCAATGTTGATTTTCCAAGTTTGTCAACTTCGAGCAAAGAAAAATTAGATTTGTATTTAGAATTTCATTATGTACTAAAAAAAAAAGTTGTGGAGAATTGTGTTAGCTTTCTATCGGTTATTTTTTAGATTTTTTTTTGGCATTTGATATGTCATTTTTGAAATTGTTTGATAGTATGTTATTAATTAATGAAATTATGATAAATAGTCATGTTTTTTTACACCCGTTTATTCATTATTCAACTATTGTTCATTGAAATAAATATATCTTATGATGATATAAACAGATTGTACTAAAGGCTATCTATAAGTTTGTATCCAACAACCGCATTCAATAATGATTAGAATTTTTTGAAGTGGACCAATCTGAAAAACTACAATAAAACTGACATGTTTAGTTTGACACAACATATTCCCTAATTTCCAATTTAAGAAAAAAAACAAAAAGTAGCCTTTTGAGGACAACACACCAATGTTGGGCACCGTGAGTTTTCCAAAAAAAATTATCGTGTCTTTAAGAAGTTATTGATTTTTTCATTTCAGTGATTTCTATTAAATTTTGAAGCAATCCACACACCTTCTAAGAAATATAATAAATAAAATTAGTGCATCGCACCAAATTAAAAAAAAATAGAATCTATAGAAAGTAGATTGAATTATACAACTAATGGTATTATTTGTGAAGAGAAATTGTAATTGTTTCATATGATCCGATCTATCCAAAATTGGAAGAAGAGTAAAAGATGAAATGGAATTCCATTTCTGAAAATTTACAGGTTTTCGGCCGAACAAATATTTCGGCTGAAAGTTACTTTTAACGGATACCATTAATTTTAAAATTAGAAAGTTAGAAAGTTAGTTCTTTATAACTTTAAATTTAATGATATTCGTTAAAAGTACCTTTCTTTTCGAGCTATTTTTTCAGTCGAAAGTTAGTTCTATGTTTGCGGCCGAAAACATAAATTAGTTCGGCCAAAATATTACGAAATATGAATTCGGAAAAATTATTCGCACATAATAGACACCTAGATTCATGATTTCACCCTACTAAATTACAAAATGTAGATAAAGTTTGGGTTGAAAAAATAAATGCTTACAATGAATTTTTTGTATGATTTTCATTCATTCAATTTTTTAATTTCCTTCGAGCACTCTAAACAATTTCATCATCTTTGGCAATACCTAGAGAAGATGTAATTGTTGCGCCGAGAGTATAGTCATAAGTGTTTCATCCTTCACATCTTGTAATGTTCTCCAAGGTGTTATAGTCATATCTTCTGGCAAATCCTTGACGTCAAGGGCTTCTTCACAACTACTCCATGCAACTGCTTCAATTTTTTACCTTTTGATTTTTTATGCCAATATTATCACACATGTAAAATATATCTTCAATCAAATCCCCTATTGACCCCATTCTAAATGTCAATTGACAATAGTTATCTACGTCTCCAAATGCATCACTTCCTTTCAAACCTTTATGTTTCACATCGTCCTCTTTAATTGGGAAACCTATTTCCACACAACATTGTTTCTTGAAATATGCATAAACTTTCAATCTATCCCACCACATATTTGTTTAAATTCATTGTAGATAAATATGACTCTTTGAATGAATGTCGTTTACGTCCTATAGTCATTGTCTGTGTTATGATCACATGCTAATAATTTTTTTTCCATGTATGTTAAACCACCATAAATTATGCATTTGACTGTTTGAAAAATGGGGTTTTTGAGAAACGCTTTAATTAATTCTCTTCTAGCCTCTTTGGAATGATTCCCCCACCCAAAGCATAATAGTTGTAATCAAAACACCTTGATTCATCAAATGAATCTCTAACACGAACATCTTTTGGGTCAACAAGAGCTAGGTAGTCAACCACATGTGCATAAGGATTGAGCCTCATTAATGCTTTCAAGCTAGAACATACAAGTGATGTGGTTTGCTAAGTTGATACTTTTCTTGAAATTATGTTGATCTATAAACTTGCTTAACATTTAAATCAAATGTATGTCCATTTTGAACCAAATTATCCCCCCATAATCGATCCAGAATGGCATTTTGTGTTGTCTTAACAACACCATGATCTAAATCACTGCGTGGATTGATGATTTCCAAACTATCCCCAAAAATTTCACTTTGATTTCTAGTCCTAACATTGGATTCAACATCTTGTCTCCTCATTTTTCTTCTTTCTATTGATGTATATAAATGAACAACTTGTTAATCAGGAATGAAAGCACCCTCATCCATATTTTTTTAGAAGAGTGTTTCTTACTCTTACTAGCAGAAGTAACATCCTCATCAACAACAATTTCTTGATCAAGTTTAGTTAGGAGAGACATTTTTTTAACTTTATCCTTCTTAAGTACTTTAGTTGATTTTTGGATGTCCTTTCCTTTTTTTGTTTGTACTTCTTCAGCTTGTACATTTTGTACTCATTTCTCCCTTGGTGTTTCTCCCTTTTGAAGAGTACGATTAATGACATTTGTAGGGTTTTATTTAGTGGAAAAATTCCATTTACAACATGAGAAAGTGGCATGGAAAAATCCTACAAAATAAAAACATTGTTGTATTAAAACTATTACATTGTCATATCATCCAAATTACAAAGAATTTAAAAGCATACAAAAATATAGAAATTTACGCTTTTGTGTTTAATGTCGTGCACAAGTCCAACAGAAAATTCACTGAAAATTTTATCGCTTTTATAGTTTGAAACATTCAAACAATATTTGATTTTTACATAGGTATTAGCTTGTTTCACTAGTGCATAAACAAAGCCTTTACCTGGAACCAAACAAATATCTCGCAATAATCCTGATGAGTGATAATTGTTTTTTTCATATAAGCAAGTGTAGCACAATATAAATGAATATTATCTAGGTTCCCTTGATATTTCTCTTTCAGAAACCAAGAATAGTCTATTTTCTCTTTCTTTGGTGCATGTTTCCATTCCCTTGAATTTTTTGCTTTTAAATCCTCAATGGACATGACTTCGTCATGTGAAACATTATGTGATGACTTTTTTTTTAATGACTTCATTGTTGATATTGATCCATACATGTTTATAGATACCTTTCTTGATGCCATTCACCCTATAAAAGAAAATGATAAATTTTAGTTTATCTTCAAAAACAACATAACTATAATCGCATGGCCCTTTTGGCTTCCCATTCCCTTTGGTTGCATTCTGCTTAAATTTAATGTATTTATTTTTGAAATCTTTTTATTTTTGGTTGAGCCTTGGGTGGGCACTCAAAATTTACAATTTTTTTGACTTAGAGGTTGGGATTCGATGGGAACATTGGGCTCTTGGGGGGAGCACAGCTTTTCCCTGTTGCTGTTAATTGGAAAGTAATTAACAACAATACTAACACACAAGGAAATCCTTCAATATTAGAATACTTTTCTTGTTGATATTCAATAGTTGCTTAGTATTTATGTTCCATATCTTTCTTATTCTCTAATCCAACACATCTTGTTTTGTTAGAGGTTCTTAGTCAAATTGGTATATTATCAATACTGGGTGAAATCATGAATCTGGGTGTCTATTTTTGGGGGAATTATGAGAAAACCAGTGTTGATTTTCCAAGTTTGTCAAGTTCGAGAAAAGAAAAATTAGATTTGTGTTTAGAATTTCATTTTGTAGTAAAAAAAAATTGTGGAGAATTGTGTTAGCTTTCTATCAGTTATTTTTTAGATTTTTTTTATTGGCATTTGATATGTCATTTTTGAAATTGTTTGATAGTGTGTTATTAATTAATGAAATTATGATAAATAGTCATGTTTGTTTACACCGTTTTATTCATTATTCAATTATTTTTCATTGAAAGAAATATATCTTACGATAATCTAGACATATTGTTCTAAAGGTTGACTATAAGTTTGTATCCAACAACCGCATGCAATAATTATTAGAATTTTTTGAAGTGGACCAATCTGAAAAACTACCATAAAACTGACATGTTTATTTTACCACAGCATCTTCCCTAATTTCCAATTCAAAGAAAAAAACTAAAAGTACACTTTTGAAAACAACACATCAATGTTGGGCACCATGATTTTTCCAAATTTTTTTATCGTGTCTTTAAGAAGTTATTGATTTTTTCATTTCAATGAATTCTATTAAATTTTGAAGAAATCCACACACCTTCTAAGAAATATAATAAATAAAATTAGTGGACCACACCAAATTTAAAAAAAATAGCATCTATAGAAAGTAGATTGAATTATGCAACTAATGGTATTATTTGTGAAGAGAAATTGTAATTGTTTCATATGATCCGATCTATCTGAAATTGGAAGAAGAGTAAAAAATGAAATGGAATTCCATTTCTAAAAATTTAAAGGTTTTCAGCTGAACAAATATTTCGGCCTAAAGTTACTTTTAACAAATACCGTTAATTTTAAAATTGGAAAGTTAGAAAGTTAGTTCTTCCTAACTTTAAAGTTAACGGTATTCGTTAAAAGTAACTTTCAGACGAACTATTTTTTTGGCCGAAAGTTAGTTCTATGTTTTCAACCAAAAACATAAATTACTTCGGACTAAATATTACGAAATATGAATACGAAAAAATTATTCGCACAGAATAGACACCCAGATTCACGATTTCACCCTACTAAATTACAAAATGTAGATAAAGTTTGGATTGAAAAAATAAATCCTTACAATGAATTTTTTGTATGATTTTCGCTCATTCAATTTTTGAATTTCCTTCGAGCACTCTAAACAATTTCATTATCTTTGGCAACAGCTAGAGAAGACCTAATTGTTGCACTGAGAGTATAGTCATAAGTGTTTCATCCTTCACACCTTGTAATGTTCTCCAAGGTGTTATAGTCATATCTTCTGGCAAATCCCTTACGTCAGGGCCTTCTTCACAACTACTCCATGCAACTGCTTCAATTTTTTTACCTTTTGATTTTTTATGCCAATATTATCCCACATGTAAAATATATCTTCAATCAAATCCCCTATTGACGCCATTCTAAATGTCAATTGACAATAGTTATCTACATCTTTGAATGCATCACTTCCTTTCAAACCTTTATGTTTCACATCGTCCTCTTTAATTGGGAAACCTATTTCAACACAACATTGATTCTAGAAATATGCATAAACTTTGAATCTATCCCCACCACATATTTGTTCAAATTCATTGTACATAAATTTGACCCTTTGAATGAATGTCATTGACGTCCTATAGTCATTGTCTGTGTTATGATCACATGCTAATAGTTTTTCTTCCACGTATGTTAAACCACCATAAATTATGCATTTGACTATTTGAAAAATGGCATTTTTGAGAAACGCTTGAATTAATTCTCATCTAGCCTCTTTAGAATGAGTCCCCCCCCCCCCCCCCCACAAAGCATAATAGTTGTAATCAAAACACCTTGATTCATCAAATGAATCTCTAATAGGAACATCTTTTGGGTCAACAAGAGCTAGGTAGTCAACCACATGTGCATAAGGATTGAGCCACATTAATGCTTTCAAGTTAGAACATTCAAGCGATGTGGTTTGCTAATTTGATACTTTTCTTGAACTTCCGTTGATCTATAAACTTGATTAACATTTAAATCAAATGTATTTCCATTTTGAACCAAATTAGCCCCCCATAATCAATCCAGAATGGAATTTTGTGTTCTCTTAACAACACCATCATCTAAATCACTGCCTGGATTGATGATTTCCAAAATATCCCCAGAAATTTCACTTTGATTTCCAGTGCTAACATTAGATTCAACATCTTGTCTCCTCATTTTGCTTCTTGAAGTTGGTGTATCTAAATGAACAACGTGTTAATCAAGAATGAAATCACCCTCATCCATATTTTTTTTATAAGAGTGTTTCTTACTCTTACCAGCAGAAGTAACATCCTCATCAGCAACAATTTCTCGAGCAAGTTAAGTTAGGAGAGACATTTTTTAACTTTAAACTTCTTAGGTACTTTAGTTGATTTTTGGATGTCCTTTCCTTTCTGTGTTTGTACTTCTTTAGTGAGTACATTTTGCACTCATTTATTCCTTGTTGTTTCTCCCTTTTGAAGAGTACGATTAATGACATTTGTAGGGTTTTCTTTAGTGGAAAATTTCCATTTACAACATGAGAAAGTGGCATGGAAAAATCCTACAAAATAAAAACATTCATGTATTAAAACTATTACATTGTCATATCATCCAAATTATAAAGAATTTAAAAACATACAAAAATATAGAAACTTGCGCTTTTGTGTTTAATGTTGTGCACGAGTCCAACACAAAATTCAGTGAAAATTTTGTCGATTTTATAGTTTGAAACATTCAAACAATATTTGATTTTGACATAGGTCTTAGCTTGCTTAACTAGTGCATTAATAAAGTCTTTACCTGGAACCAAACAAATATCTCGCAATAATCCTAATGAGTGATAATTGTTTTTTCAGATAAGCAAGTGTAGCACAATATAAATGAATACTATCTAGGTTCCCTTGATATTTCTCTTTCAGAAACCAAGAATAGTCTATTTTCTCTTTCTCTGGCGCATGTTTCCATTCCCTTGCATTTTTGGCTTTTAAATTCTCAATGGACATAACTTCATCATGTGAAACATTATGTGATGACTTAAATTTTTTTTTAACGACTTCATTGTTGATATTGATCCATACATGTTTATAGATACCTTTCTTAGAGCCATTCACCCCATAAAATAAAATGGTAAATTTTAGTTTATCTTCAAAAAACAACATAACTATAATCGCATGGCCCTTTTGGCTTCCTGTCCCCTTTGGTTGCATTGTGCTTAAATTTAATGTAATTTTTTTTATTTTTGGTTGAGCCTTGGGTGGGCACCCAAAATTTACAATTTTTTTGATTTAGAGGTTGGGATTCGATGGGCACTTTGGGCTCCTGGGGGAAGCACAGATCCTCCCTGTTGCTGTTAATTGGAAAGTAATTAACAACAATCTTACACACAAGGGAATCCTTCAATATTAGAATACATTTCTTGTTGATTTTCAATAGTTGCTTAGTATTTATGTTCCATATCCTACTTATTCTCTTATCCAACACATCTTATTTTGTTAGAGGTTCTTAGTCAAATTGGTATATTATCAATACTAGGTGAAATCATGAATCTGGGGGTCTATTTTTTTTTTGGGGGGGGGGGGGGGGTGGTTATGAGAAAAGCAGTGTTGATTTTCCAATTTTGTCAACTTCGAGCAAAGAAAAATTAGATTTGTATTTAGAATTTCATTTTGTACTAAAAAAAAGGTTTTGGAGAATTGTGTTAGCTTTATATCAATTATTTTTTAGATTTATTTTTTGCATTTGATATGTCATTTTTGAAATTGTTTGATAGTATGTTATTAATTGATGAAATTATGATAAATAGTCATGTTTTTTTACACCGGTTTATTCATTATTCAGCTATTGTTCATTGAGAAAAATATATCTTATGATGATATAAACAGATTGTACTAAAGGCTATATATAAGTTTGTATCCAACAACCGCATGCAATAATGATTAGAATTTTTTGAAGTGGACCAATCTGAAAAACTACCATAAAACTGACATGTTTAGTTTGGCACAGCATATTCCCTAATTTCTGATTCAAAAAAAAAAAAAAAGTAGCCTTTTGAAGACAACACATCAATGTTGGGCACCGTGAGTTTTCCAAAAAAAATTATCGTGTCTTTAAGAAGTTATTGATTTGTTCATTTCAATGAATTCTATTAAATTTTGAAGCAATCCACACACCTTCTAAGAAATATAATAAATAAAATTAGTGCACCGCACCAAATTAAAAAAAAAATAGCATCTATAGAAAGTAGATTCAATTGTGCAACTAATGGTATTATTTGTGAAGAGAAATTGTAATTTTTTCATATGATCCGATCTATCCAAAATTGGAAGAGGAGTAAAAAATGAAATGGAATTCCATTTCTAAAAATTTAAAGGTTTTCGGCCGAACAAATATTTAGGCCGAAAGTTACTTTTAACGGATACCGTTAATTTTAAAATTAGAAAGTTAGAAAGCTAGTTCTTTCTAAATTTAAAGTTAACGGTATTCATTAAAATTAACTTTCGGTCGAACTATTTTTTCGGCCAAAAGTTAGTTCTATGTTTTCTGCCAAAAACATAAATTAGTTCAGCTGAAATATTACAGAATATGAATTCGGAAAAATTATTCGCACAAAATAGACACCCAGATTCACGATTTCACCCTACTAAATTACAAAATGTACATAAAGTTTGGATTGAAAAAATAAATGCTTACAATGAATTTTTTGTATGATTTTCACTCATTCAATTTTTTAAGTTCCTTCGAGCACTCTAAACAATTTCATCATCTTTGGCAATAGCTAGAGAAGACCTAATTGTTGCACTGAGAGTATAGTCATAATTGTTCCATCCTTCACACCTTGTAATGTTCTCCAAGGTGTTATAGTTATATCTTCTAGAAAATCCTTGACGTCAGGGCCTTCTTCACAACTACTCCATGCAACTGCTTCAATTTTTTTATCTTTTGATTTTTTATGCGAATATTTTTCCACATGTAAAATATATCTTCAATCAAATCCCGTATTGACCCCATTCTAAATGTCAATTGTCAATAGTTATCTACGTCTCTGAATGCTTCACTTCCTTTCCAACCTTTATGTTTCAGATCATCCTCTTTAATTGGGAAACTTATTTCCACACATCATTGTTTCTAGAAATATGCATAAACTTTCAATCTATCCCCACCACATATTTGTTCAAATTCATTGTAGATAAATATGACCCTTTGAATGAATGTCATTGACTTCCTATAGTCACTGTCTATGTTATGATCACATGCTATTAGTTTTTCTTCCACGTATGTTAAACCACCATAAATTATGCATTTGATTGTTTGAAAAATGGGGTTTTTGAGAAACACTTGCATTAATTCTCTTCTAACCTCTCTAGAATGATTCTCCCCCCCAAAGAATAATAGTTGTAATCAAAACACCTTGATTCATCAAATGAATCTCTAACAGGAACATCTTTTGGGTCAACAAGAGCTAGGTAGTCAACCACATGTGCATAAGGATTGAGCCTCATTAATGCTTTCAAGCTAGAACATACAAGCAATGTGGTTTGCAGGTTTGATACTTTTCTTGAACTTTCGTTGATCAATAAACTTGATTAACATTTAAATCAAATGTATGTCCATTTTGACCCAAATTACCCCCCCATAATCGATCTTGAATGGCATTTTGTGTTGTCTTCACAACACCATCATCTAAATCATCACCTGGATTGATGATTTCCAAACTATCCCCAGAAATTTCACTTTGATTTCCAGTGCTAACATTGGATTCAACATCTTGTCTCCTCATTTTTCTTCTTGAAGTTGGTGTATCTAAATGAACAACTTGTTAATCAGGAATGAAAACACCCTCATCCATATTTTTTTTAGAAGAGTGTTTCTTACTCTTACCAGCAGAAGTAACATCCTCATCAACAACAATTTCTTGATCAAGTTTAGTTAGGAGAGACATTTTTTTAACGTTAACCTTCTTAGGTACTTCAGTTGATTTTTGTGATGTCCTTTGCATTCTGTGTTTGTACATCTTCAGCTTGTACATTTTGCACTCATTTTTTCCTTGGTGTTTCTCCCTTTTTGAAGAGTACGATTAATGACATTTGTAGGGTTTTCTTTAGTGGAAATTTTCCATTTACAACATGAGAAAGTGGCATGGAAAAATGCTGCAAAATGTAAAAATACATTGCACAAAAAGGTAAATTAAACTAACCTTGAAAATCACCTTAGTGGTCTTTAAAATCCTTGTAGATTGCTACAATGTTTATAATAGTTGTTTTGCAAGAGGTGACTGTAGAAACCAAATTACACTTATATTGCATAGATTAAGTTTAATTAACCACTGCATGAATGTGGGATTAAAAAAGAACGATAAAAGCAAAAAAATAACAAGATAAAAAAAAGTAGACAAATTTATTATAAGAAAACTAACCTGCAAAGCACTATTAAATTGCTCCAAATTCAAATGTGAATAGAAAGAAAATGTAAATAGTAATTGACTAATGCATTATTACTAAATTTAAATAAGATGGTAGTAAATGAAATTTTACTTGTATTATGAGTGGGATAAAAAAATTAATGTAGATAGCAAATATATTATTACAAAATTTATAGATCATAATTTACATGTGATTTAATTAATATTGTTACATTTTTTTATATGAAATATCATATTAACTTCATTAATTGTATTAACACGTTACAAATGTGTAATTTGTTTTTGTAGCACAATTTTGGAGGTAAATTTTTGGGCAGAAATCTTGGAGGGAATGTTTTGGAGGGAAAAAATAGGTATTTGTGACTATATGATTGTTGGAGGTTGACAGTTGCACCATTCTATGTCTTGTGTGAGGAGAGTGGGAGATGCACCATTATAGATGAGTGTGAGGCCTCGTCTGAAATTATCTCAATTTTTGAAAATGGTGGAAATTTTCTTTCGAGTGAGGATTTGAGAGGAAGTGATGATGATTTTCCTCCTTGCGAAGATTTTAAAGGCAATAATGATGATGATGAATACCATACTCTAACTGGACATTTTGAAGGTGTTGAGCAATATGATGACAAATTTCCTACAAGTAAGGATTTTCAGGGCATCAACATTGATTTTTCTCCAAGTGAGGATTTTCATGGCACAAACGATTACACTACAACAAATCCTGCAATTAGCGTCCCTTTTTAGTGTAATTTTTTTTAAAAATTGAGTGGCCAAACTAGACGATAAATGGAACGTGTCATGGACAAAACTTAAATTTTCTCAAAAAGCGTCCTTTTTTGCGTCCTAAATAGCATCCTTTATGGTGTCCAAAATAGCGTCTATTTTTTTGCTTCCAAAATAACGTCCAGCTTTTCTTCCTAAATAATTTCCTATTTTTCTTCCTAGAGAGCGTCCGCTATTGCTTCCTAGAGAGCGCCTGCTTTTTCTTCCTAAATGGCATCCCTGTTAGCACCAATTTTGCATCCAAATTAGCATCCATTTGTGCTGCCACTTTAGCATCCCATTTTGCACCACGTTTTACTGCCAAATATGCGTCAATTTTCGCTTCTAAATTTGCACCAATTTTTTCTTCCTTTTTTGCATCGTGTTTTTCTACCAAAATGGAAGCAAAATTTTCTTCTATTGTTGCACCTTATTTTTCTTCCTATATAGCATCATGTTTTGCATCCAAAGTAACATCTTATTTTGCTACCATATCAATGCCATGTTTGGCTTCATCATTAGTGCCAAGTCTTGCATCCTTTTTAATGTCTAGTTTTTCATCTCTATTTACGCCCACATTAGCACCATGTTTTGCTACTACTTTAGTGCCCAATTTATCGTCCATTTTTACTCCCACACTAGAGCCACATTTTGCTTCTCATTTAACTCCTAGGATTTCTTCGTATTTTTCTTCCTCGTGAGCGCCTAATTTAGATTCTCATTTAGCATCCAATTTTGCTCCCTTGTTGGCCACTAATTTAGCTTCTACTTTGGCTTCTACTTTGTATCTCATCAACAGATAGTAACCACACATATAAAGTGTATCTGCAATCATACATATACACACATGTACACCATACATTTTCATATCACAATAGAAGAAGACGTAGAGGCAAGGAACCAAACCCTGAAATGCCATTAGCTGACCCATGTAACTTGAGAAGAGAACAAGCCTAACCATATGATTATCAACTTAGAATGGCCTGTGATAACATCTAGAATGAAAAAAATAAATTATGCTTTACAAGACAATACAATGTTTAGGCCAAATTCTTCTTCAAAATATATGCTAACAACTTTTAGAGTTATTGAAGAAACATTGAACTCGAACTTTACCATCTCAAGTGAAAGTTGAAATTAACATGATTCTTTCTGAATCAAAACAAAACTATGAAAGTTGTCTAGTCTATCTTTCGTGAAAGTTCAACGGATTTTGTTTTAAAAAAAACAAAGTTTGTCTTATCTAAACTTAATCAACAATAGAGAGGATGCTCAATTTTTAATGAGGATAAGCTAAAAGTTTGATCCACTTTATTTAATCATGCTTTACAACATTAAGGAATTTATCATTGTGGAATCAAAACAATACCAATTGAGAAAAAAGGCGTGAGATTTTAGACCAAGTATAATACAAAACTACAAACCAAGCAATACTTTACCATTCATTCAAATTCCATTACAAATATGTTTATTCCTCATTAGGATTTTAGTATAAACACACATGGAATTCAGATTTCAACATCTTTATAGATTTAATTACTTTGATTAGAATTTGCTACATTAGTAATTTATAGAGTTAATTACTTGTTCAACATTCCATTTGGGACATGAGTACTTTGCCTAACCACAAAGTGGTCAAAGGAACTAGATGCATGTTGCAAGTTCCATCCATTTGCATTCCAAATTTGTGGGAGGGTGGTAAAAACCAAGCTGATTTTCTTTAGTACTACATGTTCAAGTCTATTGTTCTTCTTGTGTAACTACACTATGTTGAATACCACTTGTCTAGTTGTAAGAGATACCACCAATTATCATGCTCTACCACACCAAAAATGTAGTCAAAATCCATAATGATAATCCCATATGGTTCAAACAGTCACACTAAAGCTACAATAGTTTACATTTAAATTGTTTGACAATGATTCAAGGTAGATTGCAGTTGGCTAGAAAATATCTCCCACGCAAAGTCTGGAAGCCCAATATTGGAGAAGGAAAACCTATAGCGGTCAATTAGTATGATTGTAAGGAATTATAGGAGAAGAAGGTTGTGAGAAAAACCATGCCCAAAGTAAACCAAGGGAACAATTAACATTTTGATTGGGACATTACAGAGATGTATCCACTTTAACCACTTGGATTGCTTATACCCATCATATGTAAATAAATAGAATTTAAGGAATCAATTCACCACCTTAGTTTGGCCATCTATCTACAGATGGAAAGTTGTACTCATTTTGAAGGATGTTCCTTGCAAATTCCAGCTTGAAAACAACTCTTGCCAAAAATGAAATGTAAATTTAGGATCTTTAACACAAATGATTAATTGACATGTGCCATGCACCTAGACAAATTTGAAGAAGATTTCAACAATATAACTAGACAACTAGATAAAACGTAGTATTTAACTAAACAACTAGACAACTAGTATTAAGCAATTTTTTCTTCATTTGGTACATGATCAAATTCAAACAAAGTCTGAAATATATGTCATTTCTAAACTCAGGTGGTACAAAACTGAAGGACTTCAAGGCCACCATCGAAAGCATCCCAGCCATACAAAATGAGATAAGAAAACTTCGACATTAAGTTGAGGAGTATGCAAAGCAGTTTCCAACAATTGGATTTGAAAAATCATCCATGAAATATAAGGAATGAGAATACATGTGTTGTGGACAAGTTCATGTCAAGATTTTGTTTACATAGTTCCAAAGCACATCACATCCCAGAATTCCTCTGATTTCACCTTCTGATCTGTACTTTAATTAATACAAATGATCATAATCTAGCTTAAAGGTCTATGTAAGTTGTCAATCCTAATGTGTTGTACTAAAAAATTCTAAAATGCATAGTAGAGATTACAAAATCTGTGTTTATAAACTCTATCTACTTGTCCACATACTATGGCATTTTCTACGATCTATGCAATGCTTTCCTTCTGGGTAAAACTCTATCATCCGTGGAAAGATAGACATATTCCACCACATAGCTATATTGCTTGGAAGGTAATTCCTACCTCACACAGCGCTAGTATATTTTCCCAAATTGACAGATGTATGTATAACTCCTCACTCACCTGCACCAAAAGCTTTTCCAATCTGAAAGTTGGATTTCGGGTTTAAATCCCATGGTGATGTGAGAATTCTCCCTTATTCCTTTACTAACATCACTAATGGTTTTAGTGTCATGTCTTGTGGGTCCTCTTCAGCTTGTGGTTATCATCTATCAGTGATGGCCATAATATTTGCAATTCACAAGTCTTATGACTACAAATGCATATCCCTTGATTGGAATTTTGTTTTACATTAAAAATCTCCTCCTATGTAGCTTAGGTCCCTTGCAATGTGCACCAATGTAGAACTACAAAAAATAGTCCATAGTTTGTTCTAGAAGTGGGTAAATGATATGGTTTAGGGCCTGACTAGCCCTAAACGCCTCAACCATAATGGAAAAAAACCCTCCACATGTGGTAGTATAGTAGGATAATCCATGTGGCTTTTTACAAGTAGACACATGATGTATCTAAGGCTTGACCAGTCCTACAACTCCTCAGCAAACCAATCCATACTTTCAGAAAGTTGACCATGTTTTGTTCAGCAAAAACCTAGAGTCAGCTAAAGGATAGAATCATGATTCAAAAAAGGCTCTATGTGAGGAAAAATAGGTACACTTAGTACAAAATTGTTGTAGTTCCCGGTTATCCACAATCATGGTCAATTTGTCTTTTTGTAATTAAGGTAATTTTTTGTTCTAGAAAGCCATAAATTGGAGTATCAAAAAACTTTCACTAATTCAGTGATACTCTTAGATTAGGGTGATTTCTTGGTGATACAAAGAGATTCTTGTCAGTTTATTAGTCTCTCGTGTATGCAGTGTTTATGTTTAGTTTTAGGAGTGGGATGAACAACAAAATCCAAATAGTACGTATTCAGGACCTTTTTAATCCTTCAAATAGCAATGATACCTCCTCTCTGGGAAACCAAAAACATCATCAACTATTCTGGGCACATTTTAATCATCTTTAGGGTCAAACCTGGGCATGCTGGTTATAATTGAGGGGACCTAGTGTAGATGTTATCATTGCAATTCTTGAGAAAATTGCTTCAGTGGGCGACATGGGGTTAGAAGCCAAAGACAAGTTGGATAGTCCTATTCCTATGGATACCAATTCTGAAGAGAAGCATAATGAAGGTGTTGGAACTAGTGGATTGTCTGCTGAAAATACGACTAATGAACACTTTCTACAATTATGCATTTTACATTCCATGGTGTTTGTGCATCGGGCAATTGAAAATCCTAAAACTTGTAAAATATTTGTTGAGAAAAAGGGCATTGAATCCATTATGAGGTTCTTGACTCTTTCAATTATTCCACTATCATCAGAAGGGATGCCTGAAGTTGTGCACAAGGTTGCAGTGTACAAAGCATTCACGCAGCAACACTCATAACTTTTATCCACTTTTTATGTTTGTGCTTGTTTCAAAGTATTGGTAGTTTGTGTTTTCTAGCCTTGAAAGGTGCTTGAAACCTTGAGTTAAGTTTGAATTTCTACTTAGTTCATTACATAGTTTTAGTGCATCATTTAATTCAAGTGTTGAAATGGAATTTTATAGATCTATCCTTGGAGATGCCCTTCCATATATTATATTGATGAGTTAAATAGTTATCATTTTTATTATATTTAACATCAATTGACATGGACTCTAGACTGGATAAGACAAAATTCCATCTTAAGGGAGCAATTCTCTTTTCTATTGTGTCAGCTATCTTGCACCCTATATCAGTTGTGAAGACACGAATTCAAGTGGCAGGAGTTGAGTTAGCCCATATAAATGGTCTAGCAGTGTGCAAGCATATAGTAAAAGCAAATGGGGTCTTAGATATTTTTTCAAGGTTTTGGAACATTAGTAGTAGGAACTATACCAGGTAGAGGTATTTTCTTGACATCCCTCGAGGTCTAGATAGTACTATTAAGAGACTACAATTTGAGGTTACAAGTGTTGTGGAGTTGTTAGCAGAAAGCAGTATTGCATCTTCAACATATGATGACGATAAAGACCAAATTCCATATTCTCGAAGGTGTCTTATCAAGGCCTTACTCAAGGCACTGGGATCAACAATGTATGCCATAGCAAGGCTTGCAAGCTGAGAGGAGAGTACCTTGCCATCAAACCTATCATTAATATTATGTCATTTCCATAAGTTTGGTGGTGACATCTTCTCTTCAGTTGTGACACTTATGAGTGAACTCATTCATAAAGACCCAACTTGTTTCTCAGTGCTGCATGCAGCAGGTCTTACAACTGCCTTCTTGGATGCTATATCATGAAATTTACTTCTTCATTCCTCAAAAGCACTTTGTTGCATCCCTAGTGGTCTTGACGCACTATGTCTCAACAATACAGGATTGTAGGCATTGACTGAAATAAATGCTTTGCAGTTTCTTGTACATGTCTTCACATCATCAAATTATTTTCTAGCATTGAATGAAGGGATTGCTCATTTTGGTAATTCGATGGAAGAGCTGATGCGCCATGTCCCTTCTCTAAGGGGACCTGGTGTAGATGTTATCATTGCAATTCTTGAGAAATATGCTTCAATGGGCAACATGGGGTTAGAAACAAAAGACAAATTGGATAGTCCTGTTCCTATGGATACTGATTCTGAAGAGAAGCATAATGAAGATGTTGGAACTAGTGGATTATCTATTGAAAATATGGCTAATGAATGCTTTCTACATTTATGCATTTCACATGTCATGGTTTTTGTGCATCGAGAAATGGAAAATCCTGAAACTTGTAGAATATTTGTTGAGAAAAAGGGCATTGAAACCCTTATGAGGTTCTTAACTCTTTCAAGTATTCCACTATGGTCAGAAGGGATGTATGTAGCTATGCACATGGTTGCAGTTTGCAAAGCATTCACGTAGCAACACTCAAAAATTTTATCCACTTTTTTTGTTTGTGCTTGTTTGAAAGTATTGGTAGTTTGTGTTTTCTAGCCTTGAAAGGTGCTTGAAACCTTGAGTTAAGTTTGAGTTTCTACTTAGTTCAGTACATAGTTTTAGTGCATCATTTAATTCAAGTGATGAAATGGAATTTTATAGATCTATTCTTGGAGATGCCCTTCCATATATTATATTGATGAGTTAAATATTTATCACTGTTATTATATTTAACATCAATTGACATGGACTGCAGATTGGATAAGACAAAATTCCATCTTAAGGGAGCAGTTCTCTTTTCTGTTGTGTCAGCTATCTTGCACCCTATATCAGTTGTGAAGACATGAATTCAAGTGGCAGGAGCTGAGTTAGCCCATATGAATGGTCTAGAAGTGTGCAAGCATACAGTAAAATTAGATGGGGTCTCTGGTATTTTTTGAGGTTTTGGAACATTAGTAGTAGGAACTATACCAGGAAGAGGTCTTTTCTTGACACCCTTGGAGGTCTAGACAGTACTATTAAGAGACTAAAATTTGAGGTTACAAGTGTTGTAGAGTTGTCAACAGAAAGCAGTATTGCATCTTCAGCATATGATGATGGTAAAGGCCAAATTCCATATGCTCAGAGGTATCTTAGCAAGGCCTTACTCAAGGAACTGAGATCAACAACGTATGCCACAGCAAGGCCTGCAGGCTCAGAGGAGAATACCTTGCCATCAAGCCTATCATTAATATTCTGTCATTCCCATAAGTTTGGTGGTGACATATTCTCTTCAGTTGTGACACTTATGAGTGAACTCATTCATAAATATCAAACTTGTTTCTCAATGTTGCATGCATCAGGTCTTACAACTGCCTTCTTGGATGTTATATCAGAAGATTTACTTCTCCCTTCCTCAAAAACACTTTGTTGCATACCGAGTGTTCTTGATGGACTATGTCTCAACAATACAGGATTGCAGGTAGTGACTGAAAGAAATGTTTTACAGTTTCTTGTACATGTCTTCACATCACAAAAGTATTTGCTAGCATTGAATGAAGGGGTTGCTCATCTAGGTAATTCGATGGAAGAGCTGATGCACCATGTCCCTTCTCTAAGGGGACCTGGTGTAGATGTTATCATTGCAATTCTTGAGAAAGTTGCTTCAGTGGGAGAAATGGGGTTAGAAGCCAAAGACAAGTTGGATAGTCCTGTTCCTGTGGATACTAATTCTGAAGAGAAGCATGATGAAGGTGTTGGAACTATTAGATTGTCTATTGAAAATATGACAAATGAACTCCTTCTACAATTATGAATTTCACATGCCATGGTGTTTGTGCATCGGGCAATGGAAAATCCTGAAACTTGTAGAATGCTTGTTGAGAAAAAGGGCATTGAATCCATTATGAGGTTCTTGAATCTTTCAAGTATTCCACTATTGCCGGAAGGAATGTCTGTAGCTATGGACATGGTTGCAGTTTCCAAAGCATTCACGCAGCAACACTCAGAACTTTTATCCACTTTTTTTGGTTGTGCTTGTTTGAAAGTATTGGTAGCTTTTGTTTTCTAGCCTTGAAAGGTGCTTGAAACCTTGAGTTAAGTTTGAGTTTCTACTTAGTTCATTACATATTTTTAGTGCATAATTTAATTCAAGTGATGAAATGGAATTTTATAGATCTATCCTTGGAGATGCCCTTCCATATATTATATTGATCAATTAAATATTTATCATTGTTATTATATTTAACGTCAATTGACATGGACTGCAGATTGTATAAGACAAAATTCCATCTTAAGGGAGAAGTTCTCTTTTCTGCTGTGTCAGCTATCTTGCACCCTATATCAGTTGTGAAGACACGAATTCAATTGGCGGGAGCTAAGTTAGCCCATATGAATGGTCTAGCAGTGTGCAAGCATACAGTAAAAGTAGATGGGGTCTCTGGTATTTTTCGAGGTTTTGAAACATTAGTAGTAGGAACTATACCAAGCAGAGGCCTTTTCTTGACATCCCTTGAGGTCTAGACAGTACTATTAAGAGTCTACAATTTGAGGTTATAAGTGTTGTGGATTTTTCAGTAGAAAGCAGTATTGCATCTTCAACATATGATGATGATAAAGGCCAAATTCCATATTCTTGGAGGTGTCTTATTAAGGCCTTACTCAAGGCACTGGGATCAACAATGTATGCCACAGCAAGGCTTGCAGGATCAGAGGAGAGTACCTTGCCATCAATCCTATCATTAATATTCTGTCATTCCCATAAGTTTGGTGGTGACATCTTCTCTTCAACTGTGACACTTATGAGTGAACTCATTCATAAGGATCCAACTTGTTTCTCAATGCTGCATGCAACGGGTCTTACAACTTCCTTCTTGGATTCTATATCTGAATATTTACTTCTCCCTTCCTCAAAAGCACTTTGTTGCATCCCTAGTGGTCTTGATGCACTATGTCTCAACAATACAGGATTGCAAGCAGTGACTGAAAGAAATTCTTTGCAGTTTCTTGTACATGTCTTCACATCACGAAATCATTTTCTAGCATTGAATGAAGGGGTTTATCATTTGGGTAATCCGATGGAAGAGTTGATGTGCCATGTCCCTTCTCTGAGGGGACCTAGTGTAGATGTTATCATTGCAATTCTTGATAAATTTTCTTCAGTGGGCGACATGGTGTTAGAAGCCAAAGATAAGTTGGATAGTCTTGTTCCTATGGATACTAATTCTGAAGAGAAGCATAATGAAGGTGTTGGAACTAGTGGATTGTTTGTTGAAAATATGACTAATGAATGCTTTCTACAATTATGCATTTCACATTCCATGGTGTTTGTGCATCGGGAAAGGGAAAATCCTGAAACTAGTAGAATATTTGTTGAGAGAAAGGGCATTGAAGCCCTTATGAGGTTCTTGACTCTTTCAAGTATTCCACTATCGTCGGAAGGGATGTCTGTAGCTGTGCACATGGTTGTAGTTTGCAAAGCATTCACGCAGCAACACTCAGAACTTTTATCCACTTTTTATGTTTTTGTTTGTTTGAAAGTATTGGTAGTTTGTGTTTTCTAGCCTTGAAAGGTGCTTGAAACCTTGAGTTAAGTTTGAGTTTCTACTTATTTCATTACATAGTTTTAGTACATCATTTAATTCAAGTGTTAAAATGGAATTTTATAGATCTATCCTTGGAGATGTCCTTCCATATATTATATTGATGATTTAAATATTTATCATTGTTATTATATTTAACATCAATTGACATGGACTGTAGACTGGATAAGACAAAATTTCATCTTAAGGGAGAAGTTCTCTTTTCTATTGTGTCAGCTATCTTGAACCCTATATCAGTTGTGAAGACATGAATTCAAGTGGCAGGAGCTGAGTTAGCCCATATGAATGGTCTAGTAGTGTGCAAGCATATATTTAAAGCAGATGGGGTCTCTGGTCTTTTTCTAGGTTTTGGAACATTAGTAGTAGGAACTATACCATGCAGAGGGCTTTTCTTGACATCCTAGAGGTATAACAATCATCTATTCTGATATCAATCAAAGACTTCAAAATACCAGAAGCGACACGGGTAGCAATAACTAATGGTGCTGCAAGGTTAATCTCATCTTTAATTTTTGAGAGTTACTTTGTGCCTCTTGATGTGGTAAGATGGTCTGTCCTCCCTATTTCTCTCTTCTTCCACTCTATCATTGAATGCATTTTATCATTTCTCTTTTTGTGGCCCCCTCTCTATCTTCTGTTTTCCTTATCTATGGTCTACTATTGATTTAGGGATTGATTGAACCCTGAGAAATTATCCTTTGTTCAATTTCCATAGTTAATTAGTCTACCTTATTTTAGATATATCACTATTTATGTTTAGAGCAAAAATTAAACTAGATTGACTCAAAGAGTTTTTTCTGTTTATAGATGGAGTTCAAAAAGTTCCTAGTTCGTAAAGGAGCTCAAGACCAACTTCAAGAAACATTGATTTATTTTTGAGACTAAACCAATTAGCTTCCTTATCCTATATTTGTAACTTTTTATGTAAATAATGGAATGTTTAGATCTACTGGAAGAATTCACACAGACAGTTCTATCATTTGCAGATGCAAATGGAAGTAGTCAATAGAGATAGAAAAATCACTAGAATTCACTTGGCACAAGTCATGTTTGGCCAAAGGGTCACACTACTTGTGATTCAGCAAAGTCTCCAGGGTGGATCTGGCAATGACTCGCTGAATAGAAAAATACTAAAAATATACATTATTTTCAAAATTAGATATGAAAGATTATACTTAATATTATGCAAAAAAACACATTTTGGAATTCCAAAATTATATAACTAAGTACATCATACGTCAAAATTGCCATTAACCATGACACGAATTTACGAACCAGAATGAGCATCAACAAACTACCCAATGTTAAATCTAAAATCATGACATAACAGATATCAGCCTAGTATTGAGGTCTAACAGAAGGACTTCTTGTCCCTTCCACTGCCTCAGCAATATGCTCCAAGTTCCAATTAAATCAATTCCTCTAAAAATAATGACTCTGGTGCCTCATCACCATTATTATACTCTATCTCCTCTTGAGGCTCAAATCGGCTTTGAAAATCTGTACAAGTCATGCCTGAGCTCCCCTTAAGGCTCAAATTAGCTCTGAAAATCTATAGCATTCATGTACATGATCCCCTGAAAGCTTAAGTCAGCTGAAAAATTTTGTATAAGTCCTATCCTAGATGAGGTAGTTTTTTGATGGTGTGCGCTAGCTCAATTCATGATGCCCTAGTGTAAAATGACCTGTGTAAAATGCCAAAGCCCTAGTGCAAAAACGCTACTCTGTAGTCGTCTTTGGGAATTGGTGGATTTTATAATGAATTATGGAATTTGTATTTGCCACAAAGAATAGGATCTGTCTACTTGCTTTTATATATTATATAAAGTCTAGTATTTTAGTTTTAAACATAGGCTCAGCTTTTTTTTTCTATTGAATCATTATGCTTGAATAGAGTGAGATATACGGATGCAAGAAATTGATCTAGTGGTTGTGTGTGTTTTGACCAAGTGTTAGTCACTAGTGATTTTCATATTTGGCACTCTTGAGACTAGAATTCCCCCTGTGGATGATATATTTATGTGTCCAGTACATTCATAAATAGATTTTTCCTTCATGTTATAACCCCAATGCTAAGGGCCATTATATTTTGTGTTTACGGTTTTATGTAGGTACAAATATTTCCCTAATGCTTGTACAGTGTTTTAACTATTGTCATTCTCCTTTTTTAGCCTTGACTTAGCCCTCCCGGGCTGAGTTGCGACTTGTTTACATCCTTTGTAGTTGAGTCGTGACTTGTGTGATCCCTGTTGGCTAGGTCATGATTGGTTGGAACCATCTGGGCTGGGACGTGGTTGTTTGGAGCTAGGTCATGACTATTGAAATCCTTCCCAAGATGGTTCATGACTATGGTGATGGGTTGTGAGAGCCCTTTCAAGGCTAGGCCATGACTGTGTAACCTTTCTTGACAAGGTTGTGGACTGTGCTTACCATTCTGATCTGAAACATGACTTTTGTGGGCTTCCTGTGTCTAAGATGTGACTTCCTAAGGTGGACTGTACTCCTTTAGGAATTAAGGATAAATTAGTGCTTTTTCTATATGCCTGAGAGGTTGTAAGGCACATAAAGAATGCAATTTCAATTCATACTATGAATAAAAAATTGAAATAGCACTTTCTTCTTTGGAAAAAAAGGAAAATAGTCCTAACAATGTTTGGGTATGAAATTCACTGCTTTGGGCATGGATATGCTCTTTCCAATGACCCATTCATTCAAGAGTTAACTCAATCTCACACTCTCACAACCATCCCTTCTGTCTGAGTGAACCATTCAAAAAGAAAGGCCCAAACTACATTAATGAAGCATGAGACTTACTTCAATGCAAAGGGGATCAAAGTGTTGATATGTGTCATATCTTGCAACACATTTACCTCTAAAAGAAAAGGGTGTAAAGGATAACTACAATGTTGCATATTGATGATGCCCTAGACATGGGTGAATCGACTTGGTGGCACTTCTGTATACTCCATGTGTGACCCTTTTAGAAGGATTGATAAGAGAGATTTGATTCTTAACTGCTCTAAGGGTTCATTGCTCCGCTTACTTGGCATCTAGGGTTTATTGTTGCTCCTCTTACTTGGCATCTAGGGTTTACTATTGCTCATCTACTTGATGTCTAGGGTCTTTTGCCACATTATTTGCTTGACATTCTATGTTTTTGCTGTTGTTGATTCTATTTTTGTCGGGTTGTCACCATCTTCTATTTGTCTAGGGATTGTTGTATATGAGCATATCGTAATGTTTTTGCTTCCCTTTAAACTAGGTTATGACCTTGTTTTTGTTCTCTAATTTGGATTGTGATTGATTTATCCCTCCTGGGTTGAGCTGTGACTTGTTTACAGTGTTTGGAGCTGATTCGTTACTTGTGTAACTCTTTCTAGCTAGGCCGTGACTGGTTGGAGTCATTTAGGCTGAGCCAGGGTTGTTTGGAGCTAGGTCGTGACTGTTGATAGTCTTTCCAAGAAGGGTCGTGACTATGGTGACTCTCCCTTGATGATCCATGACCTTCTGTTGACCTCCAGGGCTGAACCATGACTATTGTGAAAGCCCTTTCAAGGCTAGGCCATGACTGTGTAAGCACTCTAGGGCTAGGCCATGAACTGTGATAACCTTTCTTGACTAGGTTTTGGACTGTGCTTACCATTCTAGTCTGAACCATGACTTTTGTGGGATTCATGTGTCTGATATGTGACTTCCTAAGGTGGACTATACTCTTACTTCATCCTTTTGAGTACTTGGTTTGATTTATTGCACAAGTTAGTTAAAATTTTGAAAAATACCAAAAATTTAACATATGGGTCGTCTCTACAAAACAATTATGTAAATGCTACACCTGCTATGATTTCTATGTAAGCACAACTAGCCAATTTCCATTATTTTGATGCCTATAGAGGAAAATTCCTAACGCAAAATTGCACTATTTAAATATCACAGTTAACAAATTTAATATTTGCAAGAAATCAATTGGTGAAACTCATTCTTATTTTCCATTACAATGCTAAATAGGCATATTATTGCAATATTAGGAAAAAAATCTTCTATTGAATGGATTTTAATCCTAGAAATTAAATATGCCATATGGACAATATATATAGTTGCTATGGGAAATACCTCAGTTTCCATCCAAATAACAAAGTCGGTCCATTTGTTATGTTGCGTTGTTTCTTTCTCGATGTTATTTGTATGGCGATTGTACTTTTCTTCCTGTAAGAATATGACACATGGCCAAATTAGATGTATTACATTTATTCTTAAGAAAGAAAATTTTAAAAAAAATAATGGCCATTTGTAGATACTCACAAAACTAGTAATCAGAGCCTTGAGACCTATTTGGCCACTTCGATGCATGGCATTTATCTTTTCCAATCGTGCCTTCGTGGCCTTGTCCTGCAACATAAAATAATTAGAAAATTCATGATTATTGAGAACTCTATTTATAAATTTAAATTTATTTTAAAAGGAAAATACAATACCTTGATACTCTCGTTGCCATCCTTTCTTTGAGCATCCAACTTTTCATAATTTTTTACCAACTATTTCCATAAGTTCACGGGTATGTCCATTGGTCTCTTTCTATACCTCTGATTAGGATGAAATTTTTTTATCTTTTTGGACTATTTGCACCGAAACCTCTTACAATTCTTGGACATCTCTTTTGCACCTTCCTCACTGACCAACCCACCCCGAATTCTGTTTCCATATGTTGTATGACCATCTTCTTGAGGTGAAGGGGAATCTTTAAAAATGGGAGATGTAAATGGTCTCTAAATATTTGAAAACATGCCTCTCTCAACATATCCATGAATTTTTTCCCAGCACTTGTTCGTCTAATTTCATCAGTGAGACGGTCATACTCAATCTGTGTACCTATGGTACCAATCGTTGACGTATAGGAACCAAAACAAGAACTAGAATTTTGTGTTCCAAGTGTTGTAGCCACACCAAAAGTTTCAACACCTTGCTCAGTAGCTTTGCTTGATTTTTTTGCTATTTTTTTCCTAGACCCTTTACTCGACCCAGGAGTGCATGGAGAATCAATTGATTCCCGCCAAATCATTTCATTAGCACAAGGAGTTTGAGGATTTTGATGGGATTCTAGTTGAGTTATTTGTATCAATGTTTCAGGAGGAATATTTTTAATTTTTTCAAATATTTCCATTCCTAAAGAGGCAAACAATGAATCTGTGCTGGTAACATTTTCCTATCCAAATAAAAATTTAAAATTTTTAGTGTTCTTTTCTGTGTAATAAACAATAAGAAATAAATTAAATTGGTAAACGTCTCAGTAATATACCAATCCATTTAAGTCGTACCTTTCTTTCTTTAGTGTTTCCTTATCCAGTTTCCATTTTGAATACTCGAGTGCCTCTCACTAGCTAAACCCGGAAGGTTTATGTTCTCTGCTCTTGAATGTTGAATCACCTTCCTCAAATAAAACTATTCAACCCTCTGCTTCAATCAGAGATTAAGAAGGGTAAAGTGGTGATCCATACATTCATCCTCAAGCTAAAATCGTGAAGCAAATCCAACCGAAGGATCTCTTCAAAAACCTAAGACAAATTTTGGATTATTTTCTCTTCGAAATATCTACCTCTAGGGTAATGTTATTCTATTTTGGAACTTGGCTTCTCTTCTGTCCTTCATAGCAGTATATTTATCTTTTCTCTTGTGATTCGTCTATCTTGGAGCTTGCTTGGTCCTTTTCTTGTCCTATCAGTGGATTTAGCTTTGCATGTGTGATTTTGAGTAAGTGGTTGACCAAATAAGAAAGAACACATCTTGGTTTCTCTTTTTAGTGACTGAATAAATTTTTGGCACGATTTTGAGGCAGTTTCATTGGCAAAAATTAGATATGGCGCGTTTTTATATTTCTAAATGTAAACATCAGCCTTAACCAGCAAATTAATGCTAAGGAATGCATCTTGACATCCCATACGCCTAGCTAGATGCCCTCTCTAACATCCAAAGTTGCACCCAAGATCACGCGAGGTCAAGGCAGCCTAACCACAAAAATGTAATTGTTTTGGGGCACTTCTCCTGGGGTTAACAACACCTTATTTGACATCTAGATCAGCCAATAATACGCCCTCTGTACCCTCCAGACTTGTGCCCAAATTCACGCCAGGTCAGAGCAGCAGAGGCATCTCTAAAATCCAACATATCCATCCCCTCCCTTCTGGTTCTAGCCGCCGATGCATACTTTGAACCCTTCCCTACCCTATGTAAACCCTATGTAAACGGTACTACCAATGCCCAGTCATTTTTTTTTCCCTATGTGAACTAGGGTACCAATGCCCAATGGTTTTTTCAATTGTATTATTTAACACATCTCTCTATTGTTGTTCATTCATGTACTTTGGTTTGGTTTTGATTAATAATCATTATTATTTAAATATTATAATGATTTATGATTATCCTATGATTTGTGTAGGTTAGGCAGGCTTCGAGGTGAGTTTGCATGCGTGGAGGTTTGAGTTTTCACACTAACAGGAGTTTTCACACTAATGAGTATTTATCTCCCTAAATTCCTCTTGAATTTATAGGTGGATTGAAGAATTATTTTTTTATGAGAAGCTAAAACTATGTATGTAAATTGTTATATATTTCCATGTATTTTTTTTATTTTCTCTATATAATTATAATTTGAAGTGTATTTTTTTGTATTTATCAAAGTGAATTGTGGTAATGGAAAAATTGAAGTGTATTTCTATTTATGATTATTCTAGTGGAGACTTCCATTCATGGAGACATTTTATGGTGATCTAGTTTTCAAAAAGCTTATTTTTGTAGGGTTTATTATACATTTGCTTGGTGATGGAACGCTCTAGTGGATATTAAATTCACAATGATGTGTCATGTTTTTAATGGTTGATTACAATGATGTGTCATGTGTCATTTTTTTTAGTGGTCACTCCACATGGTATCCTTTATGAACTAAGCTACTAATGTTCACTCATTTTTCATCAAAATTCATCAAATGAAATTCAAATGGTCGGTTTGATTAGTGCTCTTCTACAAGTCTTCCTTTCTTGCATGAATATCACTGAATCGTGACAATTATAAACAACACTCAATGGCATACTAGATAAAGTAAAGAAACATTATACTTCTCCAGATGTCTAACCAGATAAATATGTTGTACAAAATAACCAAAAACAAAACCCATAAAATACAAATTTCAAGCAACTTAAGTAAAGCAACATTATACTCCTCCAGATGTCTAGATAGATAAATATGTTATATTAAAAGGGTTTGATCTCTAAACAAAGCTTTATACTCCCAACAAATGTCACCATAGTTGATGTAGGTAGACATATTCACATGTTTCCACAAACATTTCACTTCTAAATACGATTAGCAATTATATAGAAATTGGAGTAGATAGCCAAACAATCATAGTCTAAGGGATTACCATTTTTTATTTTATTGAAATGTGATTGGGTCATTGTTGGTGATTTAAAGAAGTAAAAGGATTTCTTAAACCCTAAAAAGAGAACTATAGAAACCCCAGTGATAGTAATTTGTAGAAGGGATGTTCACTCAAGATAAAATGAAAAATTACAAACATATTCATATCACTAGTAGTAAATTGTCTTACAAAGAAAGATATAGGTTAGGAAATTTCAAAATATATAACATAATATTTTGTGATTTGACATTGAAAAAACACACCACATCAACTTCTTTTTATCCAACCAGAAAGTAGTTAAATGATTATTTGATTTTTTTTAAACATTTTAATGATAATTTTTTTTGCAAACAAATCAATAATCAGTGCCATTTGTAGGGACTAATAATGACAAATTTTTCTATTCCTTGAAAAAATGCTAAATTGTGACTTAAAGTATTATTTGATTGAATATATGGAGTTAAAGATAATATGTTATTAGAAAAAAACAAATGTTTATATTCCTTGAAAAAATGTTAAATTGTGACTTAGAGTGTTATTTGATTGAATATATGGAGTTAAAACTAATATGTTATTAGAAAAAGCATGACCCTATAGAAAGTAACATCATTGCTAACTTATTCCTTTAATAGTTTTTTAAGCTCATAAACTTCTATAGATTTCATAGTATATGTATTATACCCCCACTCGACATCACTCTTAATTCCAACTCCTTGGTTGTTTAGAAAAAAAACATATATGGTACTATAAATGATAAATATATGAAATCATATAAAAATGATATAAACATGTCATGCCAACACATTTATATTTAAAAGTGCTTATGAATTTAGAGTTTAAAGACATATTCAAAATTTGTTCTCTGGTGCATAGTATTACTTTTCTCTATTTATCAAAATTTGGACTAAATCTTGTGTCATATTATTATACAGGAATCAAAGGAGGAAATGGACATGGATCAAGATATTTCAAAGGATGGCATAAGACATTATGTATGAAACAAAGTACAAAAATATCACATTGAGTTATTAAATATCTAAATTTAGTGCTTTGTCCAATCTTTTTTCATAAAAAAATTAGATTATTCAACTTATTATTCAATATTTTCAACAAATGATGCATGTGGTCTATTATTTAAGGTCCAATATACAACTAATATACGTGGAGGTGAAGCTCATATTATTAATAGATGTCACAATACAAAGTGGGTGGAAGAGGATATGACGATTGATTCAACAGATACACCAGAAAATGAGTGCAGTGAACATGAGGTTTGTCTTGGTGATATTACATGTGATGAGAACTTTGATACTTTTTTATGCAAAAGTTTTTTTATTTCATGAAAATAAATAATTAATGCATGTTGTTGACTTTTTTAGGTTGCTACTTCAATTGGAGAAAATGCAACTTTGATGCAGTCTACCAGGGAGCAACAACAGAGTGTATGTAGATGTCGACCTCCTACTGTTAAATCACGTAGAGGACAGTGGGTGGAAGAAGATATAACAATGGATTCTATAGATACAATAGAAGCACAACACACTAAACAAGAGGTTGGTAATGATTATTCTACATGGAATGAATATTTTGAGAAAATTGTTGTATGTGGATGTTATCAATGTCATGGAAAGAAAGAATTCAAACGTGGTATTGTACAAAGGCATTAAATAAATTATGATCTTCAAGTGGGTACTATGCCTCCTAGAATTGATTCGGATCCAATAGGAATTGTGGTAAGCCCATCCTCATATTTTACATAAGACACATGTATAAATAATATAGTCACATTTTGAATATTTAATTTCAAAAATTAATATTTTTTGTTATTAAATACCTACAGGAGATGGTTCGTGGTTTAAAGTTTCCAATGTCACCTACTTCTAGCTTAGAGGGTGATGAATTTCAATCAACGGATACATATAACAATGCCATTTGCACATATAACAACTCATAAGATGAGGAAGTCATAAAAATCAGTAAGAGAACAAGAACAAGTTTAAATATGCATAAACTGCTCCAGGATAAGGGAAAGGTGGAGTATAAACCATATGAGAATGAATGTGATGGAGATGATGAATTTCCCTTGGAGTTGAGATAAATTTACAAAGAAACATTTGATTGAGAATTATATTGTGCTTGGCCTAGTGACCAAAAACTACCTGTTGCATATGAGGTGTTTCAATTCTGGGGATACAGCTACATGATACGCCCCTCCAATATTCATGGAGTGAATCTGGGCCTCTTTATTGTCGAAAATGTCCATGCGGGATCGATAAACAACTCACAAAAAACCACTAGGAGATTAATGCAATATTATGGGCCATCATATTCAAGTGGTCAATGGAGGATGCTAGTGGAATACAAGCATAGTATGTCTGCATATGGTCTAAATTCAAATATGTATACACATCATCTGCAGATTGAAAGAGGCAACAAAGTGAATAGAGGCAATATTTTGTATATAGATGGTCATGCATACACACATAAAAATATTGCAGGATTTATAAATAGTAGTAAGGGAAAGGACCCTACTATAAGACCAAATTGTCAGATTGTTGAGGTTATAAATGATAAAGATGGAGATATGGAAAGACAGGTTGAAAGATTTATAATGGTTGAGGATATTACAAACCTCACTATTGGAGATGAGTTATTGATTAACTACCCCTTTATAAAATGTACTCTTGCACGAAAGAGGAGAGAAGAGGAAGGCATCCCTAGGGATATTCCTAAGGGAAGAAAGCCAAAAAATAAGAAATGAGTGTGGCTTGTTTTTTAAACTAATATTCCAAAAATTTTGTTTATGCTATGAATTCTAAATTTTGTTTAAGAATGAATGAATAAAAGTATTCTCTAATGTGTGTGTGTGTGTGTGTGTGTGTGTGTGTGTGTGTGTGTGTGAGAGAGAGAGAGAGAGAGTTTATATTGATTTGTATGCTATTTTATTCTTATCACTAAAATGGTTTCAATATTTTATCAAATGGTTGTCTAATACTACATAATCATTACATTGTATGTTAGGTTGATCTTGCCGATATTGACGCACCTATTGGCATTCAAGATCCAACTCGGCTCTTAATATTTGGACGAGATAATCCAAACCATCCATTGAATCGTACTAAGGAAAAAAGAGCAACATTAAAGAGAGGATTACCACGTGAAAAATTTGAACAATTGATGGCATTACCATATGATGATGGCATGCCACCTAGCATTCCTAGTGAAGATAATGATGAAAATGAAGTGCATGAAGAAGGAATGAATGAAATGCTCATAGGTTTCGTTGGGGACAAAAATAATGATGATCCTATAGTTGACAATAATTATGATACAAAGAGAAATTTCCAACAACATAATGTTGATGATATAAACCTTAGTGACTCCATCAAGCAAGCAGTGAAGACAGTTGTGTTCAAATCGGGTGCAAGTAGAACATCAAAACTAAGTTGCACACTAATATTACTAGAAATCAATTCATTGTTTGGTTGGTCTGATAAGAGTTCCACTACCCTTGTAAGGTGAGTTGAATTTTCTTTGTGGAGTTGCATAGTCAATTGTTGTTACTAAATTGTATATATCTATTAACTTCATTTTCATTTATGTGTTTTTTCCTTAAACAATATATTCTATAGAATTGAAATATTTAATTTATTGGGTGTATGACAATCTTACAGGGCACTAAAAGATAAAATATTCCCTAAAGATAATGTGTTGTCGTCAACTTACAGAGAAGCACGTCAATTAATGGTACATATGGGGATTGAATATAACCAAATTCATGTATGTGAGAATGATTTCATTTTATACAGAGACAACTACAAAAACCATCAAGAATGTCATGTATGCAAGCACAAGAGATATCGTACAGATCTATAGAGTGCTATAGTTCCAAATAAGGTTTTAAGGAACATGCCAATTATACCTAGACTTCAACAAATGTTTCATTGCAATTCACTTGCATGGTTTATGGATTGGCATGCAAAGAATAGGAGTAAATATGGATTCATGCAAATTCCAGCAGACTCTAAAGCAATGAAACACATGGAAGATAAATGGCCAACAAAATTCAAATATGAACCATGTAGTATCAGGTTAGGCCTTGCAACTGATGAAGTGTTCCCTTTCTCATTCCTAATCCCAAATTATTGTTTGGCCAGTTGGATTGATAGTATACAATATCCCCCCATGGATGAGTGTTAGAAAGGAACACCTTATGCTAAGTATCATTGTTCCAAGAAAACGCCAAGTGAAAAAAATGGATGTTTATCTAGAGTTGTTTATTGATGAGATGCATTTTTTATGGAAAGGAATAACAATGTATGAAATATCACATCCTCCATCAAATAGGTCATTCATGTTTTATGGTGTACTATGTTGTACAATTCATGATTTCCCAAGACTTGGTGTATGTTCAGGTACGAAAATTATTATACATATTCGCACATGATATTTAATTTTCGGTTCAATTTGCATAGATCCATTATACTATTTTTTTTCCTCTAAACATTAGTTATTGAAGTGCAGGGCTTTCAAACAAAGAGGGTTTGTGCATCTCCAAGATGTGCAAAACGTTTTCAAGGGTGCTTCTCTAAATATCTACACAAGTTTATTTATGCAAACAACAGGGTCTTTCTACCAACAGATCATAAGTTCAGGACTCGCCTCAAGAATTAGTTTGATGGGAAAATTGAAAGTAGAGGCCCTCCCAAGGTTATGGGTCTAGCTGATTGGCTTCAAAAGTATGAAGATGCTGAACAAAAAATTTGAGAAAATTTGCTTTTCCAGGATCCATCAATTGAAGAACGAGAACAAGTTATGGTTGATATGCCACGAGGAATGAATAGAAAAACCATATTTTATGATCTACCTTATTGGAAGGATCTATTAATATGCCATCTATTAGATCCTATGCACATATTCAAAAATTTCACAAATTCTATATATATACATATATCAGACAAAGATAAAGACACTTTATCTTCAAGAAGTGACATTGCTCTTTCACGTACCAAATTTGATAGAAGACATTTGTGGCCAAATAGAGAAAATGAAACTTATGCAGAAGCTCCATGAATTTTGAAAAAGAAAGATCCAGATAAACTAAAAAATTTTATCTGTACAATAAGGACACCTACGGGCTATGGCTCATCATTGAATAAAGATTTCAGAGTTGATGGACATATCACTGGATTTAAAACAGATGATTTCCATAATTTTATAAAGGTATCAACATAACTTAATTGTTATTGTTATCATATAATTACCATACTTTTTATGATATTTCATATTTAAAATAATGAACTAATCTCATTTTATTTGATAATTTGATAGCATATCATGCCCTTGGCGATTAGGGGGGATTCATGCCTTACCACTAATTTTAGGAGTTCCATAAGTCGATTGTCAGCATTTACAAGGTATGGGGCATGAAATGTTTATGTATGTACAAGAAAGTTGTAATACATTGCATTTTTAATGTCATTAGTTATTCATATTAATTTACCAATGTTATATTAGGTGGGTGTCCTCCAAGGAGATCCATGAGAGTGAATTAAGAAGATGGAAGAATGACATTGAAGAAATTGTATGTTTATTGGAAAAGGAGCTCCCTACAAGTTTCATGGACCTTCAAGTTCATCTTCTTATACACCTATTAGATGATATTGAAATGGTAGGTGTTGTATCAACAATGTATTGAATGGCGGGTGTTGTATCGGCACATCTAGAGGGTTGCATGGCTGAAGGATATGTATTGAATGAATCATTTTTCTTTATATATGAATTCCTTGGTAAATATTATGAAGATGGTCCATGAATATGGGATGAAGCACATGCAACATATATTACAGATGGAGAGAAACCTCAATCTAATGGTGTTCAAGTAGAATTTGGTGAGTAAAATCATGATCTTTGTGGTTATTTTTCCAATCATTTACTCTATAAAATTATTTTTTCAAAAATATAATAATGGCATTTTCAATTTGAAAATGTACATGTTGATTTTCAATAGGTGTTGATGAACGCATTGTGCTTGACAAGTTCATTCTTTACCACATGGATTGTATGAATAAATGGATTGACTTGTATGAAAAGAAAAGGGAAGAAGTTTTAGAAGCAAGGAGACAATTGAAGAGATCAAACCCAAGGAATACACCACTTCCCATGGAATTGTTTGGGGAATGGGGCAAAGATTGCACATTACAATGGGTTAGTGAACAAATTCAAAATCAAATAGACGAAGAAGGAAATGATGCAAACATAACAAAAGATGATATCAACATGTCTAGAGGATGTGAAAGAAAGGTACATTTATAAATCTCACAAAATATTTTTTTACAAAACATTGTTGACACTATTGACTATTTAATAATGCATATATAGTTGTTTTTTCTAGTTGAACTAAAACAAATGGTCTGATATAGCTGAGGAGATATCCTGCAATGTGGTCATATGGTTGACACTATCGTGTGGAAAGAATAGACTTAAAAATACGCTCCTTTGATTGTGGTGTCATGGTTGATTTCAAGCAATCAAGTCGAGGAAGTTCAAAAGATAAAAATATTATTGAAGGGAATCTTCAATATGTTAGAAAAATCCAAGAAATTATTGAGTTGGATTATCGGTCTTTCAAATGTTGTATTTTTAAATGTAGATGGTATGAGGCATTTGAGAGGAAACGAAGACATGATAGCCATAGTCAACTATTTTATATAGATTCCTTGAGGTACCTACCAGAAGACAAGGAGCCTTATGTCTTACCAATTCATTGTGAGCATGTATTATTATCAATATAACATAACTATAATCACAAGAATCAATGGTTATATACAATATGTTAATTCATAATGTATTATGAATATAAATGTGCATGTTAATTAAAAATTATACTAGCATGTCTAATATATGATTATGGTTCACGTGCAGGTGTATTTCTATGAAGATATTATGGATCCAAAGTGGATATTTGTCATACATTATGATCCAAGGTTAATACATGTATTTGATGATTCCTTGATGAATATTGAGCAAAAAAATGATATCCAACCAATTCCAGATGAGAGATTAAAGAACAATGAAAAAATGACCACCCATGGTGATGTTCAAGATGAAGATGTTCAAACACAAGAAGATGAAGACGAAGATGTTCAAGCACAACATGACAACATTTTTCATGCCATTAATCAACATGATCTAGAGCTAGATGAGAATCAATATGGTGCAAATCAATTCAATGATATGGAGTTAGAAGAAAGTGAAGATGAAGATGATTATAATACCACTTTAGCAGGATCGTGTAGAAAGAATAATATAATAAACTTACAAGACCATATCAATATTGATAAGGAAGCATTGGATGACATATATGATAATAATAATGTAAATGAAGAAGACTTCTAATTTTACAGTATTTCTAATCCATATTACTTGAATAATTATGATCTTATGTCCAAAGCTTTGAAATTGTTTTTTTATCACATGGATTTAGTAATTTTGAATTAGTTTCTTGATTTAGAACTTTTCAAAAGGTTGCTTCTTAATGACTCTACACTTAAATGTACATAGAAATCACTGTTCAAAATAGTCATTTTATCATGGGCTTAGCAAATGTTATTTTTGTTTCAATTTATTTTAACCACATGTGTTCCCCTTTTTTATTTTGCATTGAATAATGAAATGTCAATGATTGTTTAGTTAATATTATGCACACTATTGAATAATTCTATGAATTTTACTATAGTAATATTCCATCTTGCACTAATGAACAATGTTCCAATTAATGTGGTTATCTATATACAATAGCTAATATTTTGTCATAAATTCACCACATCCAACCTATCATTGAAATGTCTTCAAGGACAAGTGCCATTAAGGTCACTCAAAATCCCATTAAGTTCACTCAAATGCTATTAAGTTAACTCAAATGTTGTCGAGGACAAGTGAATGTCAACGTCAAGTACACCATACATTGCATCATCATCATCGTTGGCATCATCATCATCAACATCAATAAGTACATCATCAACAACGTGATGGTCATCATCATCCTCATCAACAAATACATCATCATTGATAGGGTCACTCATATGCCATTATGGTTCATCATCTGTCATCACCATTTTGATCCATGTCATGTTGTTACAATCACTCAAATGCGATTAAGGTCACTAAAATTTTGTCGACAGCAACTAAATGTCATTACAACCATTTAGGTGATATTAATATGTATCTCACATGTCATTATGAACATTTAAGTTCCATTAGGATTAGTCTGTATCGAGAAGTATTATGACAAGAATCATCATCGTGGGCATCGATGTTGTCATCATCATGATCATCAATTCCATATGGTACATCAACATCATCTTGACCATTATCCTCATTATCATCCTCATCTTCAGCATTAAGCACTACAACAAAACCCTGTGATTAGCATCTCTTTTAGCTTCCTTTTTAGCGTCCACTATCACTTTTAGTGTATTTTTCATCAAATTTTGGACAAAGTGGACGCTTTTCCATGGGATGGCGCTTTTAATGGCGTTATTTGCGTCTCTTTTTAAAAATTAGCATCTTAATTACCGTCCTTATTAGGCGTCCCAATTAGCGTCCCAAATAACATCCCAATTAGTGTCCCTTTTTAAAATTTGGCGCTATTTTGGATGCTAATTAGCATCCCAATTAACGTCCCAATTAGCGTCCCAATTAGCATCCCAATTAGTGTCCCAATTAGCATCCCAATTACCAATGTCAATGTCAATGATCATGATTCATGTGATAGTACTTTTGGATATTGATTTATCATAGTGGAATCTAAATGATCGTAATCGTGGCACTTTTGGATCTTAATTAATCCTAGTGAGGGGTAAATTAGCTTGATGTCACCTAAATTGCTCTAATGGCATTTTAGTGTCCTCAACAACATTTGATAGACCCTAATAGCATATGATTGGCCCTAACAACATGATGATGATGCATTATGATAATTATGATGGAGCGTATGGATATGATTTCATAAGTATAAGACTATATCATCCATTCTCCTGAGGTAGTATGTCTCCTTTCTCGTTATTATCACAATTATATTTATGATGACATTGATGATGACTACGACAATGACAATGATGTTGATTTATTGTATGATGATGATGACGATGTGGATGTGGATTTCAATGATGATTATGCATGTGGTATCACTTTTGGATCCTAATTGATTCTAATGGCACCTAAATCTCTGTAACGACATCTGAACAACCCTATTATCATTAAAATGGCTGTAACGACATATAAATGACCTTAACAATTACATGACATGAATCCTAATGTCAATGAGTGATTAAGAACACTAATGGCATATGTGTGGCCATAATCAAAATGATGACGATGATTTTGTTGATGATGTACTTAATGCTGACGATGATGATGATAGTGAGGATGATGATCAATATGATTTTGATATATCATATGGAATTAATGATGATGATGATGACAACATCGATGTCCACAATGATGATACATTTCATAATACTTCTGGATACTGCAAAACTTGAGATATTGGAGTTAATAACAAGTAATAGAGGTTGTGAGGTGTTGACCATAAAAATATTGTTAGTCATTGGGTTTTACATTGACTGATATGGCCACTGTGTTTAGTATTTCCCCCACCCCACCTACACCTCCCTTGCAGAAAGGTAGTACAATACCACCTATCATGGTGCTACCAAAATGTCACCCTACAAGGTTGTTTTGGACAACCCCCCCATCCATAGCCTCAGTTTTACCAAGAACATCCAAGGTACAAGAAGTGGATATCAATATTAACACAAAATCTAAATTTCTTTGTAGTCTTAAGGACATTTTGGTCTTGGTTTAAAATGGAATGAAGTAACAAGCATTTAAATAATGCCCATAGTGTTACTTTGAAGAAGTGGATCAAATGTTTCTACATATTTGGACTTATAAGTGGACATATCTCAAGGTAAAAAGAAGTTAGATATGGTCACTATAGTTGGGAAATATCCACAATGACTATGGTCACTATAGTCACTATAGTTGGGAAATATGCAGAGCCACCGTGGTCATTGTGGGTCTCATAGGAAGATCGTGTTTGTATTATTATGGTGAAATGGTCTATTGAGGATCTTGATTTTGATGCACTATAAGTGGTATCCATGCCATAGTTAGGAGTACCTTGGATGGGGATGACACACTACTCCTACCACCCTTTAAGAGCTTTGCCCTCTTGCCAATGCCTATCTGCAAATTTAACAAGTACAACCAATTTCTCAAGTAGGAATATCATTTGTTGTTTAAATTTAGCTTGCATGTTCACATTAATTTCATCGTAGACTAGAGTCTTCTCCCATGGGAAACCACTGGTTTATCTAATACCTTTGTCTTAAAGGGACCCTACTTACCCATAATTACAATTAATTACACCTATTTATCCCATAATTGAGCCTTAATTACCACTAATTAACCCATAATTGACCCCTTATTAACCCCTAATTACCACATCTCATTACCCAATAATTACCCTTAAATGACCCTTAATTACCCATAATTGACAACAAATTACCCCTAAATTATCACTAATTAACCCTTAATTACCCCTTAGTTACCCATAATTACCCATAAATGACCCCTAAGTTTGTGTGGAGAGTTAGTCCATTACATAGGGCTTACAAAGGGAATTTTTGTCTTCTAAGCTATGGGATATGGTGGCTGTTTTGGGATGTATAACACCATGAATGGATTTTTACCACTAATCCATGGTTTGGGATTAACTTCTAGGTCCTAAGTTCATATAGTTTCCTTTAGGTCTCATGGGTCATGTCTAGCACCCCAAACAACCACACATGCCCTACATAAGAAATATTTAGCATATGAGTGAGATATGTGCATCATTTTGAGAATAAACATACCAAGGATGGTGCTCGATGGCCATGCCATGGTATAGGGATAAAAGGCAAGGCATTAGGCCATAACATATATTTCTATGGGGCTCATGTCTCATTTTCATCGCTTAGGGTATCACACATGACCCTAATACATAATGTTTGGCCTCCAAGTATGATACAGTGGTGATTTAAAATTTTGAAAGATTTGATATGTTTCTTAGGGACAAGGGCATATTTTAGTACAAAAAACTAGGTTCTATGTCCATGGAATTCATCTTTAAGACTTATATGCATGTGTGGGGAAATGAGCCTCAACATAGGCCATGCATAGACAATATTTGGCATGTCACGAGTAAGATGTGGTGTCACATTTTAAGATTTAGTACACCAAGGATGGTTCTCATGACCCAATTCATGTTAGAGGATGAACATCTGAATTTTTAGTCCATAACATGTGGTTTTCGGGTTATACATACACCGACCATGAGGCCCTAGCCCATCTTTTTTTTGTGAAATGGATATCGTGGCCATTTTGAGGTTTTCACATCATGGATGCTTCTTGGTCACTAATATGTGGCTTGATAAAAAAACCCTTGTTGTTGGGATAGAACATTTGTCTATGGGGCTCATGTTCTTTACACAGTAACCCACATCATTACGTAGGGCCTGTGTAAGGAATCTTTAGCCTACATGTGAGATATGGACACCATGTTGAGGAGAGGCACACTAGGATGTAACTTGAGGACCATTCCATGGTAGAATGAAAAATCTTAGACCTTGCATTGTAGCATTTTACTATGGATATCATGGTCCATGTGTGTGGTACCGAGCCTCCATATTAGCCCTCCATAGGGAATCTTTGGCCTGGAAGTGGGATATGGTGCTCATTTTGAAGTTTAGAACACTAGAAATGGTTATTTGTGCATGTATTGATGTGTTTTAATGCCAAAATGTATAGTATTATACCATAATATTTATCTATGAGTCTCGTGAGACATCCTTAAGTCCCTTCAATACTATAGAGGTATTGGAAAGGGAATATTTGTCATCTTATCAACATACGATGGCTATTTTGAGTTTGACACATTGAGGATAGTTATAATGACTTTAGGCATAGAACAAGTTCAAATTATAGAGTTTCAAGCCATAACATTTTCCTTGAGGATTCATGGACCATGCGTGGACCCCAAGCCATCATATAAGCCTTTGCGTACGGAATTGTTGGCCTACAAGAAGGATATAGTGTCCATTTCACTATTTGTGATACCTCTTCCAACTAAGTTAGGTTCAACTATTCCATCCTTACATGGCCCTTCAACATACCTATAGCAAGGAAGAGACCAAGTACAATGTTAATGTGGAGATGAAAGTGACCAATGGGGTGAAGACAACAAATCAACAAGGTAACACATGGTAAAAATACAAAAAACTGCAAATAGTTGGACTAACATAAGATTCCTTTTCAAAACAATGAGACTTTAGAGACACCTTCAACTTCCTACTCTCTGCTTCCCCTTCATATTCACTTTGTGGACTTTAACCTCTTCATTATGCATCCGCTTCACTTAATGGATTTTAATCTTATAGTAGTCTCTATGCAACTTCCTATGGGAGCTATTATTCTTCCTTCCCTTTAAAATTATACCCATCCATTCATTAAATCTATTTATTAAAATAAATGTCTACCTAATGATTCTTCTTATTGGATTTGTTATTACTACTTAAACTCTTCCTTTGTTGATACCAAATGGTGCAAGGTGAAATTTAACCTAGCTTGAAAATTGCTTAGCAAATCATTGTCTCTATTGTTCAAGTCTTCACACATACAATGGAGAAAAATCCCATATGTGACCCATGCAACAAAAGCCAAAGATACACAATCCTACACACACAACAAGAAATAAACAAAACAAACATACAATGTTGCATTTATAAAATTGAAATGCAGTTGCATGCATGCCTTCAAGGACTTTTCTTCTTCTCCAAATTCTTCTATATTCTCCATGAGTTATTTTCTCGGTTCTCTCCACTCATAATTATACCTAGTCTTGATCTATGTTGGACCCACTTTATTACTTACTCTCTGTCTTCTCCCTATTTTTCGGTTTCTCCTTCCTTCAATAGTCACCCTATTCTATTCTATTCTCCCTATCTTTCCATTTATTCTTCCCTTGCTCATTACCTTATTATTTTTTATGGTATGTTTCTTCTCCCTAACATTTAGTTGATCCTCCAAAAGAATAATCGCATTCCCCCTTTTTCTTTATTAATGCTTCCCCCTTTCTCCCCAATCAATAAATTATTTCCCTTGTGGAACTAATTCTGATAGAGGGTAAATGTGATCTAGATTTATGCAGGAACGCAACAAAATACACACATAACCATAGAAACAAATATGGAGTGGAAATAACACTTCATTTCATTAATCAATAACTGAAACTTGTTTACATACATAATGGAAATAAACTAGCTAGAGTGCTGGTAGCTTATCTCTGAGAAGACATGTGGTGGCTACATGCCTCTGAACTCTCTATGTTACAATGAGGCTCGAAGGCCTATATATTATTGAGAAACAATGGAAACCCTACACATCCAAAAACCTAACCCTAGGAGGTGAAATGCCAAAATGTGGGCCCCGTTGGGTAACATGGTACATCACTTTCCCGTGGTCGTAACTTTAGCATACTAACTATGTTTGGTGTGCATGATACATCGTTAGAAAGATATGTTTAAGGACTACATCCATAAACGGCAAATATCAAGTCCGAAATGGACTCATATTTTCCTTAAAACGGCTCCGAAAGTTTAGGGTCTCAAAACAGCTCCGAAAGTTTAGGACTTGAAATCTGCCAAAAATAGTAAATTGTGCTACATATAAGGAAACTAGAAAACTGAAAGAAACAATGGTGGGGGTCCAAGTGGAATAGGTGGGTAGCCACCAATATCCTCCTGGATCAAAATGTTATTCAAATCCACTTTTTTCTTTATTCATGCTTCCCCTTTAATATTCACAATGATATTCCATTCCACATTAACATTCTCATTTCTCTTTTATAAATAGAAAAATATAGTATGCACACATTCTATTGACATTTACAATATCTATATGTTCATCACAAGGTTTAATGGCAACATAAAACAATGGTTGTGTTAAAGATCCAAGTACAAATCATGTTGTTCTGCATGTTCCTTCCTTGTATGTAGTTATGTTTTTTTCTTTTTCCTTTCGACGTTTCTTTGAACCTTCTAGAGCAATTGCTAGTATTTAATATTATAAAATATCATATTAAAAAACATATAATATTACAACACAACATTATATAATATAAAAAACAACTCCAATTGGTTTCTTTAGTGAAACTAATTTCAAGATTAATGGATTCATGATATATGAATATCTAATATCCCAAGGACTTATATGAAGAAATGGAGGGTCATTGGTTTGTATTAAGACAATTTTGTAGGTCACCGATATAATTTAATGACATGATGGAAAACATCAAGTCTCACATATTAAGAGATTGTGGAATGGGAGTAGTGAATTCCTATTTGTAACTTGGAAAAGAGGAGGCATTTCACACTTCTAACATCAACCATACCATACAAGGAAAATAATCAACATGTAAATTTTACTTATCAAGGAACCCTACTACCTCATAGGAATGGATGATATAGTATTATACTTATCAAATCATATCCATACACTCCATCATAATTATCGTAATGCATCATCGTCATGTTGTTAGGGCCAATCAAATGCCATTAGGGTCTATAAAATGTGTTGGGGACACTCAAATGCCATTAGAGCATTTTAGGTGACATTAAGGTAATTTACCCCTCATAAGGATTAATCAATATCCAAAAGTGTCATGATTATGTTCATTTAGGTGCCACTATGATAAATCAAGATCCAAAAGTACTATCACATAATTCATTATCATTGGCATTGACACTGACATTGATTACTAACGTTGACATTGATAAATCTGACGTTATGTGAGACGTTTTCCAAACACAATTCCTAGCTCTAAACCTAGGGAAATTCCTAGTGCTATTCCAGACGTTTTTTTAGAGGCTATTATGGGTGTTATATGGGATGCTTTTTTGGACGCTAATTGGGACGCTAATTGGGAGGCTAATTGGGACATTAATTGCAATGCTAATTATCATCAAAAATGGCGCAAACTTTTAAATTGGGATGCTACATGGGACAAAAATTTCGGGTGCTAATCTGGATGCTAGTTGGGATGCTACATGGGACGACAATTTGGATGCTAATTGGGACGCTAATGATTCATCCAAAATAGTTCCAACTTTTAACTTGGGATGCTAATTGGGATACTAAATGGGATGCTAATTGGGATGCTACTTTGGGACGCTACTTGGGACGCTAATTGGGAGGATGATTGGGACTCTATTTGGGACACTAATTATCATTCAAAATAGCGCCAAATTCTAAAAAGGGACGAAAATAACACCATTAAAAGTGCCATCCTGTGGAAAATCATCCACTTTGTCCAAAAAATGATGAAAAATACATTAAAATTGATAGTAGACGCTAAAAAGGAAGCTAAAAGAGACGTTAATCACAGGGTTTTGTTGTAGTGTTATTTTCCTCCTAGTCAAGATTTCCCTCCAAGAGAGGATTTTCAAGGCACCAAAGTTGAATTTCCTCCAAGTGAATATTTTGATAAGACCGATGATGATTTTGGTGAGGATGAGAGAACCAATAATGGTGTATCTAATTTTCCTCCAAGTGAGGATTTTATTGGCACTGCTAGCGATTTTCCTCCAAGTGAGGATTTTATTGGCACTGCTAATGATTTACTCCAAGTGAAGATTTCAATGGGACTGATAATGTTTCTCATGGAAGCAAGGATTTTGATGGCACCAATGATGATTTTCCTCCAATCAAGGATTTTAATACGACAGAAGATGAGTTTGGTGAGGATGAAGGAAACAACTATGTACCTAAAGATGAGTTTCCTCCAAGCGAGGATTTTGATGGTACCAATGATGGTTTTCCTCCAAGTGAGGATTTTAATGGGAAAGATGATGATTTTGGAGACGAGGAATGCACCAATAATGGTGAAGATGATTTTCCTCCAAGTGATGATTTTGATGGTAGCGATGATGATTTTCCTCCTAGTGAGGATTTTGATGGGATAGATGATTATTTTGGTGAGGATGAAGGAAATATTAATGGTGAATATGATTTTCCTCCAAGCAATGATTTTGATGCCATCAATGATTATTTTTCTCCAAGCGAGGATTTTAAAGAGAAAGATGATGATTTTGGTGAGGGTGAACCTTCCAGTGGTGAAAATACCAATATTGTGTTAGGTTTTTATCTATTTCAACAATATGATCTTAGGATATTATCTGAGAGAATAACAAGCACAGCAAGCAAACACAAGAGACAATGAACACAATTTTTTCCTTGGGGAAACCATAAAGGATAAAACCCTACAACTTTCTCAGAGATAGAATCAACACCAAAATTAAAACCCAAAACAGTAAGATGATCTCCCAACAGCAGTAGTCACTCTCTCTCTTGTCCCAGCTTCTTCTCTCTCTCTCATTTATGCGCTACAACTGAGTGTGAGTGAATGTGTGTTAAATAGAGAGGCTCACTCTCTATTTATATTAATTCTCAAGTTGATAATAACTCACTAGGGTCGAATTCTCTAGGAGTGTCTAATAACCCTAGGGCCCCACAACTACGAGGAATTTAACCCTTAAACAATAGGGAGGGTTACCCTCTATGACTTTACAAGACATGTTTACACTATTGAATCTTCTGATAGGAACATCGAGGCATGATATGACTCAATTAGATTACAGATACTTCCCGAAATAAAAACCAGGGTACAATACATAAGATATACAAGTGAATATATTTCGAAGTTACAAATACATCAACACTCCCTGTTAACTAGGAATGTATTCTCTCGACATAATTTTTCAGCACAAGTCTTCTTCTCTGTATTATCTGGATCCACATCAATTCATCTTCATCTTCAAGTCATCTTCATCTTCAAGTCATATTCATATTCAAGTATGGATCTGGATCATCACTGGATCTGGATCATCACTAGTTTTGGATCATCACTAGATCATCATCACTGGATCTGGATCATCCCTGCTGAATCATCACTGGGTCATAATCACTGGTGCTATCATAATTCTACTTGTCACTGGAATTTCTACAGAGCCAGTCGTTTTTCATGCTGGTTGTAGGCCTAGCATCCATGTAGTTCTTTATCTTCTTCAGCACTTATATCTGACCATATGTTAGAAAGGCCCGCCCAGAACTTACATCTGACTATGGGAGGAACACATCCACCACCATGTCAGAAAGGAACACCCAACACTCACATATGACCATGGGATGAATACATCCAAGAACCATGTTAGAAAGGCCCAACAATTACATTCACCAGCATGATAGGACACACCTACTATCATCTGTGAAAAGGCCTAGCACTTACAACCATCAGCATGATAGGACACACCTACTATCATTTGTGGAAGGGCCCAACACTTACAACCATCAGCATGATAGGATACACCTACTATCATCTGTGGAAGGGCCCATCACTTACAACCAGTGGCATGGGACGACACAAATACTACCATCCATGGAAGGGCTCTGGACTTACAACCAGTGGCATGGTAGGACACAACTACTACCATCCATGGAAGGGATCTACACTTACAACCAGTGGCATGGTAGGACATCATCATCATGTTTTTTCAGGTATTTATTGTTTTTGGGGTAGCGGGGCTAGTCAAAAGTATGCTAAGTGGGTACTCCTTGGATGCAAAATTTAATTCCGCATCCAACGAGCTCTCCCATTTGAAATTTGAGTAAAAACACAGGGAGATATGTCGAAAATACGAACAAAAAAAGTAGTTTTTTTTATGATACCTATGCACAAATTTATATTAAAAAATTGTTTAAGAGGTGCTCCTTTTTTGAATTTTAAAGCATTTTGATTGGCTAATACATGATGACATGGAATTTGTATTATTTTTTGAAGGCCCATTTTAAATTGAAATTTCCTCTAATGTGAGTCCAAGTTTCATTACTTATTTGATTTCAAGTGAGTGTTGCAAAAAACATTGTTTGAAACAAATGCACTACAATTGTTCCTTAGAGAAAGGGATAGTGTATCTTTCAATGAACAAAAATATGGAAAATTCATTATTAGTAAGGTGCATGATTTCCACAATTGCAGGTTATGATTATCGCATTGGAAGTATTTTTCTTTGTAGAAGGGAATTCAAAAGAATTCACTCAATTGGTAATCTTAGACTATCAAGAATCCAGACAAGGCTAGAGAAGGATCCCACATTTTATTCTAAACAATATCATGCACAAACTAGTGGGACAATAACAAACATTGCAATATCATGGATGCATGACTTCTTTTATAAGCATGGAGAGAGTGTGCCAGATAGATAAACCATACACATTTTAGATAATTTCTCAAGGCAGGAAATCTACAACTTATACAAGGCATTTGTTCAAGAGGCCGAAGGAAATAGCAATTTCATCAAATATGCATATTTTACAAGACTATGGAAAATAGAGTTCAACAATGTTCGTATTCCTTAGAGGTCAAGGATGGTGGTTTGTAACATATGTGCTTCTCTTTAACAAAGAAGGGATAAATTAGAAGGGATAGAAAGAGGTGTGTCTCTAAAAAAATTATTTTCTCTTATACATATCAATTATAAAAGTTCATCAATGTTTTATTTTTATTTTATTTGTAGATTTTGTTATTGAAGAACCTCAAGCACATCACAATCAGCAATCAGTTGAATGGAAAAATTTATACAAGCATTGCAAGAAGTGTTATGATGATCCACATAAGTATTTAGGTTTGATAATTGATGGCATAGATCAAAAAAGAAAAGAAAAGAAAAACACTTTTGTCGCATTTTGTTCATGTACCAAAGAATTTGAAGGAGAAAAAATTTATTCAATTTCACTTGCTTGGTTGTATGGATTTTAATGGTCAGATGTCCCCAAGGGTTTACTTTACAGCTTTAAATATTCATAATGATGCAAATTTTACCATCACCATAATTCAAAATGTGATTGCTCATTGGTCTGGAAATATTCCTTGAGTTTTGTATCTCCAATTGGACAACACTAGCGAGGAAAACAAAAATCATATTGTGTTTGGTTATCTAAACATGCTTGTTGAACTGAGAATTTTTCAGAAGGTTAAAGTTGGTTTCCTTCTTGTTGGACATACACATGACCATATTAATAAAATGTTTAGTTGTTTTGGAATGATATTGGGGAGGAAGAAAGTTGGTAGTCTGTCATCATTAGCTTAAATTATTAGAAAGACATAGAGTCCAGATCTTGTTGTACTAGCATTGGAGGAGACTATTGACATGTGAATATTTATTATGGGATTGCATGGTGAAGAAAGGTGCATTGAAAAAATTAATGACATTATCTTCCAACATCAATTTCATATAAAAAAAAATTGATGGGAAAACACTATTATGGGGTAAGAGGTACTCAACAAGTGTAGAATGGGGGCCTACATCAGGTTTAACATTTCTAAAATTCATCCCAATTCGTCAAATGTATGCTTCAAAGTTGTTGTTATTGCAATAAGCTATCGAGATTCAAAATGCACACCAACAAAATAGAGATGTTTATTCTTCTCAATGATCGGAATAAATCAAAAAGTATATCAAAGATACATATGAATATTTTGATGTTGGTGATATTGTTTGGTGAGAGTCTTTTTTCATGGAGCAAAATGGCATAATTTCAAACTCTACAAAAGGATATATTTTTTTGAAGACTCAATTTCATTGCCCGCAAAGTATATCAAATGAAAACGAGGAAATAAATGTTGAACCAGAAGGTGTTTATCCTTCTCAAGAAGAGGAAAGGGAAATGTATATTGGGTCTAGAATATCATCTGCACGACGTGAGGAAATGGAAGAACTTTATAGAGGTTGAGTACAAGATATTAAGTAAGGTTGTATGATTGTAGTGTTGGCTACAGAACATGCATGCGGTTATCAATTCTGAATCGCAAAAGTTACGAAGGTCAATAAAGAAAATGAAGAAGTTATATCGATTGAAGTACATTGGTATGAAATGGACACACACCCATTTGATGGTGTGTACAAGCCAGAGATGGTGGTTGAGAAAAGGGTTTGCAAAAAGAGAAAAATAAAGGGTCAAAATGTAAATCATCATCGCATTGACATTTTCAACTTAGAATATGTTTACATACTAGTTTATGAATACCAGTTGACAAAGAAAGGCACTCTTCGCTCCAAGACTACAAAAATTATCGAAAAATTGTCGCCACAAGAAATAGTTGCATCATTGGAGTCTGCTAAACCAAGGCATAGATCAAGAAGGAATATGTCATATGAAATATTGGGCATACTGAAGACTCGGGCAGGGATAATTTTAGGGGCGAATTTTAGCCCAGTGGGCTGTTTTTCCATGTTTTTCTCCCAAAAAAGATTCGCCATTTTGCATTTTTTGAAGCCCTATTTCGCCCAATTTTGATGGGGTAAAAAATTTTCACCCTAAAAATCGCCAAATTATTATATAAATGATAAAAAATCCTTGGAAATTAAATTTTTTTTAAAAAAATATCGCCAATCATTTTATAGTTGTTGTTTTAAGAATTGGTAATATTCACCAACATTTATACACTTTTAAATAAGTATGGTTGCGTAAAATCATCCCTGGACTTGGGCAGTGCACTTATTGATAGTAGAGAAGGATATGGGTCATCTACATCTTCATCTAAAGAAAGTATAGTTTCTGATGGTGTGATGGGTTGATATCACTTTTTGCACATGAAACATCTTATCCTTTTTATTAAGATGACATTGTATGCCTCACAACTCTAAATGAGTGTTTCAATTTTAATATAAATAGTTTCTATGTCTTATGGTTTAATATATGCTTTTATTATGAGTATTATCAGAAATTCCTTTATTTTATATGGAAAGAGTGGTCTAATAATTTCTTGAAATTTTTTTCTTTAATATAGTGCAATTTTTATATAGTGTTACTAATGGTTTTAATAAATACAATTTTAAATTATGATAAAATGATATAATTATGTCATTTTTCGAAATAGTGTGCTACCAGTAGCATCAATTTTCAATTTGGGGCTTGATTTTAAGGTTATTGTAAAAGACGTTAAGGTCTGTTTTTGTCCATGTCCACATTTTTAGCCCTAAAAAATAATTTGGTGCTACCGATAGCACCACTTTTTGATTTGGAGGTGTTTTTTAGTGTTTTCTTCACAAAAATAGGAGTTTTTATGGCTAGAGTTCTCGTTTTGAGTATAAATTTCTCGTTAAGTTGTATAACATGTTTTACCTGATATGAGTAAGCTTCATCAAGCACAAATGGATTATAGTTTGTTTGTATGAATTAAGTTACATAATGGTTGAATAAAAAATATGCATATGCAATAGAATTTACAGCTAATTATTCAATCCCAACTCCTTTATGATGTTCCTATTGAATTTTTATTGATATCTGATCTTTAACTCTTTAAGTGTGGAAATATTGAATACTTGAAATTGATGAACCATTCATACACAAAAACATTCACCCATAACACAGGATGTACCTTGGGGAAAACTCTCAAAACAATTAGGATGAAAAACCCCAACAAATATTCTTAGTATAATAATGATATATAGTAGAGAACGCATTTTACAATAACATATTTCTTTCGACACCCCGGGCACAAGATAAGAGAAAATAAAAACCCCAAGTGTTAATATTGAGCAATACAGGATAGATATCAACCGAATAAGCTTTGCAATGTGTCCAACACATAAATAACTTTCCAAATTCAGTCTCATGAAAGTTGTATAAAATAACTACATGGAAAATTAGGATCCCATGCAACATACAGAGAATGCCTTCTTAGAGAATAGCTCTTCTCTTTGGTTTATTCAATCTTACAGAACATAGTGCACAATGTCTTTAATCTTTGACATTATATTTATGCTCTACTGACTTCAATATGAACTCACCTTCTAATTGGATGTAGGATCACTTGGTTAGGATGTTAACTTAAGTGTCATTATGCAAGTGTTGAAACTCAATTTTCATAACTTTAAGTGTCATATTTTAACTTAAGTGACACCTTTTAGTTTAACTAAAGTGTCATCATGCAAAATATTTTTGTTAACTAGAGTTCTTCTTTATTAACACTTTAGTTAACTATTCATAATTGAAATCATACTGATTGATTTACTGAACTGACCAATGTGAGTTATTATTTATTTAACTGAGGCATACATTGTTTATTAAACTGAAGCTTAAGAAATCGATTTCACTTTAATCAACTATATTTTTCTCATGAGCAATTTCGAATTCTCTTTGTTCTCTATGCATTTTATATTTATCTCTTATCGTATATGGATGGTCAAAATGTGATAACTTTAATTTATCTATCATATTAGATTATACTAATAAGATTTTTCTAATGTTGTGATCATATTATATTACTCTCGTTCCAAGTGGTCATATGCTAAAGTAATTCACTCTATATGTAACTAGTCTCTACAGGAGACTTAATATATTTATCCATCTCGAATGACTATGGTTAGTAATACATCACACAACATTAATTCTTCGACATGTAAATCATTACCTATACATTAGAGGTCCAACTTAACACATGAGAATTCGACTTGAAACACAAGTCCTTAACCTTGTCCAACAAGATTGCACAACATCATCACTTTGTCATATCAAAGTATTCAACTCAACACATGAGGAATAACCTTTTAAACTAAAGGCTTAGTCATTCTTGAGTCCAACCCAAGAATTTAATGCAAGTTCTCGAGTCCAACTCAAGATCCCTACCTCAACACATGAGGCCAAATATGGACACGAGATTAAAACTCCCTCTCGGTGAGGGAGGAAATCTCCCTAATGCCAAGATTGTCTCAAAAGTACATGTTATCAAAAGTACATATTATCATTAACAAAGGATTTGTTAACACATATGTAATATTATCTTTGGTAGAAATGTATTGAATTCTTACTGCACCTCTTTGGACCATGTCTCTCATGAAGTGATACTTCATTTCAGTGTGTTTCAACTTATCATGAAACACACAAAAAAATAGAACTTAATACAACTCTGATTATAAAAGTAAATGTCCATAGTCTCAAGCTTCTCCTTGAACAACCCAACAAGTAATCTCCTAAACCACACTACTTCTTTGTAGGTAGTATTAGTTTCAATATAATTTGTTTCTATAGTACTAGATGCAACACACTATTCTTCTATAGTACTAGCTGCAATAATACCACCCCAAGTGGAGTTGGCATAACCAAGTAACTTTACATCACCATTGGAGACATATATGAGTCCATAACCAGTAGTACCTCAAAAGTATCTAAGCAATTGGCTCAAGATACTCGTAGCATAACATATATTGGGACTATTATGTATCAAGTACATCATGAAACTAATAAGGTGTCTATACTTGGTAGCATCCACTATATCAGATCAAGAATCTTACTCATGTAGTTTCTTCAAATGAAACCATTGGAGTAGTCATGAATTTGCAATCCATCATACCAAATATTTATAACACATCAATTGTGTACTTTCCTTACGAAAGGAAAAATATCATATTTCCTTTTTCAAACTTCAAAAACAAGAGGGTAGTTCATAAGAACCAAGTATTTTATTCTCGATCTTAGAAATGATATCCCTCTTACACTGAACACTCAGTTGTTCCCCTCCATTAAAGAACAAATCATCAACATGGATTCATCAACAATATGTTGATCCTCTTCCGATGGAGCCGCAGGTTCCAAGAAGAAGAATTGAGAAAGATAAGTGTTCCTATTATATGAGAGGATTTCATCCAGAGAGACAGTGCATGAAGAAAACCATTGATGAGCTATAAAATCTCCTTGAAAGAACAATATTGCTCTTCCACAAAGCGTAAAGAAGAATGAAGAAGGACACCAGACAGAAGGACATGAGAGATGCCATACCTTGAAAGAAGGCTTCCCTGAATCAAAGGCTTATCTAATTGATTGAGCAGCATCCAATTATATGGTTTCTTCCAAAGAATCCTTCACCTCTCTGGATCTCGGGAATACCTAGAATTCATATGGGGGATGATTCACAGATCCCAGTTGTTGGGAGAGCTTCCATTAAACTTAGGAGATTATGATGTCATCATCACATTTTTCAGGTATTTCTTGTTTTTGGGGTAGTGGGGTCCGTCAAAAGTATGCCAAGTGGGTACTTGCTCGATGCAAAATTTAATTCTACATCCAACTTTCTCTCTCGATCGAAATTTCAATACAAACACAGGGATATATGTCGAAAATACAAACAAAAAAAGTAGTTTTTTTATGATACTTATCCCCAAATTTATATTAAAAGTGTTTAAGACCTATACGGTATTTCAAATTTAAATTAATTTCATTGGCTAACAGATGATGACATGGAATTTGAATGAGGGTTAAAAGGCCCATTTTGAGTTGAAATTTCCTCTAATGTCCACATGAATAAAGGATACTCACCTTACACCTTAATGTTGTAATGGGATACTTTAAAGAACTAATTCTCATGTTGATTCATCAATGATTTTTATCTATCCAACTATTCCTTCTATACAATTCTCTCCTTCCACTTCTTAATGTCTTGTTTTTCTTCCTCTACCATCAATAGACGTTTATCTTCAAAAAAAAATGTCTATTTTTAAAAAAGAAATTAAATATTTAAATAGAGTCATTATCACACCTACCACATCTTTTTCACAGTTCTATATAATTCCTCCTCCTTTACAAACACTAATTTAGTTTTAGTTTTCGTTTTCTATCCATTTCACCCTCCAACATTGATATATCCTCCTATCATTCTATCATTGAACCTGCCAACCTTCTAGTATTAAAAATTATACCAAATTTTTTGTTTTATTTTATCCTTCTCACTTTCGAGAGTCACCAGTGTTCAATTTCCTCAATGATATTTATGTTGAGAGAAATTTCATGCAATCATGTCGGACACGTCAAATAAATACTTTATATTAATAACCTACAAATGTCAAACACTGACTGTACATCAAAAGTGGAATTTCAGGGGTTTTGTGTTTTTTGACAACATTATCATATTGTAGGAGGCATATCAAGGAAATAATCGAGGACGAGCATGAAATGTACAACGATGACATTTCTCAGTATAAAAAAGTAGGAGAAATTATTGGTTCTTCACAATCATGAAGTACAACTTTGAATCAGCTTCACTTTTATATAATCCCAATCTCTAAATATAGTTGTCAATCCTCAAATACGAAGCCCTAAAGAATTTCTTAAGCCCATGCAAGGATTTATTTAGTTTACATACATGGGACTCTTTCCATAAATTACAAAGCCTAAAATTGTGGTATTTAAACCTCTTCCTCTACCTCACTATTGAGAAAGGCAGTATTCACATCCATCTAATGAAGCTTCCATCCTAGAACATATGCAAGTTAGATCATATCTCAAGTAGTGTACTTGACCACAGGAGAAAATGTATCATCATAGTTTATGCCTTTTTTCTAAGAGAAACCATGGGATACAAATATGGATTTATGCTTTTCAATACTACCATTAGCAGCATGATTGATCTTGTAAATCCATCTAGAAGTTACTATGGACTTCCATTCAATTTTAGGAACAACTTCCCAAGCATCATTCCTCATAATATATTTGTATTCCTCTACCATGACATCCTTCCATACTTGTTGCTTAACAACTTCTTCATAGGTGGAAGGTTCTTAATCACTAAAGTGGCTCATTTGTGCATCATACCCTCAATATATTTCAAGTCTCTTTCACTTGTTGGATGAACCTAATGGTTCTCCATTCCTTTCTACATCTTGCATAATTTCTTGGCACCCTGCAATTATTCTCTTACTAAGAGGTTCGTTAAATGACCTCTCAACTAGTTATATTTGTTCTTTAGGAGCTAGCAAATTTGAGGATTCTTTTGTGTTGTCCCTCTCAATATTTGAATGGGTAATACCATAATCAATATTGTAATGTCCCCCTCACCCAATCCATCCATAGGGAGTGGACATTACGTTGTTCGAAGACACCAAAGATTGTCCCAAATCCAAATTATGAATTCATAGAAAATAAACTATGTGTGCGGAAAAGAAATAAACATACATAAAAAAAATAAAATCGATCCACATGCAATGAACATGGATATGCAAGCATAAATATTACATGCATCATTTAGAATAATTTCACATTAAAATACATAATAATACTTATCTTTAAACAACACACATCCAAGAAATTGACTGTGTAAGAGTAATTTTCCACCTACTCATAGGCACTTTGTCCAACATATACTCTTTCTGCTAAGAGACCACCCCTAACCTGGTCTATGAGGCCACCAAGGAAAATGAAACACCTTCAATCTTATCTTTCTCAGGCCCCAAAACTTGATCTTCTCTCTATGCTTATCCAAATGCTCATACACAGCTCTTCAGGGGCCACACTTAGATCTCACAGCCTTGGTTTCTACAATACTTGCCTCACACAACACCCTTCTTGGCTCAAAAATCCCCTTCACCAATTCATGATTCTATTGGTAAATCCATCTTGTTGAGTGCTTCCAGTGTGTGCAAAGAAGAATATCATCCTGCTAATGTTATTGGAGAACCACCTACGGCCTCAATTCATTTCTTCTTAAGCATCTACGAGTAACATAAAATAATGAGAAAGGGTCCCTAGAACTCCCAACCTCTTTACTCACCTAAAACCATCAAAATTACCTTTCAAATTTGTATTTCTATCCCTAAATTCAGATTTTTGGGGGTTATACAATTCACGAAAAATAATATAGATCTCTGAATAGTGTAGATCTACATGAGAGTGTCTGAGAATGAGGGTTGACTCCAAGGGGTATGAGAAAATGATGACAAGACAACTAACGTAACTCATGATAGTAGAAGAAAGGACTCTTGGAAACTATTGAATAACTTTTGGAATTTGAAAGAACTGTAACAAAATTGCAGTCAGTCCCATGCTTCTATAACTGCATGAGGTGGCTTTTCCCACCAACCCCACACATGCATTCAATGATTGGAAAATAGTAAAAAATAGAGATAATTGGTTTATTCAAGAACATGACAGAATTTTTGTGAGTTCTAAAGTGGAAACTTGGAAACAATGATTTGGTCTCCCATGGGCCCCCTTTCCTCTTCCCCTATGGTGGAATCATAGCCCCTTTGGTGCTCTTTACACAACCATTCTTGGAAAATTTTATTAGTTCTACACATAATATTTACATACATTTCAAATCAGCATGATAAGACAAACACAAAGTCCAAATAAAATATTTACATCATGCCTAGCCATCCACTAGTTGGGGCTTGTCCTTGACATCCGTACTAGGAATCCATACTAGCATAATTACATCATTTTCATTAAATACATTCCAAGTCAAAACTAGGGATACTACATCCTCCACCATTGGAGTCTCATGCTCCTCCATGTTTGAATAACATTGAATCTCTTTAGAGTGATTGAATGTAACCTCTTCATGGAATGTCACATCTCTACTAACTTCAATGTGTATTTTTTCTAGCACATAAATTATGTAGACTTTGGATGATTCGCTATAACCAACAAGCGTTCCCTTCTTTCCAAATGGCTCCATATTTGTCCTCTTTTTTTTGGAACATGAATGCATACGAGACTCTTGAAGATCCTTAAGTGTGAAATATCTATTTTTCAACTACATTTCTTTAGGAGTCTTCTCTTCCATAATAGCAAGATGTCTTCTATTCTAGATATAGACAGTTTTACTGGTGGCTTCTACCTATAAGTAGGTAGATAGATCTTGATCATGCATCATGGATTTTTCATCTTAACAGATTTGTTATGATCTTTCTTTCGACAACTCCATTTTGTTGTATTTTTATCCCTTTAGAACAAGTATCATCATTCTTCTGTTATAGGCCATAACATACGACCTTGCTTACAAGTCAAATTAAGTCAGGTGCTTCAAACGCTTGCATATCCACCCATTTTAATGCAATGACTAATAGTTTACATAGTTTATGCAAACATTTTAACCAATGCTTCAACACAACCTCTATCCATACCTCATGGAATATTATGAAGCACTATAGGATAATCACTCAATCATAACATGTACTATATGAGATATTATTTGCTAATAAAAGAAAAAATATAACATATGTTCATCATGTTATACTATAACATGCTTCTTAATTCTAGTAAAACAGATTTGCATATAACTATAATGAAACATATCCAAAACATTTAGATCTGATTTACAATAGAAATTGATAATTAAAATACAAATACTTATATATATATATATATATATATATATATATATTGTGGGATTCCTCTTGATCTCTTCTTCCTTGCATAGCTTATTGGAGTCCCTAGGTCTTGAACTTCTTTCTTGATGGAAGCTCACTGCATCTTAACTTGTAAATTTGGTCTAGTGAAAGAGGTAGCAAATATCTGCATGCGTGAAGAAATCCTAATGTAGAATATAGTGAATGATTGTATAGAGAAATTGATTTTTACCTCAAAATCATCAATCCTCTATTCATCCTTGTTGTAAGAGGAAGGTTTTCTTCTTTGGCGGAAGAATTATTTCTTTGGATTCACCCTTCCTCTTAGAGGAAATAATACCACAAGCACTCAAATTTAGGTTGCACCTCTTGAACATTAACAAGAGACAATAATGTCTCCCATGAGGATGGGATACCAACAACAATTGTTTGAATAAGATCATCTTCATCCACAACTAATCCAATGCTAGTAATTTGATGTCTTACTTCAAAGATATTTGTGAATAAGGAGACCATTGCCTCGTCCTTATCCATATTTAGATTCCAAAGCTTGTTCTTCAATTCTCTCTTTTGACTCATATAATTGTTCTCATAGAGAATTTTCAAAGTATAAAACATTCATTTGTGGTCTTCAATGGAGTGATCATCGACATCATGTTGTCCTTCACCGAATAATAGATGATATATTTGGTTTTGGCTTGGTTCTTCTTGAAGGTAGTGTTCCTTGCATTGATAGAAAGTTTATCCACCACATTGAATACATAGCCATCTAAATCGGGTTCTTCAAGGGTGTTCAAAATTTGATTCTTTCAATGTTGAAATTTAAAGTGCCTTCTAGTCACTCTTCTGGTCCTACTGAGATTGATGTCAATTCCTTCAAGTACTTGTTCAATTTCTTACTTAGCATCTATGTATCCTCAATATTACTTGAAAAACTTGGATCCTTCATGTCTTGAGATCTGATACCATGTTGAAATTTTGTTGAGCAGTGTAAAAACACAGAATACTTGAAATCAATGAACCATTCATACACATAAAAATTCAACCATAACATAGGATGTACCGTGGGGAGAACCATCCAAACATTGAGAATGAAAAAACTGAGCAAATATTCTCATTATAATAATCATAGATAGTAGAGAATGTCTTTTACAACAACGAATTGGTTTCGTCACCCTAGGTGCAAGACAAGAGAGAATAAACACCCGAAGTGTAAATAATGAGTAATAAAGGAGAGATACCAATTGAATAAACTTTACAATGTGTCTAAAACATAAATTACTTTCCAAAATTATTCAATCTTGAAATTTGTAGTGATTCACTACATGGGAAATTTGGATCACATGCAACATATAACGAGTGCCTTCTTAGAGAATAGATCTTCTCTTTGATTTCTTCAATCCTACATAACACAATGCACATTTCCTTTCATCTTTGACATTTTATTTATGTTCTACTAACTTCAAGATGAACTTGCCGCTCTAAATATATGTAATGTCACTTAGTTAAGATGTTAACTTAAGTGTCATCATGCAAGTGTTGTAACTTAATTGTCATAACTTTAAGTGGCATGTTTTAACTTAAGTGTAGACTGATTTAGACATCCAAAGTTAAACTAGTGAGCTCTAGCTATGTTTTGTCCGCACCGAGTTACCTAAACAGTCAATTAGAGTTGGTACATCCAAATCATATCCACAGTATTCAAATTTTATTTATTGTACTACCAGTGTATTACTAATTAATTAATGAAAATTAATGTTGTGATTACCTGAGCAATTATTGTTCGATTAATCTAAAGTTTGTGTCATGTATTCTTTTCTCAATGTATATTGATATTAATTATTCCATTGCATAATTTTTTTCCAGTAGCTCTCATATTTTCATGTGGATATATGGTTCTCAAATTTAATAGGCTCATCCAAACTAGCGCATCAGGTGGTAGGTGGGCCCCATATGACTTCCCAATGTAACTAATGAAGTGGATGTTAAGATTTCATATGATAGACTAGATATCATTAGTGTTTAATCCAAATTCACGACAGTAACATATGAAAAATCACTGAAAGAAACACAATCACAAGATAGACATAGTATTTATCCTAGGAAACCATCAAAGGGAAGAAAACCCAACAAAAATTCGTTTGTATAAGATGTATAAGATAAAACCCCAAAATAGGTATTCTCCTCCTTAATGATCTCTCTCTCTCTCTCTTATGCGCTACTCAATTGAGTGAGTCTTATGTTCTAATGAGGAACACAACTCCTCTATTTATACACTTTATGTCAACTGAATTTTACCCTAAACAAGTCGGCCCCACTAAACTGTCTACGTTGAATTCACCTATGAAGAATCAAAATAGTATTTTATATTATTCATTATGGTACTAATGACCCGAATTACAATGGAGGCCTTACCTCATGAATCTATGATGATAAATTACAATAGTAACATCTCAACAGAGGAATAATAACATCTCCCTTGGGGTACATCAGTAAAATACATTTAGAATATCCTTTGAAGTTACAATATTTCAACACTCCCCCTTAATGAGAAGGGTTTTCTACTAAACACATCATCATCAACTATAGGAGTAACGAGAGATAGTATCTTCAGCAGTATCGAGGTAATACATTATATGAAGTTTTCAGCATTCATCAGTAACGGGAATAGTTACACTTCAATGTCTTCATCTTCTACAACACATGATTACTTGATCCTTTTGCAGCATCCCTTTGATCTTTCGATCCTTCATAACAACAACACTTGGATCTTCTCGATCCTTTAAAGCATCACTTCGATCTTCTTGATCCTTTGCAGTAGCACTTCAATCTTCTTTATCCTTTGTAGTAGCACTTTGATATTCTTGATCCTTTTCCACCAAGATACCTGTAGTACACATGATATCCTTGCAGGATGATCAATCCCTATCACCTTAGGGCATAGGTCTAAGGATGATGCAATCCTCCATCAACCTACTCCCCCTTAACGAGGAGGTTCCATAGTATCAACCAATTGAATCATCTACAACTGAATGTACATCTTGACCCCACCTATATGCAGGCCCTGTCATCCATAAGGACTCATCGTAGAGAATCCTTGGCTTCAAATCTAGGAGCACTCTTGAGTGAGTGTTATACTACGGCATCTACATATAAATGTAGGAAAAATATCCATAAAAGAGTATTATCTATAGCTGCAAATATTGACCGCACCGAGGCGTTGTCCCTCATCATAGGACATTCTCAGGCTCTTAGAGCTAGGACCACTCCATGCAAGTTTTATGCTACGATGTCTATGAAGACTCATCATAGAGGATCCTTAGCACTAAATCAAAGACCACTCTCAAGCGAGTGTTTTTTTATGGAATCTACATATAATTGTAGGTATACTCTCCATACAAGAGCAGCGTCTACAAGGAAGATCTCGACCGCACCTAAGTGTCGTCCCTATCATCCATAAAGACTCATCGTAGGACATCCTCACCATGAAATCTAGTACCATTTGCAAGTGATTGTTATACTGCGCTATCCACAAATGAATGTAGGTACTCTCCATATGAGAGTAATATATATAGGGTTGTCCTTAGCTAGTAAGGACCACTCTCATGAACAGAGTGTTATACCTACAAGACCATCCTCAAGAGATGATATTATTGTCTACAAGTGAATGTCGTACACTCTCAGCATCTTGAGGTGTACTTGGCATCTTCCATACTAGAACTTCACTATCATCTATTATCAATGAAATTCTTACCATCACTCCCCATTTTTCGGGAGGATCCATATTATCAACCTGCTCCCCCTTAGTCCGAGGAGGGTTCACATATTTGACCTATTCTTCCTTTCTGAGGAGAGTCCATATCTAGGATTTGTTCATCCTATCTGAAGATGGTCCATATCTTCATCATTCTTTCTTGTAAGGAAAGTTTGTAGTCCCATCAATGTTCCTCCTTGCAAGCAAATTCTTTTCGAACTACACCAAGCTTGTCACGAAAATATTCAAACTTTACTCAATATAGAGGCTTGGTCTACACATCAGCAACTTGTTCATCGGTACTCACATACTATATTTTTATATCTCCCTTTTGTACCATATCCCTTATACAAAAATATAGGATTTCTATGTGCTTTGATTTATCATAGAACACAGGATTCTCTATCATCTTTATGCAACTGTAGTTGTCACAAAGAATCGTTGTGGTATCCAAATCCATGTAAAATAGTCCTAACATCAATTTTTGAAGCCATATCACTTCACAACTAGTGAAGCAAGCTTCTATGTATTCTACTTCAGCTGTGCTGAGAGCAAAATTGGACTGTTTCTTACTAAACTATGAGATCATGGCGGATCCTAGACAATAACATCCACCTGAGGTGCTCTTCCTTTCTGCGACACTTCCTATCCAATATGAATCCATATACCCATATAATCTGTAGTAATGATTTCTACTATAGTAAACTCCAAGATCTATCGTACCTTTTAGGTACCTCATCACATGCTTTGCAACTATCAGGTTAACCTGTATAGGTTTAACTAGATAATGACTTAAGGTGTTCACAACAAAGCATATATATGGCCCTGTATTTGTCAAATGCATTAATGACCCAATGATCTGTCTGTACTGAGTCATGTACACTAACTCTATTGACTCATCAGATAACAACTTCAAGTTGGTGTCCATGGGTGTAGCCATAAATTTACAATCCAACATATCAAATATTTTCAATATTTCTATTGCATACTTTCCTTGGTTCAGAAATATTCCTTTTGGGCTCTACCACACTTCCAGCCCAAGGAAATAATGGATCAATCCAAGATATTTCATCTTGAATTCTTTATCTAGCTTCTCCATGCTCTCTATGATTGGTTTCCCATTTCCTTTCAGAAATACATCATCCACATACTGTAATAGTATGACAATTTCATCATCCATAACATTCATGTAAATATTAGGATCATCTTTACTCTTGGTAAATCCCAAGCTTGTCAAGAAGCTATCTATTCTACCATACCAATCTCTAGGAGCTTGATTCAATCCATATAGAGCCTATTTCAAATTACATACATGAGTCACTTTGTCTCCGACTTCAAATCCTTGTGGTTGATCGATGTAAACCTCTTCCTCAATCATACCATTAAGGAAGGTTGTCTTTACATCCATTTGGTGTAGATTCTACTTCATCATGGAAGCAAGTTCCATGATGGTTCTGATGGAAGTGTCCCTTGCTACTGGAGCAAATGTCTCTTCATAAACAATCCCCTCTTTCTTAGAGAATCCTATAGCCAGAATTATTTCCTTGTACTTTACAATACTTCCATTAGCAACATGTTTATCTTGTCGATCCATTTCGAATATACCACACTCTTGTTTTTTGGTTTGGGAACTATATCCCAAAGATCATTCTTTATTATTGACCAGTATTCTTCTGTGCATCTTTCTCATAGCTGGTGGGTTCTTGATCTATAAGGTCACACATCAAATCTACATAACTGGAGTATGGCTTTGATCTTTTGCTTGTTCTTGTTGAGCCTTATGGAGCTCCATATCTCTCTACTTCTTGTACGATTTCTCTTACCCAAGCAAGTTTTCTCTTTCGAGAGATATCCATAATAGGGGTTCTTGAGGTTCTAACATATCATGATCTTCATATGCTACTATTTCAGGAGAGGGTTCAACTTCTATCATTCTGGGAGGTACATCCTCTTCATGTACTTCTTCAAGATGACACCTTCTCGAATTCTTAAGAGTTGTCTCATCATAAAATGTTACATCCCTACTAATCTCGATATGATGAAATCCTGAAATGTATATCCTGAAGACTTTGCAGACTCCATAATATCTAACAAATATTCCCTTCTTTCCAGAAGGATCCAACTTGGCTCTGTTCTCTTTCAGAACGTGTACATATATTGGACAACCAAATACTTTAAGATGGCTCACTTCAATTTTCTTTCCTATATGTATCTCTTCAGCAGTCCTGAATCCAAGAGAACTGTGAGAATCTATTATGCACATATACTGTTGTTCTTGGTGCTTCATCCCACAGGTCCATGGGGACGTCTTGGTCATGAATCAATTTTTTCAATGCTTCCATAATGGTTCTATTATTTCTTTCTGCAGCACCATCCTATTGAGAGTTATAGGGAGTGTCTAGTTCCCTCTTGATTCCTTCCTCCTTGCAGAATGCTTCAAATTATTTTGAAGTATATTTTCCACCATTATCTGATCTCAGTGTCTTGATTTTTATTTCTGAATGGTTCTCTATCAAGGCTTTGAATTCCTTGAATTTCCCAAACACTTCACTCTTATTCTTCAAGAAGTACATCCATGTATTTCTTAAATAGTCATCAATAAATTTGACATAATATACATATCCCCTTAATGATATGGAGGGAATAGGACCACATACATCAGAATGAATTAATTCCAACGTACCTTTATTATTTGTTTCACTTTTTGGAATGGGATTCTTGAGGTCCTTTCCTCTTTCACATCCTTTTCAAGTTCCCTCATGATCAATCTTCAGACATGGTAACCCTATTACCACCTTTCTCACATAGGGAAATGCTTTGTAGTTGATGTGAGAAAGTCTTGCATGCCATAGTTCACTTGAGCTAGTAGTCTCATGGACAAGGGATTTATCTAGATGTCCTTTGAGTTTTTACATTCATCCTTTTGCTTCACCAATGACCACAACATCTTCAAGTGTCTTTCCTTTGGATCACAGAAGTACTTGTCCATTTTAAAAATAAAATCTATATCCTTTCTATCTAGAGGAAAGATGGAAAGTAAGTTCTTTTTCAAATGTGGTACATATAGTACTTCCTTTATATTCATGGAAGTCCCAAAGTCAAGCTTGTAGCTTTATTCACCAATACCTTTGATGGGATATTGATAATCATCTCCTAATGATATTTTTTGAGGATACTTCTTTTCTACGAGTCTTAACAGAGTTTTTTTCTTCCCTGTCACGTGCTTTGAAGCACCACTATCAATAAGTCGTGTATCTTCTCCAGGTGTTACATACCCAAAGAGTGTAGAGAATAGTACATCTTCTTCTTTTGTCAATCTCTTTCGAGGTATTTATTCTTCTTCATCCTCATCTTCAGATAGATGGGCATGATGTCTTTTATTGTTCTTCTTCTTTGGTGATGGACATTCTCTAGCAAGGTGTCCTATCTTATGACAGTTGTAGTATTGATACTTTGAGTAATATTTCTTCTGATTTACTCTTTTATTTTGAAACTTCTTATTTCAAGGTTTATGACTAACTTTCTTGAAGTTTGATTGTTTTCTACATTTAGTATGGATGGCTAGAGCCTGATCATCTTCTCTTAGTAGAGATTCTCTATTAGATACTCTATATTCTTCTTGAACGCAATCTTCCCATACTATGTCAAACTTCATACTTCTTTTTTTTGGCACATAGAGTCTATATGAATGACCCCCAAGGTCTAGTGAGACCATTGAGAGAAGTCATAACTAGTTCATCCTCATCAATGGTGTCTCCAATCACACTTAGTTGTTCCCTGAACTAGGAAACCCTTGTGAAATAATATTGAATTGATTCTCCTTTACTCATCTTGGTGCTCTTTAGTTGAGCTCTCAAATTCATCTTTATGTTGATGTTCCTTCCCTCATACATTTTGGAAAGTGCATCATACATTTGGTTTGGTGTCTTCTTAGATGAAACTTAAGGGATCAAGAAATCTTTGATAGAATCAGAAATAATCTTCTTTGCCTTGATTAGGTCTTGTTCATGCTTCTCCTTAACTTCATCTTCTTTTTTTTCTGCAACTTCACCTTTGATTTACTTCTCAAGGCCATTCTCTTTTAGAATGAGACCAATCCTATACTTCCATGCAATGAAGTTTTCTATGCCTTCCATCTTGTCCTCAAGCTTAGTTCTTGGGGCCATCCTATCCAGGAGGTCACTAAAAATTGAAATTTCTAAAAACAAATTTGACCTTATTTCTCAAATGTTTGGTCCAACTGATTTCTAGATATCCCAATTCTTCACCAATCAAATATTACTTTTGAGGCTCCAATTTCTGCAAAATTTATGGTTCCGGTTTTCTGCAGTTTTCTGGTTTAGGGCCAAATTACAGTTTGGATTTCCTGGAGATTCAACCACCCAAAAACTTTGATCCTGGTCTCAATAGATACTCTCTAGGGAGGTGAAACTTTATGTGCAAGTAGATCTTCCAAATTACAAACTTTGCAGAAACCCTAATTTCTTTGAGAGGGAGAGGAGAGAGAGTTTCACCTTGTGAAAGATGTCCTATTCTAGATAGCTTTGATACCGTTTTAATATTTTATATGCTAGACTAGATATCATTAGTGTTTAATCCAAATTCACAATGGTAGCGTATGCAGAATCATTGAAAGAAACACAATCACAAGATAGACACAATATTTATCCTGGGAAACCCTCAAGGGGAAGAAAACCCATCAAAACTTCCTCTATATAAGATGTATAAGATAAAATCCCAAAACATGTATTCTTCGCCTTGTTGATCTCTCTCTCTCTCTCTCTCTCTCTCTCTCTCTCTCTCTCTCTCTTATGCACTACTCAAGTGAGTGATTCTTATGTTCTAATTAGGAACACACCTCCTCTATTTATACACTTTATGTCAACTGACTTTTACCCTAAACAATTCGGCCCCACTAAACTATCTGTTCGGACTTCACCTAGGAAGACTCAAAACAGTATTTTATATTATTCATTAGGGTACTGATGACCCAACTTACAATGGAGGATTTACCTCATGACTCTATGATGACCAATTACAATAGTAACATCCCGATGGAGGAATAATAACATCTCCCTTGGGGTACATCAGAAAAATACATTAAAATATCATTTGAAGTTACAATATTTCAATAGTGGAAACATACTCCTAAACTAGGAAATGACATGTATACTATGGTGGTCAAGGGAGGATTATAATTAATCCTAATACCCCTACTTAATACAAACTTGGACAACCTAGGCGATGATAACTAAGACCAAAGGTCACCCATACAATCTAATACAAAAAAAAGTAATCGCTCAATACATTGAGGAAATGAGGAACACCTCATGGGAACACCCCCCCCACACCCCCCCTCAAAAACAAACTAGAGGGAATTGGATCAAGCTTTCACACCGAAACAAATTTCTCCTGAGTAAAAAAAATTGTGAAATTTTTCTACAATATGCACCTATATGGAGCAGTAATGTAGTGTCATGGTCCTTGTGTGGGCTAGTTTCATAGTACATTGTATGTGAATCTCTACACCTTCTTCCATTATCATTCTAGATAGGAGAAGAAGTGTTTTTTATTTTGCAGCAAAACTTCCATCTTTGGAACCTCTATGATAGTATGGAAGAGTTGAACTTCGGATTCCATTCCTTGGGGGATTTATTTAGCCCATACAATGGATTCCTTAGCTTGTATGTCAAGAGAGAATCATCAGTGTACCCCTTAGGTTTTTCCATGTAGATTTCTTCTTCCAATTTACCATGTAGAACGTTACTTTTGTCTCTTCTTTCTGGAGGAAGGGAGACATAATCCAATGTCTCATTTTTCTTCAATCACTTGTATTCCTTATCCATGGATACATGTCTTGGTGAATCAAGGACAACCACTTTGAAGAGATATTAATTAGACCTCACTATCATGTAGCATCTCTTTGGCAATTTATAGCACTTCTTTTGGAGAAGTGGATTTTCATGACATAGCACAAAGTTCTCATTACCTAAATCACCTAAATGATCTTCAACTTAATAACGCTATGATGAATATAAAAGGTTTAGTGCCATTTAAAAGTACAGTGAAAGTGGAAAAGTCAAAATGATCTTCAAAATAATAATGCTACGATGAATAGAAAAGGTTTAATGTCAATTAAAAGTAATGTGAAAGTGGAAAAGTAAAAAAAAATGTGAAAGAGGATGAGAAAACAAGTTTACCTTAATCATTATACTTAGATTTTCTATTCCAATTGATTTTCCACTCAGTTGAACACAAAAACACTAGAATATACATAGTTTTAAAATTGATTGTCAAACCATATAGAATTAATAATGGTAAAGCTCCAAAAAATGACTTATTTATTCATTTTGTTTAATTAAATAAATTATATTGTCATAGTTGTTTGAAAAAAGTAAATAATACTTTAAGAAAATGTAAGTTTATGCAAATTCTTGAAAAACTTTTTGCTTGAATTACATATAAAATTTAAGAAATTCCACTTACATATTTGTTCTTTTAAGAGTGAAAGTTTAGATTACATAAAAACAAAATTTTAATTTTTTTCCCATTCACCGAATTCGCATTCACCATGATATTCTTATTATTATTCTTTATTTAAAATTACAAAAAGAATGCTTTAATTAAATTTTTAATTCTTAATTTAAAATTTAAAAAAAAAGTTATTTTAATTTTTTATTTAAATTTTAGAAAAAAAATTTATTGTTTATTTTAATTATTAAAAGATTACAGCCCAAACGTGTGTGGTTCATTGGCGGTTCCATTGTAATGAAGTTGTTTGTAAATTGGAGGTCACGAGATCAATCCCACCCGAGTTGAACCATGTCCCATGTCTTGCGGCGGGTGTGGGGCACCTAGGTTTATAGTGGTAGTGGGAATGGATCCGTGGACCCTATGTCACGCGAGAACCAGCCCAGCCCCCAGTTGTTGATTCCCCTAGTCAAAAAAAATATATTAAAAGATTACTTTAATTATTTTGTAATTACTAGAAAGTGTCATATTATCCCCATTTCTTGTATTTTATTTTTCATATTTTTTTATTAATATTTTGGTTGAACGCCATGTGTATATCAATTCATTATTAAATAAAACATTATATGTATAAGAATATTGAAATCTAAAAAAAATATGAAATAATGTGAAAAATATTGAGAACATTAATTTAAGAAAAAAAATTGTGAAATATAATTTTTAAAATTTAAGCATTATGCTTGTGCATTTATATCATTGTGGATTAAATATATGGTTTTCAATATTAATGTGAAAAATATAGAGAACACTAATTTTAGACACAATTTTTATGTTACCTTATATCACAGGAATCTAGAGAAAGTAGAATAATTATTTAGTACATGTAGAGAATTATTATTTAACTAGAACGTGCTCACGATAGGACACTTATTTTTATTTTCAATTTGATATTGCAAATTGATATTTTAACTACTTTATTTGTAAAAAAATTCATATAAACCCTTGATACTCTGTTGAAGGTTATGATGTAACATTTCCTCATATATAGCATTTTACATTGAATTGTAATAGTGTGAATTATGCATATACATTAAAAAGGCAACAAATTGTTGCATAATGATATTTTTTACATTTCATATTTAAATATAATTTTGTAATAAATATTCAACTATGTGTTGTGCATACACATTTAATACCAACAAATTGTTGCACATTGATATTTTTACATTTCATGTCTAAATATCATTATGTAATAAATACCTAGCTCGAAATGGAAAATTGAATAGATACACAAAATCAATTTAACATTAATATCTCATCCAAGAATAGATGCACATTAACTGACAATATCATGAAGTTGACAACACATGTACCATTTAAAATTATACATGAAGTAAAGCATTACACAACTTGCAAATAATATATTTTAGCACATCATTGCACAATAAGTCATGGCATTTCGTTGTATATATTATATGCAGGTTTCCTCAAATCTAAAATCACATAGGATTCATTGTATCACATACAAAAGGAAAATTGCAAAAAAAATCTATAGGTAAGAGGCAAAAATATTATGCATAAGATATAAAATTTTATAAGTCTACTCTATCATATCAAGTTTCAAAAAAACAAATAGTCATTGGAAATCATAGGCATATAAATTCCTTAAATCATGGAGAGAGGTTGTTGGCACAATTAAATTTGACTAACACTCACAATAGTCTAAATCTAACATTATCTACCTAATCACACTACATATAAAACACACTTCTTACACAATATGCATTTCTAATGGTGAAAATATAACTCAAATAATTAGGCATAGAATTCATCATCTATCATTGATATTGTATGCTCTTTAAAGAATAATTGGTAGTTTCCCCTCCAAATATCTATAAATTTCCATCAAAACTTATACCAATCATCCAAAAACATAAAATGGTAATCGATATTTGCATAGTTCTTTAAAACAATTTTTTTGTAAAATTCCATTTTACGACAAGGATGCTTCTAAATAGTCAAGAGATATTTACATATTGACAAGTACCATGAAAATTACTCTAAGGGAACGAACCAAGTCCCCTTGTTTGACTTTAAGGGGCTTATAAATATTCAAGAGATATTTACATTTTAACAAGCACCATGAAATTTACTCTAAGGGAAAGAACCAAGTCCCCTTGTTTGACTTTAAGGTGGAGTTATAGATGACATATGCTTAACATCCATGCCACAATCATCTTTAAACATGGTATCCATACCATAACTAAGAAGGGATTATTCCTTCTCCATTTCAACAAGTATGAGTACTACATTATATATATGGAAAGGCATTTGTTTCTATAAAACCAAACATTGAAGAAATGTTTTCATTTCCACATCTATCACTAGAGATGTACTCTTGAGTTGTCTCTTGCGACTTTAAGATTTTTCATGTAATAAAAAATGCAGTAAAGATGTTAGGATACCTAATATATATTTAACCTTAAATTCAATAAATTTCTTATCTATTAACAAGTGGTAGTCTAAAGGATGAAAGTCAATTGCATTTGTGATATATAGAATTGATAAACCTTGAAAACTATTACTATCAGGTCATCAATATTTCATTTGTAAT
>LPNX010801840.1:93608-106875 GCA_001517045.1 Pseudotsuga menziesii | reverse complement strand
ACCCCGCTACCCCAAAAACAAGAAATACCTGAAAAAATGTGATGATGATGTCATCATCATGTTTTTTCAGGTATTTCTTGTTTTTGGGGTAGCGGGGTCCTTCAAAAGTATGTAGTGTGGGTACTCGTTGGATGCGGAATCAAATTCCGCATCCAACGAGCTATCCCGATCGAAATTTGAGTAAAAACACAAGGAGATATGTCGAAAATACGAACACAAAAAGTAGTTTTTTTCTTTCTTCCTCCAAAATTAATCAATATTATTTTATTATTTTAACTATTATTTTATTATTTTCCTTAGGAGGCCCATTTTAGACCCCAAAATTCCTCTAATGAACAAATTGCTTGCGTCACCCCTAGTGCAAGATAAGAGAGAATAAACACCCCAAGTGTAAATACTGAGTAATAAAGGAGAGACACGAAATGAATAAACTTTAAAATGTGTCTAACACATATATTAATGGAAAAATTATTCAATGTCATGTCCCCACCCTTCTACTGACTAGAGGACACGACTATAATGCTAATTTTCTGGGAAATATAGCCCCATGAACATAAAATAAAATGCATTGAACTTAAACATACACGGATGCATAAATGATTATCAAACAGCGAAAGAAATTTCATTCATTCACAACATTTAACATATTCATATGGATTTATAAAACAAACACAATTGCAAGGATTTAAACACAAGAATACTTATCTTAAAAGAATCTTTTCCCGCAACAAACTATGTTGCTGCAACGTTCCACCAAACCATAGGCTAGTGTGCTCATCAATCACTTGGCAACACTTCCACCCCCAATATAGACATGATTCCACAAGGAATAAGGGGAAACCAACAGGCTCACATGTATCCAAGAATACACAAAACTCAACCAATCCAACATAGTTGGGTTTATCAGGATAACAGGGAGCTAAAAAGGTTGGATGCTAAGCTAGTGAGCTCAATTCAAGAGCTATGGACACATGTACCAAAACTAGCCTGACTTCTAAGTAATCCACACAAACCCAACACAAGGAAGCATTCCCTTCTCTGCTATGCAGTCTCTCGGGCCATGCCTTCCCTTCTAGTGCTATTAAGGAGGTGTAGAGAAGAAAGTGATCCCTCTAGCTCTGTCTGTGAGGATCTTGCACACACTAGGTTTATCAAGAAGGCTCAGACCCCATTTCCACTCCAAAAACAGTTCAACCCAAAACAGCAGAGACATACACAACAATTTCCAGATCTAGGATTGATGAAAAATTGACTTGAGAGCCAAAAAAAATTTGCAGATGGGTAAAACAAACCCCTTAACAGCAATTCGAATTCTAGATTCATTTATGACCCTAACGTGGCCAAAACAAACTCAATTGGCACCCAAAATTCGTGGCTCTGTTTCCCCCTTTAGCTGTGTAACTCTGAAACACGAAATTCCTCAACTGTGGAGAGGTGGAAACTACAAAAAAACTCCCAGGAGTGATACCAACCACTTAACATTGACAAAAACACTTCCCAACCCTGGGAAAAATCAAGAACACAGCAGAGAATGTGAATGGTGAATGTTAGGAGCTCCAAAATTGTGGGAAGACCAAAGACGTGGATGCCTCCAGGAATGAGCAGCATTTTTGGGCAATAACTTGCCCCCTAAGTCAAAATCACATTTCCCAAAAATTGATACCTTCACAAATTCAAATTTTGGGTTGTCATACCTTTCCCATCCCATGCAATAACCAACTCAACCAACTTCTGGAAGTAATAAATAATTGGGTGAATAAGACAAGAAAGGTAGTTGACATATTTAATGGGTTCTCCCTTTGAAATTTGGCTTTTCCCCATTGGCCCCAAAGATTTATCCTTAGGAAATCATGCTCCTATCTCAGTATTTGTTAGATTGACATAGCTGGTTGTGTGTTTTTTTAATTAAATTGCATATTTACATTATGTCCAAAATTATAATGTGTCGACTAGAACAAAATACCATCGGCACTGATTTAATCATTGAAACATAAAAACGATAATCCAAGGTGGTACTTTCTTCCTTTAGCTCCACACTACGATTAATTACAATATATATATCATATGCATTTAATGCAAATGGGGTCAAAATCGGGGTGTTACATTCCCCCCCCCTTCAATAGCATTGTCCCCAGTGCTTTACAAAATTAAATAAAATGCTACATTGGCATCACCTTAGTGCTCCGCAGAATTGAAAAAAAATGGATGTGCCAATCGCATGGCATCCTCCAGCTCCCACGTAGCCTCTTCAGGACCGTAATGCTCCCATTACACCTTTACCTACCCTATTTCTCGGTTTCGGAGCATTGTGACCTTCCTGTCGAGGATGCGCATTGGCTCGATTTGGAACTCTCCCTCGGGTTCCACCTGAATCACATCCAAATTTATCACATGGTTAGGATCATGTACATATTTCTTAAGCAAAGAAACATGAAAAACATTATGAGCTCTAGTTCTAGTAGGCAATGCAAGTCTATATGCAACTAGCCCTATTCTTTCAAGCACTTCAAACGACCCACAATATCTAGGTGACAACTTGACACGACTTCCAAGCTTCAAGGAACTCTTTTTTTCCCTCACTCTGAGATAAACATGATCCCCAACACTGAACTCTCTGTTCACCCTATGCTTATCTGCATAGATTTTATGTCTGTCGTGAGCTGCTTTCATATTTTGCCTAATCTTCACAACCTCTTGCTCCTTCTCCTTGAGAAATTCTGGACCAAACACAACCCTGTTCACTAGATTATCCCACGTCACTGGTGTCCTACACCTCCTTCCATACAAAGCTTCATATGGACTCATCACCAATGATGCTTGTTGTCCATTGTTATATGCAAACTCTACCAAGTGTAAGTAATCTTCCCACTCGATTGGTTTTTCCATCACATACATGCAAATCATGTATTCAAGCACTTAATTTACTCTCTCTGTCTGCCCATCAGTCTCAGGATGGTACGCAGTGCTGAAATTCAACTTGGTACCCAAATATGCAAATAAACCCTTCCAAAAATTGGAAGTGAACTTGCCATCTCTGTCTGAGACTATTGCCTTAGGAAATCCATGCAATTTGAAAATCTCCTTCATGAATATTTTTGCAATGTCATCAGTCTTATGCGTAGACTTAACCGGTATAAAATGGGTTGTCTTTGTCAACTTGTCCACCACAACCATGATGGAATCATGTTGTCTCCAAGTCATTGAAAATCATGTAGTAAAATCCATGGAAATAACTTCCCATTTCCATTCTGGAACCGGCAAAGGCTGCAACAAACCTTCTAGGTGTTGATGCTCAACCTTTACCTGCTGACATTTCATGCACCTTGAAATATATGCAACCATGTCATTTTTCATTCCTGGCCAAAAGTACTTCTTTTTAGCTGTAGCAATTGTCTTCTGATATCCTGGGTGAACAAAGTATGGAGCTTGATAGATTTCATCCATAACAACTCTCCTCATATCTGCTACATTTGGAATATAGATCCTATTCTTATAAGCAAGAAGTCCATCTTCTTCCAATTTATATCCCTCTTACTTCTTTTCAAGACCTTTCTGCTCCAATTTGTCTTTTACCTGCACATACATTTCATCTTCAGCATTATGACTAACAATCTGTTGTCTCAAATCTGATTGAAAAATACTAAAAGATGCCACATGCATTTCCTGCACCTTCCTGCTGAATGCATCAGCTACCTTATTCTCTTTTCCTTTTATGTGTTTTATTTCAAAATCAAACTCAAATAAAATCTCCAGCCATCTTGCTTGCCTAGCATTTAGGGTAGGATAATCAAATAAATACTTCAAACCACAATGGTATGTCCTTAACTCAAATCTTCTTCCCATCAAGTAATGCATCCACATATTGAGAGCATGTACTATGGCTGCAAGTTCTAGATCATGAGTGGAATAGTTCTTCCCATGCTCCTTCAGCTTTCTTGACTCGTAACATATCATGTGTTTGTCTTGCATAAGGAATCCTCCAAGCCCTTGTCTGCATGCATCGGTACACACCACAAAATATTTCTCTGGGTCTGCAACTTTCAATACTGGTGCACTGGTGAGAAGATTCTTCAACTCCTGGAAGCTTTCTTGACACCTAGATGTCCATTCAAACTTTATCCCCTTATTTTGCAAAGAAGTGATGGCATGTGCAACTTTGGAAAAAATTTCAATGAATCTCCTGTAGTATGCTGCAAGTCCCATAAAAGATCTTACATCTGTCACATTTCTTGGAGTAAGACAATTCATAATGGCTTCAATCTTTTCAGGGTCCACAGATATACCATTTTCTGAGATAATGTGACCCAAATACTGAATTCTATCTCTATAGAAGTCACACTTGCTCAGATTTGCATACATCTGATGCTCCCTGATCAATTGCAATGTCAATCTCAAATGCTCTTCATGCTTTTCCTCATTCTTATAATAAATAAGAATGTCATCAAGGGAAACAAGAACAAACTTGTCCAAATCCCTGTTGAAGACATTATTTATAAGGCACATAAATGTAGTTGGTGCATTTGTGAGACCAAATGGTACCACTACAAACTCATAATGTCCATACCTTGTTCTAAAGGTTGTCTTATGAATGTCTTCATCCTTGATTCTTACCTGATGGTAACGAGACCTCAAGTCAATCTTGGAAAATACATTTTCTCCTCTCATTTGATCAAATAGGTCATCAATCCTAGGCAAAGGATATTTTTTCTTCATAGTGACTGTTGAGCCGCAAAAACACCACATTTTATTCATCTTTCATATGCCATTTGTCACCTTGTTCCTATCTTATCCTTCCATAAAACCGCTAATATTCACCACTTTCATAATAAATATGGGTTTATATTACCATTTTCCAAATCATTTCTTTTTGAGTATTTTAAGTGAATTTGTGGTTAATTATTGAGAAAAATAACATATTTTAATTATACTTAAAAGTTGGGTGAGTTTGGTGATGCTTACAGGTATATTTGAAGACTTTAACAAGCTCAAAAGTGACCACCTAGCCTCATATTCGAATTTCACCTTCTAGATGTGAGCTAACTTCAAAGAGAAGATCATGGAAATGTGGAGAGAACATCTCATCCAATATTTGTTGAGGATTTGAAGGGATGAATTATAGATTTGTTGAGGATTTGAAGGGATAAGTTGAGAAAATAGTGAATTTGTAATTATGATAAGTTATCTTGAATTCATGTATAAATAGGAGGGCTCTCTCGTCATTTTGGTTAGAGATCTCTCTAGTGGTTTAGAAGTAGAGAATAGTTCAGAGTTAATCATAGAGTGGATTCTTGATTGTTATGTAATGGAGATGATGCTTAATGCACATCTTTTGATTCTCCCATGTTAATATATATTTTCAATAATTTCTTTCTTATGAGTTGTTCATATAGATTTTCAGTTATGTTTTTCTTATGAATTGTTAGTATAGATTTACCGTGAGCTCAAAAGTTAATGTCGATTGCTTAATACCAGTTTATTTCATGCAATTTCAGTCTTTCTTTATCAAGTTAATTTATGCAATTTCAAATTTTCTACAATTAGATTTATCTCCATACAATTTTCTGTTCTCATAACTTAGATTCAATTTCAGTTGTAGAATAGATTAGAAATATTCTACCCGTGCATATATTTTGTATGAAACTCACAAGTTTATGCTCTCTCCGAGTTGACAATTAAATCGTTGGATATCTGTTATAATTTGTTTAATATTTTACCCATCATTTTGGCGTCGTTGCCAGGGAGGTGCTAAAAGGGTTCAGAGTTTAGATAGGTAGATAGATTACTTTTACATTACACAGCAAGAGGGAGGGAAAAACAGTAAGATGCAAGGATGAGTTCACTATGGAATTTGCGGGATTTCCATGGTGTAACACCCAGACACATCCACTATAGTGGGGTGCCCCAAAGGCTTGTTGTTTCTCTATTGTTTCTGCAAGCATGTTTATTTTTCTACAAAGTATTTACTTTTTCTGCAAGAGTGTTCTTTTATTTTCTGCAAATGCGAGTTTGTTTTATGCAAGTTTTTATTTTTCATTTTCAGTTTTGTAGTGCAAAGTTTGGAATACTTTAATTTTTGAGCTAGCCTTTGTTTTATACTAACTTGCTTTTAATCTTATATCTGTTCATTTTTGTTTTGTACAGATTTTTGTGCACTCCTTATCTATGTTTTTGCATTCGTTTTGTACTAACCCATTTCGTATTGTTTTTGCATTTGTCATGTACTCATTTTTTCATCTTTTTTTTGTTCTTTTGATTTGATTTTAGTTTTACAATGAGCATAATCTTAGAGAAGCTCACTTAGATACTAGAAATAGGATATCTTGACAGCAGTCAAGGGTGAAATCACTCCTCCTGAAACAAACAAGGAAGAATCGACACTTGAAGAATCATGCATATCAGAAAGAGAGCACATGTTCAAACTAGAGATTGAAGAGGATGAAGAAGGGATCTCAGGTGATTATCATGCAAACGGAAGCTGCATCAAACAATGGTTCCAAGTAAGTACTAGGTTAGATCGATTTTTTTTCGCTTTTATTTTATTAATTCATATTTTCAACATTTAATTTTTTATATTATTTTATATTCTAGGTTTAGTTTTTCAAAATTAAAATATAATTTTGGTTTACTTCTTTTATATGTATGGTTCCACTGAAAATTTCACTATACCTAAATGATGTAAATTTTAATTAAAGTAAAGTAAATAGGTTTTAGTTTTATTTCCAATTTTATGCTTTAATTTACTTTAATGTTTCTATTTGTTAAAAAAATTATTTCTAATAGTCTTAAATTATTATTTATTTTTAAATCTTGTTAAGAATTAAAAAAATAGTTTTAATCTTTCATTCATAAAACTTTTATTTCTTTCTATTTTAATTTTTCATTTAATAAATTTTCTAATCATATTAATAAAAATGCATTAAGATATAAAGTTTCTTCTAAACCTACAAATAATTAGAAAATAAAACAAATAAACTAATATATAATAAACTAATGTATAGATTTATATACTAGTTTTAGTTTACAATGTTTTTGTCTTAATATTAGTTTTAAAAAAAACACTTAAAATAAAAAAATTAAAATAAAAACATTGTAATCAACACCTACTTACTTTAAAATAAAACCAAATTTAAAAATAATATAAAAAAAAATTGTTAAAAATCATATATATATATATATATATATATATATATATATCCTATTTCTTTAGTTTTACTTTCAATAAATTAATAATGTATATATTATTAAATTGACAAATCCTGCAACTATAAAACATTAAACATTAAAATATATATATCTATAAGACTTTTAATCAACATACATATATATATTAAAACAATGCATATTCTAAACATTAATATAAATATTCGAAAGAAAAAAAAAGTTTCAAAAATAAATAAAACAGAGCCTTTCGACCTTCCATGTGCTGTCTTTCATCCATCTATATGCAACTTGCAAACAGTGTGCAATATGAAACCTGCAGACAATCTATCATACAAAACCTGCAATCAAAACAAATATATAACCGAAATTTCTTGGATTGGTGACCCTGTAAATTTGTTCGCCATTGATAGACGCAAGTTTCAATATGCACATTCTCCCTGCCACACTAAAACCAACAGATATAAAACATCGATTGAGGAACGATCAGTAGGCCTATGATAGATCTGAAGCCTGGCTGTTCATAATTCTGGCCGTTCACAATTTTTCTTGTTGCTGTCACATTTTTTCCATTTCGATGATTCGGAGCTTAGCAAATGATCAAAAATCCATTTGCATTGGTGAAACAATTCATGATATAATATTTCTCCAATATACGATTCGAGAATGCTCTCTTACCAACAAGATGGATTAATATGGCAGCTTCATTTACTGAGATTTAATAGGGTGGTAACAGAATCACCCTTACTCACTGTGTCTTTTATTTTGTCCATTATATATTAACAGGTTGTGTTGTGCAAATTATCTTTTCTCGAGTAAATGGAACCGTTCAATTGTTACAGATTGCACATACCTGGAGCGTTATCCTTTTACAATATCTTCTCCATGAATGATCGATTCCACGTTCTTTTTTTAAACTAAGAATTTGCAGTATTCTTAGGCATGATTGATGTAGTCTTTCTTTGTAATAATATTAGGATAACAAATTTGAGGATTTTCTGAGATACACCATGCATGCAGACCTATAATATAGCCATAAAATCCACGGATTAGATTGCATATATTCAGGAGCAGTTTCATATATTCATCTTAATCGTTTGTTGGTTTGAAGCAATGGATATCTCTCTATTATGATTTGGTTTATAAATGATCTGGACGAAATTTGGTGTCCCATCGTTATATAACTATTATTACAGGTCTTATCATCATATTATATTTGTTTCTGTTTCAAAGAAAATAGATTTTTTTTCAATATTATTTACTGCACGGTTTAAATGAAGATGTGGATCAAATACCACAATACTATCAAAAGAGGAGAGCACCTACCCAACTCGAGGAAGAAGCGGGGAAGCTAATGGGTTCGTCCCGCCTAATAACATGCCGTTATAAAACTACCCGACCTGACCTAGAGTTCATTACTCGGCACGTGAAGCCAACTACATCGGAAGAATCAAATGATACAACGATCCCGGAACATTTGTGGAACTAGTTGAAGGAACAAGGGAGTTCTGTCTAACTCCAGCTCAGACCAAAGAGGCAGGTGATGAGCTTGTAAAAAAGAAAAGCAATTCGCTCACTATCTACAGCAGGCAGTCACGAGAAAAGCAATTCATTCGCTATCTACAGCAGGCAATCACGAGAAGGATACCAGGCAGTTCTGTAGCGTGTTTCCAAGGAATTTATTTCTCTGCCCGACCGCTTCGCTCCTCGCTCGACCTACGAAGAAGTACGAGTTCCTCGATGTATTATCGTTGATAGGAGTGCAACAACAACAATGCCTCCTTTTCAGAGGGAGATAGAGTGCACTGCTTACTACAGGTAAACCATGCATACCATTGACACTTCACTTCTGTCTCTTTTGGAATCGAATATGAAATGGATATTTATATCAGTTCATTCCCCAATATGATTTCTCGAACAGCTCTTTCAAAGGTGCCAATTCAAGTCGAAATACATTTTGCTAGTTGATTGGATTGCATTTTAGCATATGTCTTCTTTTATTTCTCAAAAGGAGAGACCACATTTTTGGATGGTGTAGCCGATAGGAATTGAACCCACGACCAAATTACCAGTTGATACCACTTCAAATCATACGAAATCATGTTTGTTGATGTTTTATAGTTTATTTAGTTTTCCATCTAATTTGCCGTTTTGTATATGGACATGGTTATCACCCCTGCACCTCCACCCATATGATGGGCTTTATTTATCCTTCACTTATTTACTTCGTGCCGATGGTCTGTGCTTCTTCTCAAAATATGGATTTTGGTTATTTCATACGTATAGAAATGTACCATGTCACTTGACTGTAGAGAAGAAAATCTCATCATCTTTTACATTTATTGAATTTACAATAGTTTTAGCATGCTTCCAGGACCTTTGGTTGGGATATAACCTTGTTAATGAATGGAGATTTATTTATTAATTGGGGCAGTCTAAAATGGTTCCTTTGTGAATTTAGATTTTATGTGTGAAGAATCTTTGATGGGCGTGATTTTGGCGTTAAGGGAGATCATGAAAATCTGGCTTTGAAATGTTCAAGATTCAGAAAATGGCCCATCCCGGAGCTATTAGCAGAAATTCCGATTCTGCACAATGCGGAATGATAAACTCTTAAACAGAATCGAAATAGCAATACCAATAGATCATACCTCCAGCCATTGATGCTACTTACTTGCTGTAGAATATTTCCCTGTTCCACAAGCTTCAGCTTCCTGTACGGCACTTCCAAGCTCTGCGTTCTCCTTCTTGATGGTGTAAAACTGAAGGGGATTGAGATAGTGAGCTTGGGGACCAACAGGGGTTTTAAATAGCCAAGCTCCCATCGAGCTTCTCATGGCTATGTGTCGTATGTTCCACAAATCTAGGTGATGGACCACTCCAAAATCTCCCAACAAGAAAACGTTTGCCATACCAAGTGAACCGTTGGAGATCTTGAGGAGCCGTTGAATGGAGATGAACCGTCGGCCTTGCTGAACGGACGCGGGAGCTTACATTCTCCCACTTGGTCCATACTTCCAAACTTAATGTATCATCTTAAAACCTATTGACAAACTATATTAAGTAATAGATACAAGAATCATGGTGATAAGTCCTCTTATGACAAGTATTACCTTCCATGTATTACTATGTATTTATTGCTATTTTAATTTATGTGGCAACAATTTCTTAATGAATAAACCTTATGTTTATTCTTGGTCCTCAGAGATGAATTTTCTCAAATAAACTTAAGGTGCACATATGTATGAGAAAAAACATCACAATAATTAAGACTTTCATTAAAAATAACATTGTCCATACAATGAGAAACTACATAATGGAACCAAGTTCCATATTCAGTACATGATCCTTGAATTTAAACAATGGCATGCCCTTAGTCAAAGGATCAGCGATCATCAAATCAGTGCTGACGTGCTCAATGACCACTTTCTTCGCTTTAACACGTTCCCTGATGGCTAAATACTTAATGTCGATGTGTTTATTTCGACTCCCACTTTTGTTGTTTTTAGCCATAAAAACAGCAGCTGAATTGTCGCAATAAATTCTCAATGGCTTAGAAATAGAATCCATAATTCTAAGCCCATAAATGAAACTCTTAAGCCATACACCATGTAAATTAGCCTCAAAACAGGAGACGAACTCGGCTTCCATAGTGGAAGTGGCAATCAAGGTCTGCTTGGCACTCCTCCATGATACAGCTCCACCGGCCATCATAAAAATGTATCCTGATGTTGATTTGCGTGAATCAACACATCCAGCAAAGTTAGAATCTGAGTAGCCAATCACTTCCAAATTGTTCGCCCATCTATACATAAGCATGTAGTCTTTAGTTCCTTGAAGATACCTCATTACTTTCTTTGCAGCTCTCCAGTGGTCTATACCTGGATTACTCTGATATCGTCCCAACATTCCTACAACAAATGCAATGTCAGGTCTTGTGCATACCTGAGCATACATTAGGCTTCCGACAGCAGAAGCATATGGAATGTTCTTCATTTGTTCCCTTTCAAGGTCGTTCTTCGGTCATTGGTTCAAATTGAACCTATCACCCTTCACAATGGGAGCTATACTTGGTGAACAATCCTTCATCCGAAATCTCTCTAAAATTTTATTAATATAGTTTTCCTGAGACAGACCTAAGAGGCCTCGAAAACTGTCTCTATGGATCTTAATGCCAATGACATAATATGCCTCACCCATATCTTTCATATCGAAATTTTTAGAGAGGAATTGTTTCACTTCATGCAGCATACCCTTATCATTGGTTGCTAGCAAAATGTCATCCACATACAAAACGAGAAAACAAATTTTACTCCCACTAACTTTCAGATATATACATTGATCCATAATGTTTTCTTCAAAACCAAAAGAAGAAATTATATTATGGAATTTCAAATACCATTGGCGAGATGCTTGTTTTAAACCGTATAACGATTTCTTGAGCTTGCAAACCAATTGCTCACCATCACTAAAGGGGAATCCTTCAAGTTGTTTCATGTAAACCTCCTCCTCTAGATCTCCATTTAGAAAAGCCATTTTCACATCCATTTGATGCAACTCCAAGTTGAAATGGGCTACTAATGCCATAATAACACGCAAGGAATCCTTCTTAGATACATGAGAGAAAGTCTCCGTGTAGTCGATTCCTTCTTTCTGAGTGAATCCTTTAGCAACCAGTCTAGCCTTATATCTCTCAATGTTGACTAATGAGTCTTTCTTTGTCTTAAAGACCCATTTACATCCAATGGATTTTGCACCATTAGGAAACTCAACAAGATCCCAGACTTTGTTACTATTTATAGAATTCATCTCTTCCTTCATGGCATTGTACCATAATTCTGATTCTTTGCAATTCATGGCTTGTAAAAAGGACTCGGGATCATTTTCAGCTCCAACGTTAAAGTTAGATTCTTGTAGATACACAACATAATCATTAGGAATTGTTGATCTCCTTGGTCTAGTAGATCTTCTTAATGTTGTATCACTATCTTCTTGAGAAGTATGTGGTTCAACTCGTTGTTCAAAAGTTCTTGGAAACTCTTGAACTACCTGATCTACTAGAATGCCGTCAGCAGCTTGTGGAACTTCAACAACTGGTTGTTCAACACCAGTTTGTACTTGAGGGGTGCTGTGAACAATAACCAATCTATCACTTGAGGTGGAAGGTTGAGATTCTGAATGATCCTTCTTGGAAACTATGTTCCTAGTTAGATCGCTCCCATTGATCAAGTCATTTTCAAGAAATTTTGCATTTCTTGATTCCACAATCCTAGTGCTGTGAGATGGACAGTAAAATCTGTAACCTTTAGTCCTTTCAGCATATCCAATGAAATACCCACTAATGGTCCTTGGGTCCAGTTTCTTTTCTTGTGGATTATATATTCTCACCTCAAACGAGCATCCCCAAACGTGCATATGTCGCAAACTCGGTTTCCAACCTTTCAATAACTCAAATGGCGTTTTAGGAACGGCCTTGGTTGGAACTCGGTTTAATATATACACTGTCGGCTTAAGTGCTTCAGTCCACAAGGATTTAGGAAGATTGGAGCTGCTAAGCATACTCCGCACCATGTCCAATAAAGTTCGATTTCTTCTTTCTGCTACACCATTCTGGTCGGGTGAATTAGGCATGGTGTATTGGGCAAAAATCCCATGCTCTTGAAGAAATTTAGCGAATGGTCCAGGTGCTTGTCCATCTTCTGTGTATCTACCATAATATTCTCCACCTCTATTTGATCTCACGATCTTAATTTGCTTGCCGCATTGTTTCTCTACTTCAGCCTTAAATATCTTAAAGGCATCTAATGCTTCATCCTTTTTATGAAGCATGTAGAGATACATATATCATGAGTAATCATCTATAAAAGAGATGAAGTATCTCTGACCATGTGAGTCCATCTCTGGACTACATATATCAGTATGTATGATCTCTAATATGTCTGAACTCCTATTGGCATCTTTCTTTGACTTGTTGGTTTGCTTTCCTTTTATGCAATCCACACAAGTCTCAAAATCAGTGAAATCCAGAGTATTAAGTACTCCTTCATTTACCAATCTTTTAATTCTGTCTATGGAGATATGACCTAACCTCCGGTGCCGTAATTTAGAG
>LPNX010801840.1:48174-78248 GCA_001517045.1 Pseudotsuga menziesii | reverse complement strand
TTATAAATTGCTTAAAAATGTATGTTATTTTGTTAAATTTCAAAAAACACACTTGAAAATAGAAATTAAAAATATTTTAAAACAAAGATAATTCAAAGGTTCCAAAAAATGTCTGAAAATGAAAATGTGTGATACTGGCATCAACCATTTTTGAAATGGGGGTAAAAATAGCTACTAAAATTAGGAGAGAGAAAAACGAGAACTGTGTCGAGTTCTCATTTCATAGTATAAGTGGTTATCACTAAGAGTAGAAGGAAAGCATAAAAATAGAGAGCATGAGAGCAAGAAGAGTCGAAGCTAAATAGACATATCTCAAAACAGTCTATAAGTTGCAGACTACAAGGTGCCATATATTTCTAATGCCAGATGAAGAGCACCTTGGTGGTTTTTCCCAAATGGGTTTCCACGTTATTTCCTATGTTGCATGAATGTTGAATGTGAATGGTTGAATGTTTAATGGTTAATGTTGAATGTTTGATTATATTGCATTGTTTATAGTTATTGTTTGAAAGAATGTTGCAATACTGATAACATCAGTAAATGAATGGATGGTTAAAGCATTGTCAAGCACTATATATTATTCATGTTAAGATACTGTTAAGTTGTAATACTGCCACATTGTTGTTATTCATATTTAAGGAATCAGCTGCATCACATAGTTGCACCAGTTGTTAAGTTGACAAGGACAAGGTTGTGTCACACGCTGTCTTGTCGCATTATTGCACCATTGTCGAGTAGTAAAAGACTCCAGCCTTCTGACTCTGTCGAGTTCCTTGGTCACGCGCCAAGGGACTGTAATCCCTCGCCGACTGTAGAAACATGGTTCTCGCAATTACACATTAAGATATCTCAAGTGAGAATGCACCTACCTCGCAGGTTTTATCGGTTGAGCTTGCTCCGTCGGGACGATACCTTTGGGTGTTTTATTGGTTTTTTGTTGTTGTTGAACCTGGGCCGCATGAGTGAGGAAAAGAAGGCCAACAGAGAGGTCATGTGTGGTAGTTTGAGGCAATATAAATGGCTCTTGACCCCTATAATCTTTCTTTATTAATTAAGGTGTTGGATCCTTCCCCAACTATGTATATGTCCTCGAGATACATACATGGATATCAAACCTCATAATGGATTTAATATACAAAATTTGAAGCCAAACATCCCCTATATAGGTCCTCTGTGGTGATTTTAAACCTCCTTCCTATCCCTTTATCCCTAAGTGTGTATGTTTAGGGCCTATGTCCTTGGTTTCCTACATTTACCTTATCTAGATCCAATTCCTTTATGTGGGGATTAAATTCTCCTAAAGGATACGCTATCACTATATATAGAACATTTATCCTTAGTAGAGGATAAATATTTTGGTTTGAGGCCTTGATCATGACCCTCAAGCCCTTAAACCTTCCCTTAGGATCTCAGGCCCAAGTTTCACCCTTGACAGTTTCTATATCTTGAGTTACAAGTTTGGTTCTCCAAACAAGAAAAAATGTCCATTTCCCCACTGTTATCACCCTATAATTTTCCTACTGTTTTGATAGAAAGTTAAAGGGGTAACCATTTCAAACCAATATTTAGACTCTACTCTAGCCAATACAGTCAGAGAGGGATCTCTCTTGTCACAAAAAACATTCACATATACATATGGATTTAAGCAAGCATTCAGAAGGATAGATTTCTTAGGGGAACATAATATTTGTAGATTTAAAGATGGTGAAACAAACATACAAGAAAAACCATTGGGAAATGGAGTCACAACCTCAATCAATCAAGGATATTACACTGAAAATGAGTGGGGATTTTCCTTTGTATTCTGAGGCAAAGTAGGTGTCACATTTCGTCAGATATCTTTAAAGGCTGGTAGGAGAAAGAGGAGAGAGCCCAATGAAGCAAGAGGCACCTATCTGTGGATGAATCTCTTGCACCACCTTTAGTAGCAACAACAATAAGACCAATAACTGAAACAGAGCACCTAACTGAGGATGAATTCTGTAACAATCATCACAAATGCAACATCTGATACAAGGAGAGCTTGATGAAATGAATTCCTCATATGCAACTAGAGAGAATTAGCAAGAAATCACAGAAATGAAAAATATGCAAACACAAAACACAAACTGGATGTAAAACACCGTGATGAATCTCAAGAATACAGAATAATATTTCTCATTAACACTTCCAGGAAATTTTACAGAGATATAAAACCAAAGCAGAATGCTTCTGAATGAAAGTTCTCAACCCTTTCTTCCTCTATCAAGGGTACATTTATAGTTTCATGGGTTCCCAAGACCAACCTGAAAACAGATCCGAAATTGGTTACAAAATTGGGAATCAATATCAAATCATCATTTGCAAATCCTAACAAGCTCATGAGGTGGCAAATTCTCCATGATTCATACACAAAACCGGAAATAGGGGATCACATACATGCTGGATCAAAATGGAAAAGCGACGTCTGGTATGCAGGCTCGTTTGTCTGAAAGTTATGTCTCATAACTTCTCTAACGGTTTTATTCTCTTAGGTGAATTCTGCAACATCAGATTGGTCCATGCTCTGTCTACATTTCACACCTGCATGGGTCCTTTTTTCCCCTCGCACCTTTGGCTGTGCGAAATAAACCATAGCCGTGGATCTTTGCTACAGGAAATATCGACCATTCCACAATGTGGCCCTTTACGTGGTTTCACAATCCTTTACCTTGTTAACCTTCGTGCATCTCCTTATCATGAAATAAATATGAGCCACTGATCTAGATATCCACCTGATATCCATCGTCTAGAGGTGTGGGGTCTACCAACCTTTCGCAGCACTTCCTCTTGCTAACTTTTGTGCACCTCCTTATTACGAAATCTATCAGGGCCTTAGATCCAATCCCGGCTAGATCTCTGTTGTCCAAAAGTGCGAGGTCTACCACCATTTCACAGCCCCGATATGGCCTATCCTCCTTGCAAGTATCTGCCACGAAATTCCTATCAATCATAGACTGTAAGAATCTACAGATATTGGCCATTGAAACGTGAAGAACATAATGGATTTCATAATCCTCCACAGCTTTAAAAACCACACATCGTTTCCTCGGTGAAATCTTCCTCAGGCATCGATCTACTTCTGCTATGCATCCACGCCATTTAATTCTACTGTTGTATAACTCGTAGAACCTTATTTTCATCCTTCAAGGTTGTATGATGGATAATTTTCACACCTTGTTCTTCTTCCACTTAGTCTACTCCCTTGCCAACTTTTCAGCCAAAAATAGAGCTAACCCATCTGTAAGAGATTTTCAGCAATTTAGCATTGGTGCTAACACCCATCTGTAAGATAAATATTGCCCATATAAGTGTGTGTAGTGGTGTAATTCCTCATGCATAACCCTTGAATCCTCAAACTTACCTTTAGGACATGAGGCATCGTTTCTTCCAGAACTAAGGCTCAAGTTAAATACTTACTTAATTTCATCTACTGGGAGAAGCTTATGGATGTGTTGTGGTTTTCGAAATCATTCTTTTTTCCTATATTAATAAAATATTTGTCTATGGCATGAGCCCTAGGATTCCTCCCTTTACTATGTCAATTCCCCAAGGACCCTACCTAGTGCTCACAACCTACTAAGGTCATGGATATCCATAAAGACAAAGCATACCCTTGAGAGGTCAAGTGCAATTCCTTAAGTTGTTGATCATGGTATTGTATGCTTAGGAAAGTCCCTTACAACCCATGTATTGAGTTTTTTCCACTAGCCATGTCTAAGGTGCTTAATCATAGGACAATGAGGCCATGTGTGGTTGGTGGAGGAAACCTTCTTATCCTTGGATGGATAAAATATTTCTTAATTCCCAAGGATTAGGTTTCTTCCACTGACCATGTTTAAGACCTCAGGGCCCCAATACCTAGATACAAATCTCAGTGGACACCCTTGTAATGCCATGCATGGTTCTTTGAGGCATTTCTATGGATCTAGATTCCTTAATGGTTTATTTATGGCCAAAGGAATGGTCTTCTTCTCTGGAGCATCATTCTCGAGGTCCTAATATACCCACATACTTGTCAAATCCACATAATGGTGTTAATATCCTCAATCATATGACAATGACATCGTCAAGAGGTCATGTGTGGTTGGTTGAGGTGATGTTTCTATCGTTGGATGGCCATAAGATTCCTTTAGGGCTAGAGGTTCAAGTCTCCTCTCTAAACCATGTCCAAGGGCTGAAGGCCCCAAGACATGGATACACAGTGGCATAGATATCCATGTAAGTTCATGCATGGTTCTCTAGGAATTTGTCATCATTCTAGATGCCACAATTGTTTCTTTAAGGTAGAAGATAAGGTTGTTTTCCCTAAAACATCATTCCAAAGGCCCTAAGACATGTAGGTACTACTCAAAACCACATAATGGAAATGACATAATCAATCATAGGCCAATGATACCCTTAACAAACCATGTGTTTTTAGTGGAGGCAATCTTCTAAGCCTTAGATGTATAAAATAATCATTTATATCTCGAGATTAAGGTCACCTGCACTAACCATTTGTGAGGCCCCAAGGCCATAAGACCTATATACAAAGTTCCCTATATAACCATCTTAAGTAATCAATGGTGCTTCTAGGTACTGTTCATGGATTTAGATGTCTCAACGATTTCTTTAAGGCCAAAAACATAATATTCTTCCATGGAACATAATTCCCAAGGGATTAAGAGATGTACATACTACTTAAAGACCACACAACAATAACACCATCCTTAATCATAAGTCAATTATACAAATTATGACATTGTGTATTGTTGGTGGAGGAAAAATTATTACCCCTAGATGGCTACAATATTCCTTTAGGGGAAAAGGTTCAGGTATCGTCCACTAACCATGCAGAAGGCCCCAAGGCCATAAGACTTAGATACATAGTAGAATGGATAGCCTTAGAAGTCATGCATGCTGCTTTGAGGAATTATAATTCATGGATTATAGCCATGTCCATGTCCAAGGCCCTAGTACCCATACCTAGAGTTAAAAAAATCCTAATGGAACACATATCTCAATTTGAGGGAAATCATACCATCTGAAGGTATTATCCATTGAGACATTACTATTGACCTTGCGTTCCTAGAGCTTCATTTAGGGGCTAAGGCTTGGGTTTCCTTCTTTGACAATGTTGAGCCCCCTAAATTCACATCTAATGCTCAAAATATCCTAAAGGTGATTACATCCTCTCTTTGAGTCCAAGGATATCCTAGGCTAGTGATGTGTTTTTGTTTAAAATATTGTTCATGGCTCTAAATACTTCAAAGCTTCCTTTAGGGATTAAGGCATGTGATTACTTCCTTAATTATGAATACATCCTAAATACCACTAACTACTATTCAAAACCATAAAATGACATAGACATCCCTACTCAAACACTAAACATACTCTCAAGAATCCATGTGTATTTGTTCAAGTTGTTCTTCTTGGTCGTGGATTCTTAAAGTTTTTTTTTCAGGATTAAGGCCCAAGTTTTCTCCCTCAAGTATGTCTAGGGAACCCAAGACACATACAAGATTCTCAAAAAAATTATAATGCCATTAATATCCCCACTTATATGAATAATATGCTCTTGGGAGGTCATGTGTGGTGGTTGTAGGCATTGTTCTTAGCCAAAGAAGCCTAAAAAAAAAATTTAGGGACTAAGTCTCACTCTTTTCTCCCCAACCATGTCCAAGGTGTTGCCACCTATAATTAGTCTTAAAATTCTCTCGGGTCCACAAAAAACTCCACTCACAGGCCAAAGATATTGTGGAAAGGTCTATTTTATTTGTTCAACATGTCATTCTTGGCTATAAATACCTAGAAGCTTCCTTTAGGTACTAAGGCCCAGTTTCCATTCTTCAACCATGTATAGGGCCCTAAGAACCATACCTAATGCTAAAAAACCTCTTAACAGTTGGAGACATCACTTTTAGACCTTTAGGCCTAAAATTTTCCTATATATACAATGCATGAGCTTCCTACACCAACCATGGTTAATACCTCAACACCTAAACCTATTCTCAAAAATTCCTAATGGTGCCCATATCTATACTTGGTGTCCAGGGATATCCTCAAGATATCATGTGCGATGTTTCAATGTGATGTTGTTGGCCCTACCTACCCATATCCCAACTTGGAGGAAAATGATACTCTGAGGAAATCGAGTACGATGGTTTAAGGTGTTGTTCTTGAAGTAGGATACCTAAAATATTGTTTTATATACTAAGGCTTAGGTTAGTCTCTTATCAATGTCTATGGTGCCACGACCCATACTTGGTGCTAAAAACCTTCTAATGGTGCCATATTGCAACTTAGAGGCCATGTGTGGTAGGTTAAGGGTTTATTCATGGCCCTTGAGTTTAAAAGGATACATTTTAAGACTAAAACTAATGTTTCATCACTCTATCTTGGTTTAGGTTTCAATATTTACACATAGTTCTCAAAATACTATAACAATTCCAATGTGGTCTATTGAAGGTGAAGAATCCCCCGAGGAGGCCATTTGTGTTTGCTCAAGGCATTGTTATTAGCATTTGGAAGCACAAAATATCCCTTTAGGGACTAATGTCTAGGTTTCCTCCATCCATTATGTTCAAGGCATTGTGAACAATACCTTGTGCTAAAAAATTCATAATGGTGTCGAGATGAACATTTTAAGGTCAAATATTCTCTTGAGAGGTCATGTGTTTTCACTCAAGGAATCAATATTGTGACTATATTCCATTAATATGCATTTAGTGGATTAGGATCAAGCATTATCTACCAATCATGTCCAAGGCCTTGAGATACATACTTGGGACAAGTATATTCTCAATAGGTTGATGTGTGGTTTATGAAGGAATTATTATTTAACCTAAATGTATATAAATTTACTTTACAGAATAAGGCCTAGCTTTCCTTCCTCAATTATTTCCATGGCATAGAGACTCATACCTAGTATCCAAAATGATCTAATGGAACTTGTATTCCCACTTGAAGGAGAGGATAACCTTGAGAGGTGTTAGGTGGTGGTTTGAGGTATAGTTGGTGGCCATGAGTACCTATAATATTTATTTGGAGACATATCCCCACATTTCCTCCCCAAACCATGTCAAATTCCTTGAAATCCATACCTAATACTCAAAATATTACAATGGCTCCCTTAGCCCCACTCAAAAGGAAACGATACCTTTTAGATGCGTTATGTTGTAGCTTGAGTTGTTTCTCTAAGCCTAAGATAACTAGAAGCTTCCTTGATGGCTTAAGTTTTAGGTTTTCTCCCCCAACCTAAAACTAAAGGTCAATGAACAACTTTGTAATTTCATCATCATCCCACTACTAGGTAAAGGGTATCTTTCAAAGGTTATTTGCGGTGGGTTGAGGTGTTATTCTTTGCCCTCTATACATAAAAGTTTATTTTAGGGTGTAAATCCAATATCTTATTTGTAGACCACATTCATAATCTTGAGACCTATATCTACTATTCAAATCCTTATAATGTAAATAATATCCCCGCTAAGAAGTGAAAGATCCCCTCGATAGGTCATGTGTGGTGATTCAACCCAATTAATATGGGACTTGGGTGTATAGAGTGTGCCTTTAGGTCCTAAGGCCTAAGTTTCCTCCATTGACCGTGTCAAAGGCATCGACACCCATGTCTATTGCTCAATTCCTCCTAATAGAATTGGTATCTCTAACTCATACTTCAAGGATACCCTCAAATGGTCTTGTATAGTCATTTAAGTGTCTTTCTTGACCATAGATTCCTAGATAGTTCCTTTAGGATCTAAAGTTCAACATTCCTCTCATGTCCATGTCTAGGGCCCACCCATACCTAGTCCTTAAAACCTTTCAAATTCCACCCATATCCCTATTCTAAGGCCAAGGATCCCCTTGAGAAGTCATGTCTTGTCTGCATCTCTATTAGCCTTGAATCCATAAAAGCATCATTTAGTGCCTAAGTCTTGGTCCACTCCCTTAACCATGTAAAAGACTCCTAGTCCTATCTATACTTATCAAAATTTATTAATTGTATTGATATCCAGAGACAAAGGCTAAGAATACCCTCACAAATCCACACATAGTGGTTTGAGGTGCTTTTATTGGCCATATATGTTTAGAATATTCCTATAAGACTTAAGGCATGTCTTTCCTCGACCATGTCTAGTGGCCTTAAGACCCTACATAATGCTCAAATCTTCATAAGGAACTAATAGTGATCAAACAACTTGTTAATTAATTATTACTATTAATAAATAAATAAAATTATCATTTAAACAAGTAAATTTCAATTCAACACTCTTTTATCACCATCTTTATAATCTTAATAAATTAAAATTGATTATCTTTAAATAATAATTTTGTAAAATGCATACATTAATTTATTTGAAGTGACACTAATGTAAAAAGTAAACCATTGAATATATTTTTGTGAATAAAATAAACAATCAATCATTGAAGTAGGTTATTTAAAAAAATAATTATTTGTAAATTTGTTTTATTATTGGTGAAAACCCTTATAACTAAAATTTATTTGTAAGTTTCAATTTGGAAAAGGACTTATCACCACCTTATTGTACTTGTCAAAGTATCATATACCACTTCACTAATTAATATATATGATGTGACATGTCATTTCCAAAAAGATTAACAAAAACTATTACCACTTTAACACCACATAGTGTAAGTGGTGCTAATATCCCTATGTTAACACCATATAATATAAGTAGGGCTAACTTGTGATGCTAAGGATACACTTAAGCTAGTGTATAAAACATAATAATGATACTAATGTCTATTAACAAATTTAATAGGCTAAGCATTAAAAAAAAATCAATTGAATAATCAAATTTCAATTTAAATATTTTTTATTGCTACTTTATATTTTAATAAATAAAAGATGGTTATTTTTTATTGTTTGTCAATATTAAGAGTCCTAAGTATTTATTTTTAAATAGTATTAAAAGTGAATAATTAAATTGAATTGAATCAAGTGAATTTATTTGTTTAAATAATGTAAAAATAAGAAATTGAATTTGTTGGGATTGTTATTTGTGAAATGGTTGTGTTTATGGTGAAAATCTTCATAAATAAATCCTACATGTACATGTCACAAATAATCATTAGAACCACTTTATGGTACTTGCCAACATTGCATTTCTCTTAATATACATAAGTAAAAATATAATTTTCAATAAACATTAACACCATTTTAACACCACAAAATATATGTGTTGCTAATACCACCACATTAACACCACAAAATGTAAATGGTGCTAATACCACCACTTTAACACCACAAAATTGTAAATGGTGTTAATAGCACCACTTTAACACCATAAATTATAAGTGGTGCTAAAAGATAGATTTTCTTCTTGTGGTAGTTTTTCTGACTCCTTCATTCCTTTGTCCATCTATAGTTTCTTCTGCGTTCTGCACTGCTCCTGGCTGCCTTGGTTTCATTCTCATACACACACACTCATCAAGAAACAGAACCAAACAAAGAACACACAACAGCATAACTCAGTGCCATCCCGGAGCTTCTAAATTTTTGAGTTTGTGTGTATACTTTAACTTGCTTCTTCTCTACTAAGACACGATTTAATCAAATCTAACGTCCAAGGATTGCAATGGTTTTGCTAACTGAATCCATGCTCTTTTCATTATCAAGTCCGCTTCAGTGTATCAATGGATATAAACTTCTAGTCATCTTCAACTATTTTAGATATACCGTGTTATATAGTAAGGCAGAATAGCTTGATTTTTCTTTACCATCCTCGGCCCTTTCTCTATCCTTCTGAGTAAGCAATACACGATGTACTGCATCCAATCACCATCAAGATGATGAATATATGACCAAAAAAAAAGTTAATTGTCTCAACCCACTTGGACCAGTAAGTTAATTGTCTCAACCCACTTGGACCAGTCAGAATGCCCTCCCTCGAAGCCTCCTTTTTACATACACAAATCAAAATTTTATCTGGAAATGCTGAGCCAAAAACACAATGCCCATAATAAGGACAGATGATATAAATCACAGCTTACTTGAAATTTGTTTTTTTAGTATTTTAAAAGTTATTCAAAAGTCATAAAAAATCATGGATAGGTATAAAAAGAAATGTTAAAGTCACTCCTACCATAACTTGGAAGTTTGAGCTATTAAAAATGTTAATTACAATGATGGAGATCAAGCTAGGTTTTTTTATAAAATATGACTTTTCTTTTGATACGTGCTTTTATGGGTATGAGTTAGTGATAGTAGTGTTATACATATATAATTGTAATGCTTTTTAATATATTTTAAATTTTATGTTGTTATTTTATTAAAATTATTAATAATAATANATAAAAACATTAATATAATATTAAATATATATATATATATATATATATATATATAAATTTGTTTTTATTATGTATATTTCAAAATTTGGATTAGTATAATTTATTTTAATTTTTTTCACATAATTAGTATGTATATAGTTAATATGTATAGATGACAATAAATAATTAAAATACATAAAAAAATAAAAATAAATTTTTGAGATCAAACATAAAATGGTAAACATAAAAGTTATAAAAAATAAAAAATATTTTACCCAATATTTTGTTCTTTTTGTAAATAAATAAAAAATAACATTTGTTTTTATAACAACATAAAAATTAAAAAAATATGTATAAAAAATATTAGGTAAAACAAAAATAAAAATAATTCAACAATAATAATAAAATATTATTATAACAAAAAAATTAAAAATCTATATAAATTAAGATTAGGAAAATAAACAAAATATAAACATAAAAATTAATCTAAGAAAAACATTAAATAATGTTATAAAATTAATAAAATGCGTCTTTGAACTAGAAGGCTTAGCTGCTGTTGCACCCAAGCCTTCTTCTTAATTTTTATTTTTGTATAGCGAGACTTGGCACATCTTCAGTTTGGGGGAAGTAGGTAGGTGATTGCTTCAATTTTGTCATGATCTTCATATAAACCATGCCTGTGAATGATTATGCAATAACACCTTCAACTCAGTTAACCCGCTAATCTCCATATTTTATGATATTTAGGTTAAATGTATCACATTTTTGTATTATATTTGGATCTAAAACTACAACACCACCTTTATATAGTTACGACTGTTATTTTTCACCTCTTTTATCTTATATATGTATGTATTAATTTCTAATTATATGTATATATAGTTATATTAAACTTCAAAATATAATTTTAAAAGTTTAATATAATTAGATATTTAAAATATAGGTATAGTTAATAATTAATTTAAAGTAACTATACATATACATACAAATCTAAAAGTTGTCGAACCTAAACTTTATGACATAAGGGTCAACCACTCAATCTTTATATAAAGATGCATGAATCCAATTTCTTTTTGTTTTTTGCAAAACAATTAAAAACGTTAGAAAAAAAAAACACATTAACATAATAAACACATAAAAAATTGCTTTTGTAAAATCAAATTTAAAAAAAAAATACAAAAATAATAACTTTATAAAAATACAAAAATAATAACTTTACAAAAATAAAAAATTAAAATTAAAATAAAAAACATATAAATAAATAAAAACATTAGGTAATAAGTAAAATCATAAAATTAAAATTTTAAATGAACTTGGAATCTTCTCAAAATTTTATGATTATTGCGCTAACTTGTTGTCGCAAGTCACTCAGAAACAGGTTTTGACAAGAAGGGTTGCTACTTTCAGGTATAAAAGCTTTTTATTTATTTTCTTTAACTTTTGATTAAGCACATGTTTTCATGTATTTTCAATGCTCTCACAAGTTGGTTGCAGGAAAATGCTAACCTTCTTGCAGATTTAAAGATGAACGAATGGTGTGCAAAATTGATTTCTAGAATCACAGAAGAATTTCAGAAAAAATGTTCCATTTAAAACTTGAAGAAGCTAAGTTTCCACTATGTATGTCATGATATTTGCTACCACAAAGTAGTCTTTCAGAAACCAATTACGCCATGTCATTCCACCATCCATGTTAGAGTCTGCTTTTTCACTGCCTTATACATCATAACTTCCTGCATGTCTACCTTTCTAAGTCGCACACATTTTCTTCATTTTCAGTTTATCTTTTTCCTTATCAATAAAACCATTCAGCTTCATTTACATGACTACATTGCTTTGTTATCCTTGCCATAAAAACTGTTGACCCTCATACCTTTCATCTCTAGTCCTACCACTCATTATGCACAACTCGTATTGACTGATGTGGGATTCCTTAAGGCCCACCTTTCAACAAGTCTTTCCCCATCGACCTTAGCACCTTATCTGGGATAGAGACTAGAGTTCATTGTTAGTACCTTGAGGCTTGCATGCCTTATGGCAAGTTCTCTCGCTAACAATCATGGGAATACATCAATATCCCTTTATCATTATATCTTGCAAGTGGCTCAACATCAGCTCATTTATTTGCACTTCACAAGATGTACTTAAGTACCTTGGCACTTATTAACATCAATGGTGAGATTTCCTTGCATCGGTTAATGACATTCATCAATGGTCGGTAATCCAATGAATTCTTTCCATGTTCGACATCGACACATTTATTCGCATGGTAAGAATTGTGCCATGGGGTTTTGTAGCAGGTGAAGACTATATACTTTTCATGACATCATCAGCAGTTTTACAGCAGCATACTTCCAACGATATGAGTACTACAGTTTCACTTTCATCTCTCATCTTTTACTTCATCCAACCAAGCATCAGTTCAGATCCTTCACTTCACATTCTATTATTCAGCAGCAGCAACCACATTCCTATTGCATAAATTCATCAACTTTTTGGGTAAGTGGAGGTATGTTGTTTTCTAATCTTTAGCCATGTAATTCTTTAAATGCTAAGAAATGAATGAATTTGGAAAATTCCCTCACTACATTCATTTTCTCATTTTCATAAACCTAATACATCTTAAGTTGGGGGGAGGTTATTCATTATCATTTTACATATTCATCATTTCATTTACCCTTAATCAACATGTCTTTCCCAAACTATCCTATATATCTTGGCATGATTCATAATATCAAGAAAAGGATTTCTAATATACATTGATGGTTCATCATTTCCAATGCATGTATACTTTTAAAAAATCTTATGTATTGTAGCAAAAATGCAAGTAAAAGAAATGAATGTTGTCGCCACAAGAACAAACATTTGTTATGGTTGTCACACAAGAACTAGCCACAAATATATAAAAAAAAGAGAAAAAGAAGAAAAAAAAATTGCTGTCATTCATGCATTTCAAATCATGGAATGATTTACTATTAGATACCATCATCATGCAAATCTCAGCTACAACGACAAAAGTTTTAAAGAGAATCAATGCATAGTTGCATGAGGACATGCAACTAGTCAAGTTGGGGGAAATGTTAAGCCGTAAAAAGACCACATTTTATTCATCTTTCCTATACCATTTGTCACCTTATCGTTATCTTATCCTTCCATAAAACCGTTAATATTCACCACTTTCATAATAAATACGGGTTTATATTACCATTTTCCAAATCATTTATTTTTGAGTATTTTGAGTGAATTTGTGATTAATTATTGAGAAAAATAACATTTTTTTATTCTACTTTAAAGTTGGGTGAGTTTGGTGATGCTTACAGGTGTATTTGAAGACTTTAACAAGCTCAAAAGTGACCACCTAGCCTCAGATTCGAATTTCACCTTCTAGATGTGAGCTAAATTCAAGGAGAAGATCATGGAAATGTGGAGAGAATATATCCTCCAATATTTGTTGAGTATTTGAAGGGATGAATTGTAGTTTTATTGAGGATTTGAATGGATAAGTTGAGAGAATAGTGGATATTTAATTATGATCAGTTATCTTGAATTCATGTATAAATAGGAGCGCTCTCTCATCATTTTGGTTAGAGATATCTCTAGTGGTTTAGAAGTATAGAATAGTTCATAGTTAGTCATAGAGTGGATTCTTGATTGTTATGTAATGGAGATGATCCTTAATGCACATCCTTTGATTCTTCCATGTTAATATATATTTTCAGTAATTTCTTTCTTATGAGTTGTTCATATAGATATCCAGTTATGTTTTGCTTATGAATTGTTAGTATAGATTTACCGTGAGCTCACAAGTTAATGTCAATTGCTTTATACCAGTTTATTTCATGCAATTTAAGTCTTTCTTTATCAAGTTAATTTATGCAATTTCACGTTTTCTGCAATTAGATTTATCTCCATACAATTTCTTGTTCTCATAAATTATATTCAATTTCAGTTGTAGAATAGGTTAGCAATACTCTTCCCCTGCATATATTTTGTATGCAACTCACAAGTTTACTCTCTCTCCGGGTTGACAATTAAATCGTTGGATATCTGTTATAATTTGTTTAATATTTTCCCCACCATTGACTTTGTTCAGATGTCTGTAATCAATACACAACCTGAGTATACCATCTTTCTTCTTCACAAACAGAACTGGTGCTCCCCAAGGAGACACACTCAGCCTGATATAATTCTTCTCCAACAAATATTGCAGTTGCATCTTCATTTCTATCATTCTAGGTGTACTCATTCTGTAGGGTGTCTTGGACACTGGTGCTATTCCTGGTGCAAGTTCAATTATGAAATCAATGTCCCTCTTTGGAGGCATCCCTGGAATCTCATTAGGAAACACATCCATGAATTCCTGCAACACATGAAAGTCCTCTAACCTAGGAGTTGCATTCTCTGTTGCCTCCAAAATATGAGCTGCATACAACTGGAAACCTTTCCTACATAACTTCTTCAACTGCATTACTAAAATATGCTTCACATAAATCACCTTTGGAATTCCTTTCACAATCCTTGAGTTGCCTTCTTCATCCAAGCACTCAAATGCCTTATTATAATAGTCAAGCTTTACTCTGTGAGCTTATAACCAGTCCATTCCAATGAGAAAATCATAGGAACCAAGTTGTAGAACATTCATATCTACATAAGTGACAAATCCATTCATGACCAATGGGCATTTCTCTACCACTTCACTAACCTTTCTCTTAGTTCCAGTGGCTAGCTGAACTAACCAATATTTTCTATGCTTTACTTTCTTAAAAGCGCAAATCTCCACTACTCTAGGGATAATGTAACTGTGAGTAGAACTAGAGTCAATCAAAATAGAAACAGATTACTCAACAATATTACCTGCAACTTCAACCATAGTTGACTGGTGATATTCACTGGCAGTCCTCCAGTGCTGCATAAATCCTAGGGACGACCCTTGCTACTTGACCCGTCGTTTCTACTTCTTGAATGTTGTAAGATATCCTTGCACTCTCATTCTCAAGTGGACAATTCCTGTGCATGTGGGGTCCTCCACATTTCCAACATTGGAGAGTTTCTCTGTTCTGTTGTGGATCTCTTGGTTTCTCTCCCATCACTCTGGCCGACTACTTCTCAACTTGTGATGACTGGTTCTGCTAATTCCTGAAGTTAGAATGTTTGAAACCTTTCTTCCTTTGATCATACTTCTCGTTCTTCTTGTCCTTTCATGTATTCTGGTAATCAGGTTTACCTTTTCTTTTCCCATAGCAATACTTAGCTTTCCTTATTGCTTCTTCCAGAGTTCTAGGTTCATAAAACTCAATTATGTCTTTGTAAGACTGAGGAAATCCACTCGGGAAACACTGGATCTTCAATTTTTCATCTTTGATGTACCTAACATACCTCAAAAGTTCCAAGAACTTGTTTGCATATTCTTCCATGGCATTTTTTTCTAACCTCAGCTCATGGAATTTCTTGATCTTATCATCATAGTACATGTCATAGAGGTACTTCTGCTTGAAGTACTTCTAGAACTACTTCCATGCAATATTCCTTTCATTGATCTTCCTTACATGCCTGAAGTGCTCCCACCATATGGATGCTCTTCCAGTCAAATTGAATATGGCTACCCTAGACTTCATATTTCTTGAATAGTCTTGGACTTGGAAATATTTCCTCATCCCAAGAAGCCAAGCTTCAAATTCTTGTCCATTCTTTATCCCACCATTAAAGGTAGGAGGTTCGCCTTCTTAAATTCATCATGTGAATGGTTCCGGTAATGCCTCTTCCTCTCATTCCCATGAGATGAAGAGCTTGAATCCCCAATGGATCCTTTAGATTCATATGACTCACTAGGAGATCTCTTTCTTCTTCTAGTACTGCTCTTACTACCTTCCAGTCTTAGTGTCTGGTCCCCATAATTCATACGCCTCTTGATGTCGGTCAAACTTTGCAGCATGGCTATATTCAGCTAATTCATCTCATCCTGAGCCTTAACCAATCTTTCATTATCTTCCTTGTAACTTTGCATCTCCACCCTTAGGTTTCTCACGGTGGATACAAAATTTGGGGGATTCTCTTGAAATATCCTCCCATTAGACTCTGTCTTAGCATTTCAAACTCGGACATTTTCCCCCATAGCATCTTCCTCGTACTCATTGGGGTTTTGTGCATCATTCATGCAGAAGGTTCTCATGGCTTAACCACAATCCACTTTACCGAACTATACTATCTGGGATACTGTCTTTGAAGGTGACTATGATTATGCAAAATGTGTTAATAACACAATTGTTAGTTGCATACATTCACATGAATCATACATTAATTACCTACAATGGAAACATCATATATTGATAACTTTGTCAAATCATACAATTTTCTTTTCACAAAGAATGACTGACTTAGGGGGACGAAGGGGGTCAAGGGGGATTTCCCCCTTGTGGCTTCAGTTCCGTCGTTATTTTTTTTTTCTAAATACATCGATTTTGCGCAAACTAGTGGATAAACAGGCTATCATTTTTCATCTTTCTAGCCCTGTAGATCTCTCTGAAAAACCCTGCTGAATTTCTCTGTTTTGGCAAAATTTTCAAAATTTTCACCCGTTGCATCGAAAATATTTTTTACATTCACCCACTATAGTGTCTCAATACTCATTTTTCACCCATCATAGAGACTCCTTTTCTAACTTCCATCCACCGCAATAGAGGCTCAATCTTCATTTGTCATCCGCCGCCGTCAACTACAATTTCTTTTTCCAACCACCGTCGTAGCGGCTCAAATCGATTTCCAGCCGTCGTTGCGGATCGTTCTTCTTTTTCTAGTCACTGCTATGTTGGCTTTCCCTCTTTCCTCTGCCACCGTTGCATCTTGATGTTCGCCTTTCACCCGCCATTGCAGCTTGAACATATTTTGTCTGCCGCCATTGCGGCCTAGACTTCTTCTCTCACTCACCGCTTCAGCGGCTCTTACTTCATCTTCGTCTGCCATCGTTGCGGCTTGGACTTTGGCCTAGACTTCTTCTCTCACTGACTGCTTCAGTGGCTCTTACTTCATCTTCGTCTGCCATCATTGTGACTCGGACTTCACTTTATCACCAACATATCGGCTCTTTTATTAAGTTTTTTCCACTAAGTATTGGCTTGTTCTTTCTTCCTCAGCCATCGCCAACACTTAGACGATTTTTGGCATTTTTCCTTCTACGTCAGTCGTCGTCGGCAAAAATTCCTACTTCTGTCGCCATTGTAGCAGCTTGAAACTTAAGTTCTATTCATCATTGTAGATTTTCTCCAACCTTCACAGCCACTGCATCAGCAAGAAAGGAAACAACCAGCTGCTGTTGCGGCTCTCTTCCGGTGAAGGCATTCGACATATCGAATGACTTAGCCATAGTCATCTGATTTCTTGATACTTAGAGAAATTTTCAAAAATTTCTCCGCTGGCCTGAGTTCAATCAGAGGTTACCCCTCCTCTGTTAGTTGATTTCCTTGGTCCATAAAGGCCCATTGCTGCAAACCTGAGAGATCTGATACTAATATGTCACATTCCCACCCTTCTACCGACGAGAGGACATGACTATAATGCTAACATTCTAGGAAATCTAGCTCCATGAACATAAAATAAAATGCATTGAACTTAAACATACATAGATGCATAAATGATTATCAATCAATGGAAGCAATTTCATTCATTCACATCATTTAACATGTTCATATGCATTTATAAAACAAACATAGTTGCAAGGATTTAAACACAAGAATACTTATCTTAGAAGAATCTTGTCTCGCAACCAACAACATTGATGTAACGTTCCACCCAACAATAGGCCAGCGTGCTCATCAATCACTCAACAACACTGCCACCCCTGAGCTGGGCATGATTCCACAAGGAATAACAGAAAACCAGCAGGCTCACACGTAGCCAAGGACACACAAAACTCATCCAATCCAACATAATTGGGTTTATCAGGCTAACAGGGAACTAAAAAGGTTGGTTTCTAAGCTAGTGAGCTCAATCCAAGAGCTATGGACACCTACACCAGAACTAGCATGACTTCTAAGACATCCACACACACCAAACACAAGGAACCATCCCCTTCTCTGTTATGCAGTCCCTCAGGCCATGACTTCCCTTCCAGTGCCATTCAAGGGGTGCAGAGAAGAAAGTCATCCCTCTAGCTCTATCCATGAGGCTCCTGCACACACTAGGTTTATCAACCAAGATCAAATCCAATTTCCACTCCAAAAATAGTTCAACCCAAAATAGTAGATGCATACACAACAATTTCCAGATTTGGGATTGATGAAAAATCGACTTGGGAGCCAAAAATGAATTTGCATATAGGTAAAACAACCCCCTTAGTAGCAATTCAAAATTTGAATTCGTTTATGTCCCTAAAATGGCCAAAACGAACTCAATCGACACCCAAAATTTGTGGCTTTGTTTTCCCCATTAGCCGTGCAACTCTGAAACATGAAATTCCCCAACCGTGGAGAGGTGGAAACAACAAAAAAATGCCCAAGAGTGATCCCAACCACTGAACATTGACAAAAACACTTCCAAACCCTGGGAAAAAATGAAGAACACAGCAGAGAACGTGAATGGTGAATGCCGGGAGCTCCAAAATCACGGGGAAGACCAAAGACATGGATGCCTCTAGGAATGGGCAACATTTTGGGGCAATAACTTGCCCCCTGAGTCAAAATCGCATTTCCCCAAAACTGATAGCTTCCCAAATTCAAATTTTGGGTTGTCATACCTTGCCCATCCCATGCAATAACCAACTCAACCAACTTCTCGCAGTAATAAATGATTGGGTGAATAAGACAAGAAAGGTAGTTGATAATTTTGATAGGTTCTCCCTTTGACATTTGGATTTTCCCCATTGGCCCCAAAGTTTTGAATATCCCCCCCCCCCTTATCCTTAGAAAATCATGCCCCCATCTCATTATTTGTTGCATTGACATAGCTGGTTGTGGGGTTTTTTAATTAAATTGCATATTTACATGATGTCCAAAATTATAATGTGTCGGCTAGCACAAAATACCATCAGCACCAGTTTAATCGCCAAAACATAGAAATGATAATCCAGGGTGGTCCTTTTTTCCTTTAGCTCCACACTATGATTAATTACAATATATACATCATATGCATTTAATGCAAACGAGGTCAAAACCAGGGTGTTACATTCAATCTCATGAAATTTGTACTGATTCACTACATGGGAAATTGGGATCCCATGCAACATATAACGAGTTCCTTCTTAGAGAATATATTTGCTCTTCGGTTTATTCAATCCTACATAACATAATGTACTAGGCTTTTCATCTTTGAAATTTTATTTATTCTCTACTAACTTCCGGATGAACTTGCATTCTAACTATATGTAAGATCACTTAGTTAGGATGTTAACTTAAGTGTGATCATGCAAGTGTTGTAATGTAAGTGTCACAACTTTAAGTGGCATGTTTTAACTTAAGTGTTGTATTTTAGTTTAACTAAAGTATCGTCATGAAAAACACTCTAGTTAACTAGTTCTTCTTTATTAACACTTTAGTTAATTATTCTTAATTGAAATTATGTTGATTGATTTACTGAAGTGGCCACTGTGAGTTCTCCTCTATTTAACTTAGGCATACATTGTTAATTAAACTGAATCTTAACAAGCCGAGTTCAATTTAATCAACTAAAGTCTTCTCATGAGAAATTTCGAATTCTTTTTGTTCTTAATGCATTTTATCTTTATATCGTATCTTATCCTCATGGTAAATATGTACTAATTTTAATTTATCTATGATATCATATTATACTAAGAATATTTGTCTAATGTCATGATCATATTATATTAATCTCATTCCAAGTGTTTATACGCTAAAGTAATTCACTCTAGAGGTGGCTAGTCTCTAGTTGAGACTTAATAGATTTATCCATCCCAAATGACCATGGTTAGTAATACATCACACAACATTAATGCTTCGACATGAAAATCATTACCTCTACAATGGAGGTCTAGCTTAACACATGAGGATCTGACTTGACACACAATCCCTTAGCCTTATCCAATAAGACTGTACAACATCATCACTTTGAATCAAAGTATTCACCTCAACACATGAGGAATAAAATTTTACACGTAATGCTTAATCATTCTTAATTCCAACCCAAGTTTACTCAAAGTTCCCAAGTCCAACTCAGGCTCCCTACATCAACACATGAGGCCCAATATGGACACAAGATTGGCTTGGAGAATGACTCGTGAATGTGTTGAAACTTTAACAGTTCCAATAAATCATTATAGAATAATTATCTCCAAATAACCCCAATACATTCATATCACCAGCTCATATTTTTATATATCCAATATTCATTATATCGACCTATATGAGTCGGTGATATATATCCTACGTTGTATACACACACACACACACACACACACACACACACACATATATATAAGATAAAAAATTTACACCTCAATAAATTGGACCCCTCACAATGCCTGATAGATTCAGGCTATAGATGGATCTATGATATTTTTAATTATTTGATTTTATGATATGATATGCTATTCATTTGTTATTTGTATTATACTTTCCCTGTCAATGTTACCAACATTTTGTGACTTCTCCCCATACCAGGATATAGATCACCTCGCTAATATTGATGCAATTAAGAGTTTTGGATATGAAGGAACTAAGTAGTAGGATTTCCTTATATTTTTTCTCTCTTGTTGACACTTATGGCGATCCATACATCCATATTCATTTCTTTTCAACCTTAATCCTTGATAATTGATTGTTACATTATTTTTCATTCCTTTGATTCCATCCATTGTTGTTGTAACTTCTCCAGTTTGATGTAGTTTGTCATCTCTAATAATATCCCATTGAATGATTGTTTTCGATTCCTGTTCCATGAATATGGTTCATTATTCCATCTTCTTCCTTGGTGCATTAGGGGTTTTGACACAATTGTTACAAAATCCTCTATTAGTAGGTCTCTAAACTAAAGAAGATATAGCATGAAAGGAATGGGACAATTGGAAAAATAAAATACAACAAACTATAAAATCAATGAAAGGATTAGAAGAATTAAACAATTAATTTACTAACTAAATAAGATTTAAATAGAAGATTTTGGGAGGAAGAAGTAATGCTCAATTTTTATTCTAATGGAAATTGAATAAAACATGGACTATATCATCTAAGGATATTTGTTTGAAGTACATGGGCTCCAAATCCCTCTATGGGTGTTAGAATGTGTTAATGATTGTATAGTGGTATCATGTACAAGTTATTCTTCAATAATTAACTAATAAAAATGAGTTCTCCCATGTTCATCATGGGATATGCTCACTTATCTCTCTATCGTATATAATAGAGGTGAAGGAGGCCCAATTGAATGCAATGTGATGTGATATGTGCATATGTGGGGATCCCAAGGTTTCTAACATTGGAGAGTTTACATGAGGAATAGAAGACCACCTTTTGTAGATGTTTCCCCATCTTGGGGTTTTACCGCATAAATTGGAATAGCCCAATTTTGACTTGGAATGTATTTAACCAAAATTACGCAAATAATTAAAATTTGCTAGAATGGATTTCTGGTGCGGATCTCAATGCCAAGGCGTGGATAGTGAATGACTAGAAATATATGATGTAAATATTTTTATTTGGACCATATGGTTGGCTTGTTATGCTAACTCAAAATCTATGTAAATATTATGTTGCAAAATTAATAAAATGGTCCAAGATGATTGTTTAAAGTGCACTAGAGGGCCTATAATTCCACGCGAGGGGAAGAGGAAAGGAAGTTGATGGGAGACTAAGTCCTCTATTACCAAGTGTCAAGCCTAGAACTCGTCTATTTTTTTCCAATAGCTTTAAATAGGACAATTAGCTCCTTTTGACTATTGAATCCAGTCGTTGAATGCATCTGTGAGGTTGGTGGGAAAAGTCATCTCATGCAATTATTGAAGCATGGGGGTGAATGCACTTTTGTGACATTCCTATCTAATGTCATAAGTTAGTTTTACAACTACCATGAGTTATTTTTCTTATATGGTTAGAAGTTATGTCATATGTCTTTTCATGTTCTTTGGAGTTAACACTCATTTTATCATTCTCTCATGTATCTCTACACTAAGTAGAGACACCTATTAATATTACTAACCATTACCAAACTATATTGAACCCATAAATTTGAATTTAGAGACATAGCTACATATTTCAAGGGAAAATAGATGGTTGTAGGTGAGCATAGAGGTTAGGAAATTTTAGAACCCTTACCCATTTAGTTTTTCTACTCATGGATGCTTGAGAATCCACAATTCATGCTACAAGAGGTTCTCCAACAACATACAACAAGTTGTACTCTTACTACACACACTGGTAAGCACTGTAAGGATTGGATTTCCTAAGGAAACTGGGGATCAATGAAACAAAATTTCTTCCTTGTGTTATATGTGGTAGTTGGAAGGAGTTCCATGGATGTGATGAATGGGTAATATCTCTTTATAACTCGGGATGAGAATTTGGATAAACATAAAGAGAAAAATGGATTGTGGGATGAGAGAGAGAAGCTTGTTGTTTTTCCTTTCCCCTAGTGGCCTCATAGCCAAGCTTGGGGAGGCCTTTTAGCATAAAGAGTATATCCTGGATAGAGTTCCTACCGTTGGGTATAAATTTGCTCTTACACAACCAATTTATTGGGTATTCTTTGTTTAAAGATAATTATTCTCTAGTATTTGTATATGAAATGTTGTTATTTAATGTGTGTAATGATTATGCTTGTTTTCGCATTCTATGTGTGTGGATAGAGTTTATTTATGTTGTATATTTTTAATATGCATCTGCACACACATTTTAAATGTTTTGAATTCTTAATATGGATGTCGGGAAAATTTTAGAAGCTTGTAATTTGTTTATGTCCCATTTGTTGGTCATATTGATGGATACCGATGTGACATAGTGGTATAAAAGATTTTGGTTGCAACACTAGGGATGTATGGGCCATAAATCCACACTTACAAGCACAAATTAGTAATACATCTACATAAATTGGGTTTTATTAAGCGAAAGATAAGGGTCTGGAAGTAATTTTGATATGAATTTGAAATAACCCCCCTTATTGTTGATTAAATATTTTGCATAGTTATGACATTTTAAAAATTGGGAATTTTAGAGTGGGCCCCACTCATGCCATGTGGATGGGTGACATGGAAGGAGAAACATGGGTAGGATGCTCAACATGGAATATCCATGTGTTCATAAGGTGTAGTATGGACTAAACACATTATATTTGATTGCGTAGGTGACTGCATGTGACGAAATATAGAGGCAGATGGGGATTTGACTATCAGGCAATGAGGATCAAGATCGAAGGTTGACAGTATTTTAGGTTGGTGAAGATGCATGGGTTTTAATTAATTGGAACAAACCTGAAATGAAAACCATTGAGGCGATGTGTCATATGCTTGTGCATTCAGGATTGTAAAATCAAGTTCAGAAAACCACTTTCACTCAGAGCTTGAAACCTCTTGTTTCTAACATGTGGTGATGTGACATGCAAAGATGTTATGTAGCGTAATGTTAGGATTGATGGGATCCTCTCTAGTCATGTTTCTCTTGATTCATCATGTAGAGTTAATTGACAACCACCATTTCTTAAGGCATGTAAACTTGCACGAGAGTAAACATTTTGGTGTAATACTGAAATAAAAACCGATTTGTTAACATGTTTCCCTCTCATGTATTCAAGAACATAAAACAACTTCTCAGGGTTTTTGAAATAGTGTGTCTAATAAGTTGTAATATGATGTGGGGTAGCATCATAAGTGACCAAATTACCAAAATATAGAGAATTATTTTGGCTATCCAATGATATATATTTTTAAATCTACAATTGTCATTTATTATGTCAAATTTTCATTTAATGAAATGTGTGTCATTAAAAATTTGAAGAGAAATTTGTTGACTAAATTGTCATTGATGCCAACAGGTGTGTGTCGGTTTTTCTGGTGCCCCTTGAGCAGCCCTTCAAGGTTAGAATTACGTCAATGTAAAAGGATACCTTTTGACCTTACCCAATACCAAGTCTAGAACCCTTGGATCCCTTGGGACAATGCCTAAATCCATGTACACCCTTTAGAATGTTTAAGTTCCCCTAAGTTGTTTCTATTATTCCCTAGTTGTTTCTTTGGATTCCCCAATACCACAACCTATGCCCTGGTACTCTAGAAAGATTCCTTTATGGGTTAAAGAAGTGTAGAACTTAAAAGAGTCCAAATGGCCCATTATGTGGTCATTTGTGTTTTTAATGAGGTCATGGTACCCTATGAGAAGCCTAGGTACCCCCACACCTTGGTGGTGTTGGGCTCCTTGATACCCTTGATATGATGAGTATATGGTGGAGACCTCCTAATTATTGATGTTAAGTATGTGGATGTGAATACCATTGAATATCTTATGCCTTTGATGATGTCCCTTGAATCCTTTTACCATGGAACTTATGCATAAGATAACATGGTCTTTGGCAACTTTATGTGTGGAATATTTGAAGTCATGAACAAATTGAATAATTTAAGGGTATTATAAAAATAATTTGCAAATAAACCCATCATAGGGATATAGGCCTCGTCAATCCATTTCCATTGATATGTGGATCATCTTCTAACTCCTTGCAGTTGAATATATATGAATTTTTTAAGTTGATGTACCCCTCCTTTTTGGATCAGCCGACCATACAAAAGAAAATTTAATTTTTTGTAATTTTGAATTGCATGTCGGCCTATTTTGAGGTACTAACTTTCTTCCACAACCTATATAAATAGAATATAAACATGTAATTTGTTCATTAATCAAGTCTTTGGTATTTCAGAACTCTTGGAGAAAAGTGCAAAACTTCGTGGAGGAAAACGTTTTGGGCATCTTCACTAAAACTGGCATAACTTTCTCATACGGAATCAGAATTACAAAATTCTTGGCTCATTGGAAATATTGCTATGAGGGATATGTGGTGACATGATATAGAGTTTATTTTTTTTCTATTTTTTCTTCATCTTTTGATCATCGAAAAGGTATGGTTCATGCTTTTGGGTTTCTTTTGTGATGGCACATGTCTCTCATGGATAGAGTTCCTCTTTGATCTTAGTATGTGAGCCTCTATATTGGTATATATATTTGAAGTCATTATGGAGGCTATGATGATCATATTGCATACCTTTATGCTATTATATGATACACTTTATGATGATAATGCATGTGATAATGATGTACACTATATGATGTTGATGCACTCCTATACAATATGATGTACATGCATACCATAGTGTGATAATGCTCTCCTATGCACTATGATGTATACTTGATGTTGATGTTGCATACACAGTGCACACTGAGATGATGATGATGTATATTTGATGATGAGGATGCATACCCTATGATGATGATGCATACCTATGATGATGATGCATGACGATGCATGACATATGTTCAGTGAAAACATAGCAGAATTGCTTGTTTAGTAATTGTGTATGATGAGGTGTAATATGATGTACATGAGCAATGTATGGCAATGAAATGACTTATCAGTATACAATGATGAGTTTGCATTGATTAGAGAGCTAATATTATCAATAGCAGGTTCAATGATTGGTTTTTGACAGTCCACAGGTTCAGTCCTCTTTTTCTTCAGGGTGGTAGGGTGGCGCTAGGGCTCACAATATTGTGAGTTACATTATTGTAGCATCTTGTCATTTGTAGCTGACAAATCCTAAGGGGTTGTATCCCTTTCTAGTTTTAGCTGGTAAAGTTGTATTAAATTTGTTTACCTCAGTTGTTGTTGGGTCAAATTTATTTTTAAAAATGATTATGTGGTTTTAACCCCAAGACTTGGGTTTCCACGTAAAAAATACCGTGTACTGTGCATATTATTGTTTTTGTGTACATTGATGATATGCTACAATTGGTGATTAACAACTTTCTTTTGATTAAACTTTTATTATTGTGCAAATACTGATTCACCCCCCTCTCAATATTTCAACACAATTAACAAGTGGCGTGTGTTTGTGCAAAATAATTTAATGTTAAATTAATAATTTTAAAAAAAATATAAGAACATGATCTAGATAGAATGCACTAGTGCGTACCTATTTTTCTTTTAATTTTTCTCAAAAAATTATATTTATTATTATTTTTCGAAACTAACTAGTGAATATTTTAGGTGCATTTTGCACACATGTGCGTGTGTGCACCAAATATTTTGATTGTTTACATAAATTGAAAAACTTAAAAACCCCTTTTGAATAGGACGTACTAATGTAGTGCTTGTATATTTTTTCAAATTTTTTGGATATGTATTTTGAGTGTTGTTGATTTACCTTTGAGCTCATTCGAAGTTATCGACAAGGTTTTTTAGGGTAAACTTTAGCAAAATTTTAAAAAAGAATGACATATGAAGATAAAAATTCATAAATTATATTTCCATGGATAAAGGATTTGGTTAAAAATCCAATGGTATCAAGTCTTCCCATTAATGTGCATTTAATGACATAGTTTAAGCCATTGAAAGGCACACAAAATTTCCTTTCTACAAAGAAAAGGGCCATGGGCCTATTTTTAAGTCCCTCGATCAAGCTATTAGCTTGATCGAGGTTTTAAATTAACTTAATCGAGGGATTGAAGCGACACTGATCAAGGTTTGTGTGAAACCCTCAATCAAGGTAATTTCCTTAATCAAGGTTTTGTAGAAAAACCTCAATTGAGGATTTGTGTATCTAAAAAAAAAGATCCCACAACCACCATTCCCATGCAAAAACAACAACCAACCTCTATATTAGCACTAAACAATTGCCCAACAGCACTTGTTTAAATCATTGTTAGTTTGATTTCAATTATATCTATGTGAATTTCATGTTGTTCAATTAGATTTCATTATACATGTATCGATTTCTTTGTAGATCTACTTTGAATTCCATATTAGCATATTGTTGTTTGTAATAACAATTAGAAGAAATTTTTGTTTGTTGTCATTCAAGCTTGATGGGGAATAAAATAAAATGACAACGGAATAAATCTGTGAACAAAATGACGTTGAAGAGTGTGAAAAGAAAAAATAAAGAATCAGACAACAAAGAGCAAGGTTTAGAGAAGAAGAATATGTAAGCTCCCGCATCCACGTCCAGCATTCAGCGGCTCCTCAAAAATGTCGACGGTTCATTCAGTTATTAACCGCACTCAAACTGATTTCTAGTTGGGAAACTGTTTTCTTGCTAGGAGCTTTTGGAGTGGTCCATCTAGGGTTCTCTACATAGATTTGTGGAACAGTTGACACATAGCCAACAGAAGCTTGATGGAATCTTGGCTATTAAACCCGTGTTTGGTCCCCAAGCTCACCAACTCAATCCCCTTCAGTTCTACACCATCAAGAAAGAGAAAGCAGAGCTTGGAAGTACCGTACAGGAAGCTAAAACTTATGTGGAACAGAGAAAACTTCTACAGCAAATCAAGTAGTATCAATGGCTGGCGGTATGATCTATTCAACATTTCTATTATGATTCTGTTTCAGAGTTTTATTCCACATTTTTCAGAATCGGATTTTTTTTTGCTAACAGTTGGTATCAGAGCAGTTATCTCTGCCTTGGTGTTCTGTATGTAGTTGCCACTGTAGGGTTTTCTCTGTGTGTCAGCATTGGATGTGAATGGAAGAGGGAAAAGCTTATATTTCTTGTGTTTTTATTTTGTTTTGATGCGTGCTGGGTTTGTGTGGAAATCCCTCGCTTAAGGCTCTAGAAACTCAGTCCCCTGCACTTTATTCTCGTGCTTAAAGAAAGGGATCCGCATCGATTTTTTAGAGTGCCCACATCCATTTTGGAGGCATCCAAATCCATTTTAGGGTGCCTATTTTTTACTAAACTTAGTTGACGGATGTGCCCACATTGAGGCCAAGTGTGTAATGCTTGTATACTGACTGATGCAATCTTTCTGTGGATATTTTGCATCTTTTGACATTGGGTTTTCAGTGTGGGGTAGTGTGGTTTTGAGTCTCGTGCTCTCCACAATTGTTTTCATGACTTGCATTCTACTCGTTCGCTTATAATAACATGATAGCATGGGGAAAAAGGGAGCAAATCTGGTAAAAATGGCAGCATAGAGATGCCTTTTCCTTCTGCAAAAGTATAGATTGTTGTTGTCGTCTCTTTGTCTGCGTTTCTTACTACCGCATTGCCTGAGATCGTCTGAGAAAATAAATTCTATTCAAATTTTGTGCTCTGGCCATCATGTGTTCATCATGAAGGTAACAGACAGATCTGGATCTGGTTGGTTTTATGCGTCCTGTTGACTCTGTTAGATGTGTTCGATTCATTTTTTTTCAAGTTTCAAACACCCACATTACCTTTTATCAGTATTTCTCAAGCAGTTTCATTCAAACCTTAAGGCACTAGGATTTGGTTCAGAGCAGGTAGAGGCTTGGTATGGTTTTGCATATATAACTTGTGTTGCTCCTATAAGAATTGTTTACCTGGATTTGACTGTACAATTTTATGGTGGTTATAATCTTTTATAAATTTTGGAGTTCGGATGGCTATTTTTATGTTATGGATTAGCTGAAGGAAGATGCTTTAGACAGAAATAATATGGTATTTTTTTAATATCTAGTTTATATGAAAATAATGGATTCTATATTCCAGAATTTCTTTGCTTGCCCTCATTCAGATCTGTTCATTTGAAGCTTGTTTTGTTACAGTGAACAACAATAATGTCTAGTGATCTATATGATATTTAATTAGAGAATAGCCACAACATCTCTAATTAATTAATATTATAAAGAAAGTTTAGAAATTAATTGTAATTAATTATACTAAATATAATAAATTTTATCCCACGGGAATTTTTATTATATTTATGTAATTGATTAGGATAAAATATTGAATTATTCATAACTTACCCACATGAATTATGAGTTAATAGTTTTATCATAAAGAATATTTGAATCTACTTGAATTAAAAATTTAGCCCACAAGCAATTTTTATGTCATTAGATTCAATCTTCAAGCATGAATTTACATTGGTAAAACATGAAATTTTATTTGGTCTCAATTTTAATGTAAGCATGTGATCTTTAATTTTATGCAGTTGTACAACCTGCAAATTTCTCTGAAATTCGTTCTGATATCCCTGAACTTAAGGGAGATAACTATAAGGTCTCGAAGGAGAGAATTCTCCTTCATTTGGGATGGATGGACATAGATTATGCTATTAGGAAAGATGAACCACTAGCACTCACCAATACCAGCACTGCAGCGGACATCACGCTTTATGAGCGATGGGAGCGATCTAATCGTTTAAGCATGATGTTCATTAAGACTAAGATTTCAGCTGGTATTCGTGGTTCAATTGATCAGCATGAAAGGGTCCGAGATTTGCTAAAATCCATTGATGATCAATTCATCACTTCAGACAAGGCACTAGCAAGCACCCTAATCATGAAGTTATCATCCCTAAGGCTCACCAGTGTGAAAGGTGTGCGCGAGCACATCACGCAAATGAGGGACAATGTGGCTCAATTGAAGAAACTTGAGGTTGAAATATCAGTCTTTCCTGGTGCACTACATCCTGAACACCCTTCCGCACCAATATGGACCTTTCAAAATCTCATACAACACACATAAGGATAAATGGTCAATAAATGAACTCATGACCATGTGTGTTCAAGAGGAAGAAAGACTGGTGATGGAACTGGGAGAAAGTGCAATGCTGGCAACACATAGGAAGGGAAAATATCAAGCCAATAAGAAAGGTAAAGGTAAAGTA
>LPNX010801840.1:0-47836 GCA_001517045.1 Pseudotsuga menziesii | reverse complement strand
CCTTTTGGATATTCCTTTAACTTTTCAGAAACATCCGTCAGTTTATTTTATAAATCTGATTATGTTGGGAATGGTATTTTGTCTGATGGTCTTTACCGCAATAATTTACAAAACAATGTCACTTATGATTCAATGCATGTTCACACTGGCACTAAAACATGTGTTATTAATGAAGATTCCTCTAAATTATGGCATCGGAGGTTAGGTCATATCTCCATAGAAAGAATTAAAAGATTGGTAAATGAAGGAGTACTTAATACTCTGGATTTCACTGATTTTGAGAATTGTGTGGATTGAATAAAAGGAAAGCAGACCAACAAGTCAAAGAAAGGTGCCAATAGGAGTTCAGACATATTAGAGATCATGCATACTGATATATGTAGTCCAGAGATGGACTCACATGGTCAGAGATACTTCATCTCTTTTATAGATGATTACTCACGATATATGTATCTCTACATGCTTCATAAAAAGAACAAAGCATTAGATGCCTTTAAGATATTTAAGGCTGAAGTAGAGAAACAATGCGGCAAGCAAATTAATATCGTGAGATCAGATAGAGGTGGAGAATATTATGGTAGATACACAGAAGATGGACAAGCACCTGGGTCATTCGCAAAATTTCTTCAAGAGCATGGGATTGTTGCCCAATACACCATGCCTAATTCACCCGACCAGAATGGTGTAGCAAAAAGAAGAAACCAAAATTTATTGGACATGATGCGGAGTATGCTTAGCAACTCCAATCTTCCTAAATCCTTGTGGACTAAAGCACTTAAGACGACAGTGTATATATTAAACTGAGTTCCAACCAAGGCCATTCCTAAAACACCATTTGAATTATTGAAAGGTTGGAAACCGAGTTTGCGACATATGCATGTTTGGGGATGCCCGTCTGAAGTGAGAATATATAATCCACAAGAAAATAAGCTGGACCCAAGGACAATTAATGGTTATTTCATTGGATATGATGAAAGTTCTAAAGGTTATAGGTTTTGCTGTCCATCTCACAGCACTAGGATTGTGGAATCAAGAAATGAAAAATTTCTTGAAAATGACTTGATCAGTGGGAGCGATCTAACCAGGAACATAGTTTCCGAGAAGGATCATTCAGAATCTCAACCTTCCACCTCAAGTGATAGATTGGTTATTGTTCACAGCACCCCTCAAGTACAAACTGGTGTTGAACAACCAATTGTTGAAGTTCCACAAGCTGCTGACAGCATTCTAGTAGATCAAGTAGTTCAAGAGTTTCCAAGAACTTTTGAACAACAAGTTGAACCACATACTTCTCAAGAAGATAGTGATACAGCATTAAGAAGATCTACTAGACCAAGGATATCAACAATTGCTGATGATTATGTTGTGTATCTACAAGAATCTGACTTTAACGTTGAAGCTGAAAATGATCCTGAGTCCTTTTCACAAGCCATGAATTGCAAAGAATCAGAATTATGGTACGATGCCATGAAGGAAGAGATGAATTCTATAAAGAATAACAAAGTCTGGGATCTTGTTTAGTTGCCTAATGGTGCAAAATCCATTGTATGTAAATGGGTTTTTAAGACAAAGAAAGACTCATTGGGAAACATTGAGAGATACAAGGCTAGACTTGTTTCTAAAGAATTCACTCAGAAAGAAGGAAATGACTACACGGTGACTTTCTCTCCTGTATCTAAGAAAGATTCCTTGTGCGTTATTATGGCATTGGTAGCCCATTTCGACTTGGAGTTGCATCAAATGGATGTGAAAGCGACTTTTCTAAATGGAGATCTAGAGGAGGATGTTTACATGAAACAACCTGAAGGATTCCCCTCTAGTGATGGTGAGCAATTGGTTTGCAAGCTCAAGAAATCCTTATACAGTTTAAAACAAGCATCCCGCCAATGGTATTTGAAATTCCATAATGTAATTTCTTCTTTTGGTTTTGAAGAAAACATTATGGATCAATGTATATATCTGAAAGTTAGTGGGAGTAAAATTTATTTTCTTGTTTTATATGTGGATGACATCTTGCTAGCAACCAATGATAAGGGTATGCTGCATGAAGTGAAACAATTCCTCTCTAAAAATTTCGATATGAAGGATATGGGTGAGGCATCTTATGTCATTGGCATTAATATCCATAGAGATAGATTTCGAGGCCTCTTGGGTCTGTCTCAAGAAACCTATATCAATAAAATTTTGGAGAGATTTCAGATGAAGGATTGTTCACCAAGTATAGCTCCCATTGTGAAGTGTGATAGGTTCAATTTGAACCAATGCCCAAACAACGACCTTGAAAGGGAACAAATGAAGAACATTCCATATGCTTCTGTTGTCGGAAGCCTAATGTATGCTCAGGTCTGCATAAGACCTAACATTGCATTTGTTGTGGGAATGTTGGGACGATATCAGAGGAATCCAGGTATAGACCACTGGAGAGCTACAAAGAAAGTAGTGAGGTATCTTCAAGGAACTAAAGACTACATGCTTATGTATAGATGGACGGACAATTTGAAAGTAATTGGCTACTCAGATTCTGACTTTGTTGGATGTGTTGATTCACGCAAATCAACATTAGGATACATTTTATGATGGCCGATGGAGCTGTATCATGGAGGAGTGCCAAGCAGACCTTGATTGCCACTTCCACTATGGAAGCCGAGTTCTTCTCCTGTTTTGAGGCTACTTTACATGGTGTATGGCTTAAGAGTTTCATTTCTGGGCTTAGAATTATGGATTCTATCTCTAAGCCATTGAGAATGTATTGTGACAATTCAGCTGCTATTTTTATGGCTAACAACAACAAAAGTGGGAGTCGAAATAAACACATCGACATTAAGTATTTAGCCATAAGGGAACGTGTTAAAGAAAAGAAAGTGGTCATTGAGCACGTCAACACTGAATTGATGATCGCTGATCCTTTGACTAAGGGCATGCCACCGTTTAAATTCAAGGATCATGTAATGAATATGGGACTTGGTTCCATTATGTAGTTTCTCATTGTATGGACAATGTTTTTTTTAATAAAATTCTTAATTATTGTGATGTTTTTCCTCATACTTATGTGCACCTTAATTTAATTTGAGAAAATTCATCTATGAGGACCAAGAATAAACATAAGGCTTATTCATTAAGAAATTGTTGCCACATAAATTAAAATAGCAATAAATACATAGTAATAAATGGAAGGTAATACTTGTCATAAGAGGACTTATTGCCATGATTCTTGTATCTATTACTTAATACAGATTGTCAATAGGTTTTAAGATGAGACATTAATTTTGGAAGTATGGACCAAGTGGGAGAATGTAAGCTCCCGCATCCATGTCCAGCATTCAGTGGCTCCTCAAAACTGTCGACGGTTCATTCAGTTATCAACCGTACTCAAACTGATTTCTAGTTTGGAAACTGTTTTCTTGCTGGGAGCTTTTGGAGTGGTCCATCTAGGGTTCTCTACCTAGATTTGTGGAACAATTGACACATAGCCAACAAAATCTTGATGGAACCTTGGCTATTAAACCCCTGTTTGGTCCCCAAGCTCACTAACTCAATCCCCTTCAGTTCTACACCATCAAGAAAGAGAAAGCAGAGCATGGAAGTACCGTACAGGAAGCTAAAACTTGTGTGGAACAGGGAAAACTTATACAACAAATCAAGTAGTATCAATGGTTGGAGGTATGATCTATTCATCATTTCTATTATGATTCTGTTTCAGAGTTTTATTCCGCATTTTCCAGAATCAGAAGTTTTTTTGCTAACAGAAGATGCACTTTTGGTGCAACAAATTCCAATGGAGGACAACTATGGTAATTTTTGAATTACATGCTACCTAATTTAGATTTCATATTTAATATTTCTCTAATAATTAATTATCTATTACTAACTATTTTTTTATCTTAGCCTCATGATATTTTGTTTGTCATGAGATTCTTAACAATTTGTTATTTATATTTCAAAAATTTTAATAATTTTCAAAATTTTTAACTATTTCGTAATAATTTCTTAACTATTTTGTTTGTAATGAGCTTCTTATTTATTTCTTAAATTTGTTATTTATATTTCAAAATTAGTAACAATTTTTAAATTAAATGGATAATTTTCAAGTGATGACAATTTTCAACGATAATGGAACAATTTTCAAATTAAATGTATACTTTCCAATTTTCAAGTTATTAAAAATTTTCAAGTAAAATTTGCAATTTTCAAACTTTAATATAACATTTTTCAAATTAAATGTACACTTTCCAGGTTACTAATAATTTTCAAGTTGAAATGTACATATTTAGATATTTTCAATTTTCTAAGTTACTAACAGTTTCAAGTTAAATGTAATTTCAATTCTTGTTTTGTTATTTGTTAAAAATATATTTGTATGGCCTCATGTGACCTCCAAGTATCAACATTATTTTATTGAAATAACTACTAATGTGTCATTTTAGAACCCTCATTTTATTTGAAATGAACATTGTCATAGTTATGTATTAGTTGGAAAATTCAATTTGAAAACAAATGAAATGAACATTTTGGTAGTTATGTATTAGTTGTAAAATTCAATGACAACAAATAAAATGAACATTGTGATAATTATGTGGTAGTTGGAAAATTCAATGACATGATCAAATAAAATGAAAATTATGATAGTTGTGTAATTGACTAAGGTAGGTGAGCAAAGGTGCCTAACCTCCTTAAATCATGCAAAGTAGTGCTAGACTAACTAAAGATGAACTAATTGATGCCCATTGGAGCATATAACTCAACACTGACTAGGGTGAAGTGATGGTGGGACTCCCATGATTTAGTGTGGGTTCCTAAATTATAGGGATTGGTCTTTGGTGCTCCCAAACTCATGCAAACTGGCGCATCAGGGGGTAGGTGGGCCCCATATGACATCCCCATGGAACTAATGAAGTGGAAACATCTAAGCTAGGAAATGTCATTTAGACTATGTTGGTCAAGGGAAGATCATTGATTAATCCTAACACCCCTCCTTAATCCAAGCTTGGACAACCTAGGCCTTGACAACTATGACCAAAAGTTACCCATACAATCTAATGCAAAAAATTAATTGCTCAATAAATCGAGGAAATGGGGAAAACCTCATGGGAAACCCCTCCCCCCCCGGCAAAAAAAAAATGAACACGAGGGAATGGGATCAAGCTTTCATACCGAGACAAATTTCTCTTGATTAAAAAAAGTTGTGAAAATTTTCTACAGTATGCCCCTCTGTGGAGAAGTAATGTAGTGTCATGGTCCTTGTGTGCACTAGTTCCCTGGTACATTGCATGTGAACCTCTCCATATTCTTTGAATGTGATGCCAGATAGGAGAAGAAATGTTGCTTATTTTGTAGACAAACTTCCATCTTTCAAACCTCTATGATAGTATGGAAGAGTTGAACTTGGGATTTCATGCCTTGGGGGATTGCTTGAGCCCATACAATGGATTCCTCAACTTGCATGTCAAGAGAGAATCATCAGTGTACCCATTAGGATTTTCCATGTAGCTTTGTTCTTCCAATTTACCATGTAGAAAGCTACTTTTGTATCTTCTTTCTGGAGAAAGAGAGACTCATGATACAATGTCTCATTGTTCTTTAATCACTCGTATTCCTTATCCATGGTTGTCTGTCTTGGTGAATCAAGGAAAGCCAATTTGAAGAACTGTTGATCAAACCTCATCCTTATGTAGCATCTCTTTGGGAGTTAATAAATCCTCTTTGGGAGAAGTGGATTTTCATGATATAGAAAGAGGTTTTCATCTTGAAACTAAGACATGGCTCTCCTTTTGTCAGATGAATCTCCATCCATGTTCCCAGCAACCCGAATGGATTTTTTATCCCATTTATGCCTAGGATAGAGAGTAGGGACTAGATCTAGATCGAGATATATTTGAACTTCGTCTTCAATACCAAGATATGATTCAACTTGGTCTTCTTCTTCAGATTCTAAATCTGAAACATCAATATAAACACCATCATATGTAAATGGTTTAGGTAGAATTAATTTACCTTTCCTTTTAAATGGCTACATAGATTACACTACATTTATGGCAAAAAATGTGAGAAATCATATGCCTTGGAGGCATGGTTTGCAACACCTTTCTCTATCAACTTCCCAATAGAGATATATGATATCTCCACTGACTCAAGTTCAAATACAACTCACTTTAGTGAGCCTTTATGAGTCATTTCATCTACAAACAATAGAATTACTGCTAAAGAGTGCACATAGAAGACATTTTTTAACACTCCATGCTCTAGTTTTATTGTACCCTACCCTTCAACTTGGATTTGAGTGTCATCTCTCATGTTAACACTTTGATCATCAATAAGATTTAATGAAGAGAATGATCCTTTAGAGGAAACCATGTGGTTAGAGGCTCCTGAATCAATGAGGAAGGCTTGATATTTTGAGAATCCATCCTCCAATGCATCGCATCTCTCATCATATTCAGTCTTGTCTCCAGAATCAAACTTCCTTGCACCTTCAGGGAGGGAAATATTATGTTTTTCAAGGATTCTTGACCTCTGATATATGGTTTTCTTCATGCAACCTTTCTTTGTATGGTTTCCTTTCTTACAGTAGGAGCACTTACCCTTTCTAAACCTCTGATGATTGTCATTCTTAGAGAATGAGGTTCCATCTGATGGATTAAAATCCTCCTTTTGTTCAAATTTAGTATTCCCATTATCCTTTCCTTTTTTATTCCCCTTTGCTTGTGCATTCTTGTCTCCCCAACAAAGAGAGATTGGTTTTTGGAGGCTCTAAGGGCTCCCATCTTTATTAGCTTATCTTGTTCCTGAATAAGAGATTTAGTGAACGCATCAAGATATGGCATTCCCCAATTTGTATTTTCTAGTCTCCTAGATTGAAAGGTGGATATGAACACTGAGAATTCTGGAAAAAGTTTACTCATAATAAAGAGCACCAATCTATCATCCTTCTTGTCAATCCCACACTGCTTGTACTGCATGACAAAGGATTTGAAATTGGTGAAGAATTGTTGGATGGTATTGAAATTGTTGGGCTAAAGAGAAATCAGTTGATTATCTATAATATGACCTTTGAGCTCATCCTTATTTCCAGACAATAACTCAAGCTTCTGCCATACTTCTCTTGGAATTTTTAATCTATCAAGGTGGAAGAGTAACTCCCTGTAAATGTGGATGCAAATGAAATAGCCAAATGCTTCGTCCAGTTTGATCAAATGCTTTGACTTCTCTATAGGATGCTAGGGTTCGACCTCCTTTCCCATAGTGACCATGTACAAACCTTTGTTGCACAACACAATCTTCATATCAGCCCTCCAATCAAGATAATTGAAAGTTGTGAGAATACTAGGTGTCAAGGCTGTAGAATTCTCCATTTTACAGATTTAGGATTAGCACAAGAGTCTTTTGAATTCTTTAAATTACCCGCAAAAACAATTTCAATTAAAAGGAAAACGAATTCAATCACTCTCTACTTCGACATGTGAACATTATCAAGGTGCTTCACACCTAGATAAACTTCTCTAGATAAATTTAGAGGGAGAAAGGAACATATACCAAGAATTATGTGGAACCCAGTTTCTTCGTGTGCATCAATAGAAGTTTATGAGAATTGAGGTTTTCTTGATTACCTTCTCCGATACCATGTTTAATTTATAAAAGATTTGGGTTCTTCAGGCTGGATTGAACCTCACTGTGAAAGAAGATTGAAGGAGGAAGAAGAAGACCAGTGTACAATGATCAAACAATCATGGTGAAATTAAACTGACAAGAGGCAAAAAATTGACAACATAACATTAATCTCATAATTATTAATTGGTATGTAATACATCCATGATACAAATAAGGAAATTTGTATCCAATAGATGTGAGTCGAATTTCATGACTTGGACTAACCCCAAAGATCACTAATTGTGGGAAAATCACCAGTGGAGACTCACTAGTGCAACTCCAGACAACTGACTCAGTTCACAATAAGTTAAATTACCAAGGTAGGTGAGAAAAGGCGCCTAAACTCCTTAAATCATGCAAATTGGTGCTAGGCTAACTGAAGATGAACTAACGGATTCCCATCGGAGCATAAATCAACACAAACTAAGGTGAACTAATGGTTGGAATCCCATGAATTAGTGTGGGTTCCTCAATTATAGGGTTTGGTATCTAGAGCTCCCAAAATCATGCAAAATTGCACATCAAGTGGTAGGTGGTCCCTAGATGATTTCCCATGCCACTAATGAAGTTGAAACATACTCCTAAGCTAGGAAATGACATTTAGACTATGGTGTTCTAGGGAGGATTATAATTAATCCTAACAATGTTTGTGTAGTCTGGGTGCATCTCTAGAACAAACTCTGCATATATATGTTTTTAACAGTATAAAGGGACCTGGTGATGTTGGGGGAACATGCCCCACGATCTAATAAATCTATCATAAATATATGGTGTCACAACCTCGAGCTTAAACTTCCTGAGTCTAAGAGGTTGACTGGCAGGGTGATCAAGAGGGATGGAAAACAAAGTTCTTGTAACAAACCCAATTTTCCTCAAGTAATTTTTAGGGAAAATGGGTAATTTTCTTTTTTAAACTTCATCTAACTACTGAGATGCTAACCTAAAATCTTACTAATTCTTGTGAGCATGCTAAAATTAAGTCTAGATTGTATAATCATTCCTTCAAGGAAATATGATGCTACCAATTTAGAGTAAAGGTTTACTCAGACACGTTACTAGACAAATATATCAAATTTTCATCAATTAAATAAAGTATTGTATTTCTAGCATCCATGAGTCCTATCATTCTTACATCTCCTATTTTGCAAAGTAGTCACTCTTTGAGAACTCTATTATTAACTGCACATGATCTTTAATTTTCTCAAGCATACTCCAAACATAACATCTCTTATTAAAAAGGTGATGAAACATTCATTCTCCAAACTATCATTAGGGCTCAGTTGCTTACATAAACTTCACCCGCTCATCAATTTATTTTCTTTTTACCAACTAATAATATCATCTAGTCTATGAGGCATATAAATGTTATCCATATCCTCAAAAAAAAGTATATTTTCACCACATAAACCTAGCAATTGCATACTCTATTTTAAAATAATAAGGAATATTTGCATAAAACATATTTAAAGATTCCAACACATCTTTACCCTAAATTACAATATATAACACCATAGCATTCTTCATCTCAAAAGTTTTGTAGCTAATATATACACCTTTAACATCAATTTGGCAACTTGGTAATGTATAATACCATCAATTCATTTATTTAAAAGAATAAACTAACACCCTAAAGACGACTGAGGATTTGACTTCGACTTTGCTCCAAACCATCTGGATCTTTATTTGACTTAAGTTTTCCTACTAAGAGACCACCCCCGAGCTGTGCAATGAATCCACTAGGAAAGAAAGTGACATTTTCTTTTTATTATATAAATATTCCAATCATAGTACTCAATCGAATTTGAATCCATTAGACTGACTTCTTGAGCAACAAGCTTAGCTCTCAAAATGGAACTTGGTTCATAAATTAAGAATATAAATTCCTTGAGTGATTTACCTTTAAAACTTAATACTTCACTATTTTAATAAAAAATTAGGTTTTGAGTTTAGCTCTGAAAATGGAACTTGGTTCATAAACTAAGAATATAAATTCCTTGAGCAATTTACCTTTAAAAGTTAATACTTCACTGTTTTAATAAGAAATTAGGTTTTGAGCTTAGCTCTCAAAATGAAACTTGGTTCATAAACTAAGAATATAAATTCTTTGAGCTCTTTATCTTTAAAAGTTAATACTTCACTATTTTAATAAGAAATTAGGTTTTGAACATAAAGCTCACTTGGTGAATATTGAATTCAATCTCTTTATTAGTAAAAGACTTAATTATTTAACCATTAAACATAAATCTCTAAATAACTAACTTACACTTAAGGTAGTTTGTTTAACTACACAAGAGTCTCCATTCTTCACAAAGTAATGAAAAGCCACACCCTCCAAAATCATGTCTTAATTAATATTTAGTAAATTCAACTCTTTTAGTAAATTCAACTCTTTTTAATTAAAATCATATGTCATATCATATAGCTTGACTCATAAGAATTCAAAGATTGGACTCTTTTTAATTAAAAACATATATCATATCATATAGCTTGACTCATAAGAATTCAGTTTGTAATAGCCAATTATAGAATTTAAATCTTAACATAAGATTCATCTCTTTAACAAATGTTGACTATTAATAACTTAATTCAATTTCTTAATAGACTTAAAATGTTAGGTTCATTGAATCATCGATTCTCTTCTAGTGAAACAACTTTATTATTTAGTCTCTCGTCTCTCTTCTCATCCACGCAGTCACTATTGAGTCTCTCCTCTGGCTTCTCATCCACGCTTCCATTATTCAGTCTCTCGTCAGGCTTCTTTTTCCTCGGATACGAGTCTTCCCAAAACTTCAAAACCACCACTTGCCTCTCCAAGGAGCTGTTACTTCTCCTACCACCTACGTTACAATCAAGTGGAGTTGAGTTCTCCTCCATTATTACCTAGCCTTAAACAATCTAAAACAATTATTTCTTTTAAATATATTTTGTTTAAAATCAAAATTAATTTATTATATAAAAAGACATAACATCACATAAGTAAACACTAAACCTAACTGCTTTCGTTTCCACGGATTTAATAAGAAATCCTTCTTATTTTACTTTCTATTTATTTAAAACCAACATATATCCAAATCCTAGGCTCTATCAAACGCCAAGAGGGATCAAATCTCTTGAGGTGCAAACTTCTTCTTAAGTATTGTACTCAAGGAGATATCATCTTTGGCGTGTCCTATATATAGCCATTGATTTGATTTAAACTAAAAGTCACATCTCTTTATTTAAGCTCAACATATAATATTTTTATTATTAATATTTAATATTATTTATCGACCACATATATGAATTTTTTTTTTGTTAGGAACAAACATTACAACATCTCCTCCATACATTGTTTTAAAACGATGTGCAAGGCCCTCCTAAAACCAAGGGTTGTTTAAGCCTTGCACACGGTCTTAAAACCATTTGCAAGGTCCTCCTAAACATGTATAATAAAACCATGTGTTGTTTAGGAGACCTTGCACATGGTTTTAAAACCATTTGCAAGGCCCTCCTAAACCATGTATAATAAAAATCATGGGTTGCTTAGGAAGCCTTGCACATGGTTTTAAAACCATCTGCAAGACCAACATTTTTTGTGAGATAATTCAAAGTTTTATTATTATTATTATTTTGTTAGGTAGGAACATTACAACATATTCCCCATATTTTGTTGTTGTTTTTCTGAAAGACTTTTTTGGGGGGATAATTAAATTTTTTATTTTGTGTTATTCTATTAAGAGTAACATTACAGCATCTCCCCCATGTTAGGTTGTTTTTGTAGCCGACATTTATTTTGACAGATAATTAAAAAAATTATTTTTTGTTATTTTATTAGTAACAAAATATGGACAAACGTTACAAGATCTCTCTCATAACACCAAAGCTGATAGCTCCTTTATTTAAAACAAGAGTCCTTCTTATTTTACTTTCTATCTATTTAAAACAAGAATCACTTCAAGAATTATTTATACATATTCCATTTAATACTTCTTTTCTTTATTTTTATTTTCATATTCCATAAAAGAATAATATTACTTATTTTTTATAAATAGTCTTCAAAGTATTTATATGTATGTGTTTAACCAACTTATTGCCACCTCAATCAATATTCGAAATACATATTAAGATAACTTTTTTTTTTAATTTTTTCCTACTTTAACTCTTCCCTAAGTAGGAACTTTGCCATAATTCCTCTGCACTCTTGCTGATATTGAGATATTAAAATTATATAACAAGCTCACTTACATTTATTTACGACTATTTAGGAAGATTTGGCATTATGTTATTTATTACTCCATAAAATTGCACTATTATCTCTTATCATATAGTTATTTTCTCTTAAAACAAGAACCTATAAAGTTAGGTCCTTAAGTGAACATTGGTGGTTCATTCTTTTAGTCTAATGCATAAGTCATCAAGATAACATATTTCATCCAAAACATGGGCTCTAGCGGCTTCCCAACAATTCACTATCTCCTTCGTGGATTCATTCCCCAATTCATTCAGTCGAGTCAAACCCTCGGTATCCGAAATCTACCAAAACAATTCACAACTTAGGAAAATAAATAACATTACTTATAGTGCTTTTACTAAGGATGTTACAATTCCCTTGACGTTGATGGCACTAGTTTGTTTACAGATCTCAAAACTGAGAACTGAAAACTAACAAGCCTGAAGTTTCCTGTTAAACAACTTATGGAACTATCTAACCTCCTTTCTGCACCTTAGTGGATCGCGGAAATCGGCTTTTCACTTTTCAAAACAAGGTTTCCTCCTTCACTTTCTCAATTTCCGGTTCGAAATGCGAAAGTCAGATTATTGACTTTCGAACCTGCGTTTCCGCACTTCTTTACCTTTTTCGAGTTCCGCTTTCCGGTCCATGATACGGAAGTCGGATTTTCAAATTTTATTTATCTTTTTCCTCGTGCTGCTGCTTTCGGACTTCTGGACTTCAGAATCACAAATCACACTTTCTCTTTAACATTTCTTTATTCTTCTTCTCTCCACCCTACGACGTCTGCATCGTCGATCCTTGTAGATTCGCTCTCAACCGTTGATCTTCCTCCAGATGCGGATCACGATTTTAACTTTGTGGATATAGGTCTCCTTGCTGCAGAAATCAACGACAATCATTGATCTTCTCTAAGATCAATCCCCACCATGCGATTGACTTAGATTTTCTTCTCTGTAAGCTTTTTTTAATAGATCACTGACATGATCAATTCCCTCTTGCAAAGCTTCATCATAGACAATTCGACCTCTCCTAGTTATGTTGGATTTTGGAATGCAAACACACATACACAGAGATTTACAAAAATACTCCTAGAGAAGAAAACGAAGTCATAATAACTAAATCCACTTGTATAATTTAACTATGTTTTCATTCCATTAACCAGAAGTATTATTACACAGTCTCTATTCTCTTACACACTCTGCACTCTCTCTCGACTATCATATCCTATCTATTACATTAAATTTTTCTTATACACTCAACATACTAGTCAGATCCAATTAGGATGGATCTGAGGACCTAATAAAAGAAACCCTATCAACAAAGATCAGTCCTCGAGGAAATCCATGCAAGGGTCAAGGAGAATAATGGCTAATTGCCACTTATTACAAATTAAAAACTAACCCTATCTTTCTAATAGCGGACCCTATACTTCTAGAAGTGATTGCATGGAAGATTGACTCATTAGTCAATGAAATATGAGTTGGATGCTCTTGCATCATACTCTTGGGGAAGAAAAGAATTCTTCTGTAAGTATTCAAGGTGTACATTGTACTTGTAAATTTCTTGTTCTGTCATCCAGGATGCATCTTCAATAGGTTGATTCTTCCATTTGACGAAGTATTGAAAGAAGATTGTGTTCCTGGTCTTCCTTGGGATTCTTTTGTCAAGGATGGCTTCAATATGAGGTTGTTCTTTCTGTAGAATTTGTCCTTGCCAATCTATAGCTAAATAATCTCCATCTAATGTCATACCATCTATTTGGATACCTGCATAATTAAAAGGATACAAATCTGAAACATTAAAAATTGGTGAATCCAGAAGGAAGCTCAATCTCATAAGCATTTGCAGAAAAATTCGTTAAAACTTTACAAGGTCCAATATTTTTAAGCTTCAATTTGTTATAAGTTCCTTTAGGGAACCTTTCCTTTTTAAGATAGGCCATCACTAAATCTCCAACCTAAAATTTTACTTCTATTCTCTTCAATTATACTCTCTATTTATATTTTTATGTACTTTCATGTAATCTCTTCTTGATATTCTCCTGCAGCTCATGCATACTAAATGCAAAGTCTTCACCCTCTACACTTATCTTTTCCTGTTTTCCCAAATCTCTAAGTTCATATAAACCTCTTGGATGCATTCCATAGGCAATTTGAAAATGACTCATACCTGTACTTCTATTGGGTGAATCATTGTATGCGAACTCAGCCTAAGCAAGAGCCAAGTCCCACTGTTTTGGATGTTCTTACACAAGACTTCTCAGTATGTTTCCCAAGCTCCTATTTACCACTTCAGTCTGACCCTCAGTCTGAGGGTGATAAGTAGAACTAAAACTGAGATTATTCCCCAACTTCTTCCATAGAGTTCTCCAAAAATGACCAACAAACTTTGTATCTTTGTCAGACACAATACTCAAAGGAAACCCATGCAACTTTACAATTTGTGAAAAGAATAAGTTAGCAATACTGGTTGCATCATTAGTCTTCTTACATGCAATGAAATGATCCATTTTAGAAAATTTATCTACCACAACATAAATTGAATCATGACCTCTCTAAGTTCTAGGTAAGCTTAAAACAAAATCCATGCTTATGGAATCCTAAGGCCTAACTGGAATAGACAAGGGCTGATATAATCTTGTGTTCTGACTTCTTCCCTTAGCATGTTGACAGATTCTGCATCTTTCAACAAATTTCTTCACGTCATGCTACATGTTTGGCCAAAAATAAAAATTACTCACCAAAGCAAAAGTCTTGTCTTGTCCAAAAAGTCTTAATAAACCTCCACAATGCTTTTCCTGAATTAAATTATCTTTCATTGAACAATTCGGAATACACAATTTACTATTCTTGAATAGAAAACCTTCCTACAACAAAAAATATAACCACACTGGCTTATGTTATGGGTATCTGGATTTTCACAGGAAGCATATATATCCTTGAAATCTAAGTCCTCTTTATACATATCAATCAAGTTTTCAAATCCCAAAGTACTGACTTGAACTTCTTGCAATACCAGATTTACTCTACTCAAAGCATCAACTACTTTATTAGACTTACCACTTGTATGCTTGATAACGGAGGTAAAGTTCTACAAAATTTCTACCCATTTAACATGTCTCTGGTTTAATTTTGGCTGACTATTTATGAACTGCAAAGCATGATTGTCAGAATATAACACAAATTCCTTAGGCATCAAATAATGTCTCCACTTTTTAAAATCCTGCACAACAACATATAATTCTTTATCATATGAAGAATATTTATGTTTTGCTTCATTCAATTTTTCACTGAAATATGCCACTGGCCACTGCTCTTGACTCAAAACTGCTCCCATTGCTGTTTCACTAGCATGTGTTTCCACTTGAAACACTTTGTCAAAACTGGGTAGAGCCAAGATAGGCTTCTTAGTTATATTTTTCTTCGGCAACTTAAAATTCCTATCAGCTTCTTCTATCCATTTGAAAGGTTGTCTACTTCCTCCGAAAGTATCTATCATAGGTGTGAAAATGTGACTGAAATTATTAATGAACTTTCTATAGAAACTAGCAAGTCCATGGAAACTTATTACCTCATAAGAATTCTTTGGAACTGGGAAATTTACAATCACTTGTGTTGGAGACATTTACCCACCATGCACACTTAATTTGGTCAATTTGACCTTGTTAAACCACTATCCTAAGTTTTATTGACTTAATCGGCATCAGATGAGCACACTATGACATTAGCATGAGCACACCCAAGCCTACCTTACGTCAAGGAGGCCAACTAAGCCTTCTCCTTCATCTGGGGAGGCTAACTGGAGCACTCTGGGGGTGATCTGAGTGTCATAAATACACCTAATTGATAACTTATGGTTGCAATCAGTTAATCTGAATGGTGAAGGTGCCTCCATTCATTATATTGATTATTTTATTAATATTTAATGAACTAGAGTCAACGGGGTGCCTCCAACCACCTCTAATGGCCAGTTTGACTTCAGTTAACCTCATCGGGGTTCATTGGAGTTAATGATGCGCTACCACTTATTGGTTGGCTTGCAGTGACATGTGTCTGAGCTACTTTCACTTAGACTCAGACATTCATTGCACTCTAACTTCAGTTAGGACTCAGTTGAGTCAATCAGGACTTGATCAGTTGGTTAACTAGTGTGTTTACTGTGGCTTACAGTCAGTTAAGCTACAACCATTCATTCAATTCAAATAACCTCCTTAGGAATTTGAATTGTCTTGGAATTCATGCATCTTGCATGATCATTGTATTGTATTATTCATTATTCATTGATTATACAGAGCTGCTACTTACATTACAGCACCATTTTGCCAATTTTATGCTTAATTGTCTGAATTCTTTGTGAGACCGTGTTTTCAGTCCCTAGACCACTGTGACAAATTAATATGGTATCAGAGCTCACAATGGGACAAAGCTCAAATATCTCAATAACAAGGTTTTTGACAGATCTTGCATCAAAAATTGAGCAAAAGCTCAAAAATCCAGCACTCCACCAGAATCCAAGGCTTACCACTTAATACCCCAAGTTAAGGAATTATTGGTCAAGCTTGCTTGATCAACTATGTTGGGTGTGATGAAAGCCTAAAATGTGCAGGTTGTTTGAGCTTACGATTCCCCTTTCGTTGTGATTTGCAGGTTTTAACAGGTGAAAGCATTTGCTCCAGCAGTTTGAAATGGCTTCTTCCATAGAACTCTTGACTCCGTTCAATTTCCATTCATGGAAAGGAGATATGGAGACCCAACTACATGCCAGAGGAATCTATCAGGTCACTATGGACACTGAAGAAGAGCCTACTTTTGTGACAGACAAAGCTAGATTCTTGAACAAGAAAGATGAAGCATTCGGATTCTTGTGCCTCTCTGTTTCGTGGGATCTTCTTTTCCATCTCTCGGGATTGAAGACTCCAAAGGAATTTTGGGACAAATTGGAAACCCTGTATGGAAAATAGGATGATTTGAGAGTATACCAGCTAGAAAACAAGTTGATGTCTCTCCAGCCTTCCAATTTCAAGACCTTAAATGATTTTTTCACAAAGTTCAAGCACATTGTCTTACTGTTGAAGCAATGTAAGGTGGAGAAGGAGGATGATCATCTCATCCTCGCCATACTCTCCAAACTTGGAGCTGATTATTCGATGTTTGTTTCTACATTCTATGCGGGGAAGCTCACAACCCCTAGATGGAAAGATGCCTTTACTCAATGCCTTCATTGAGTCCCTAACAAGTGAACACGATAAGCTTGTCCATACGGGGATCATCAGATCCTCCCATGATCAAGCCCTCTTTACTTTGGGGCCCAAAGATATGAAGGGTAAAGGAAAGCCGCAAAAGAACCCAAAAACCAAATTCAAAGCTCCTAATCCTAAAGTTGAAAACCAGCAGCATGAAGAGCCTTCCAGCTCGAAGAAGAACAAAAGCAAAGGGCATCATGGAAAGGAAAAATTCAAGTGTTCATACTGCGGGAAGGGCTTCCACCCTGAACATTCCTATATGAAAAAGAAACTTGATGAAGCTACTTCTCTTCTTGAGAAAAATCACATCAATATTCTGGAAATCTTTCGGAGGAGAGATCAGCAAGATCAGGAACCACAACATGAAAGAGGTCATGCTCCCATGGCAAGCACTTCAAAGTCCAAAGCACTCTTGATAGATTATGGAGCTTTAAATCACATGATGGCTGAAAGAGACTCTTTCTCATGTTTGGAGACTGGCAAATCCATTCCCATCCACATGGGAGATGACTCCACAATCATATCCGAAGGACAAGGTACTGTAGATCTTGAGCATGGTTATTTTTCCAATGTTCTGTATGTACCATATCTTGCATCAAACCTCCTAAGTGTTTATCAAATGACACATACGGAAGTTCCCAAGAGAGTCTCCTTTAGCTCAGATGATGTAGAGATCACAGAAATTGCATCCGAAAAACTTGTAGCAAAAGGCCTTGCAAACCATCATGCAAAAGCCTATGAGTTCTCCCATTTTGTGGCGGATGCAAAGCCCACCGCATTGCTGACTCATGGAAATGAAGTTAGTATACTGTGGCATGAGAGGTTCGGCCAGCTGAAATTCAAATACTTGCAGCAATTACATAATAATTCTATGGTTGAAGGCCTCCCGGTCATCAAATCTACCACTGGAATTTGCAAGGGCTGTGTTGTTGGAAATCACCCTAAGCATAAGTTCGATCGGGGGAAGGAAAGCCGAGCATCATGCATCTTGGGATTGATACATTCTAATATCAGCGGTCCCATTCCTATCACATCCATGAATGGATCAAGGTACATTTTGACTTTCATTGATGACTTTTCAAGATACACATGGTTCTTTTTTATCAAAAAGAAGTCGGAAGTCTTGGAAAAATTCACTGAAATGAAGGCCTTGACTTAGAATGCATATGGAAAAAAGATCAATATTTTGAGATCTGATAATAGTGGGGAGTATGTTAGTAATGAGTTACTTCATATATGTTCCCAAAGTGGTATTCAGATCCAGCATTCAGCCCCCTAGATTGCCTAACAGAATGGTGTAGCAAAGAGGAAGAATCGGTCTCTTAAGGAGATGACCACTATATGTTGGAATCAAAGAAGTTGGCTGCAAATTTGTGGGAGGAATCCATGCATGCTGCAGCATATATTAATAACAGAGTACCACACTCATCCATGAAAGGTAAGACCCCTTTTGAAGCATATTCGGACACAAGCCGGATGTGTCGAACCTGAGGGTGTTTGGGTCCACTACATGAGCCTAAATTCCACTTGATAAAAGGAGGGATTTGCAACTGCAAAGCATTGAATGTCTGTTAATCAGATATCCTGGTGAATCTAAAGGTTTCAAGTTGCTAGATATCAAAACAAAATAGATCATCATTGAAAGGAGTGTCATGTTCGATGAGCCTGTTGAGGCCTGGAAATTCGCAGGCAACAACAGCAAGGGATTCTCCCCAGTCAACGTTCCCAACTAGCCCATGACTATTTGGTATAGGGAATCCGTCCGGTTTGCGGTCCGGCTACCGTCGGTCAAAGTAACAAAAACAAAGGTTTTACCGGTTGCGGCCCGGTCCACCGTGTATTTTTGTATTTTTGGTTTAAGTATGATATGCATATGCCTAATTAACCATGCAGGGTGATAAGGATGCAAGGATAAATTCACAATGTGATGTGCAGGTTCTTACCTCTCATCTTAGCACTCACAAGCATCTCAATCACATATGTAGTAATAAAATAAAACTAACTAACTATCTATCTATCTATCTATCTTTTCCCGGGGAGCGAAATTGTAATTAATGTATGAGTAATGTGTATTGTGCATGCATTATAAAGAGAAATTACAGGTAGCTGATGTTTCTTTCTACAACACATGAACGATTAAAGATATTTCAACAACCAGATAGCCAATTGTTTTATGAACAGCATACATTACTCATGGTGGTAATTCCACAAAATAAACCAGAAATCATTTAAACAAGAACATAGGTTCTAAGAGTTAGAATGATCTCACGGTTAATGGACAAAAGTTGGAAAAACAAAATAGTTTATCTTTCCGCCATCCACAGCATAACATTTGAAAGTGCCACCAATCTTTCTCCAATAGGTAAACAATTACTCTTTATTGCAAAAAAAAGTAGTTCTTCTTACAATATCTCTTTTCATGTCTAACTAGGAAAAAGCCCCCCTTTTCCCTCTTAGTCTATTACATTTATACAAAAAGGGTGAAATTGTTGGGCTGCCCAAAAGTACCTTTTGGGCTTCCTAACTCCTCGCCTCCCAACATTTCATCTTCCTCGAATATTTACAAAATCGTTACATATTGCAAAAAGTGACCAATATTTTATGAGGAGTGCCCCACTTGGGCATCCAAAAATTTCTTCCATGCCACGGCTTCAGAGGCAATGCCTTCAAATGCACAAGGTTCTAAAAACTGAATGTTGATCTCAAACTTCGCAGCTTTATTCTTTATAGCCTCAATTCTGGCTGCACTTAATCGAAGCTGGTCCTCCAAAAGCTGCACACTAATGGCTGAATGATCTACTTCACTTCTCAAGATCTGATCATCCAGTGCTTTGATATGCTGTACTTTCACTTCCTCCTCCTGATATCTCTTTTGCAACATCTCCACAAATGTGTTATGGTCCGGGAAAACATCAAGCCTCTGCTCGGCCTCTGTTTGGCACTGGTTGTAGGTAATAAGGAGCCTTCTAAAAAACTTTGTGCATGCTCCTTTCATCTTTTTAACGGCTTTCTTGAAATCCTCCGCGGTATTTATAGCAAATTCCAATAAGTCATAATCCCGCTTGAGGGCATGTTGATCCTTTGCTGGCAGCTCTGCTGTAGTTTCTTCATTGTTTTCCAGCCTTGTCATTCTTGCAGTCAGGACTTCAAGGACGTCCTGAGATCGATCAACGAAATAAGAGGAGGTCTCCAGGATTTCCTCCAATCGGCTATCTACCTGCAACACCTTGCACCTCTCTCCTTCTATAGCAGTCTGTAGCTGCAGCATCTTAGCCTTCTGGGCTAAGACATGCTCTTTGAACGGTTGGAGGTTAACCTGCTGCTCCCTTGCTTCCTCCAGAGCAGTTGTTAGAGAAGAAATCTGCTCTTGATGTTTCTTTTCCTATTCTTGGGTGTGCATCTCACTGGCCTCCAAGATGATATTTTGCTGCTCTTCTAGCTCTTCTACCTTTCCCAGCAGTCGTTCCTTCTCCATCTTTAGCTCTTGATATTCTTTCTGCACTTTCTCCAGGAACTCCTGCGTAGTTTCCCTAACTTGTCTCTCTACTTGGAGGAGCTGCAGTTCATTCTTCGAGGCTCTCATCTCTTCTTTCATGTCCTCATACTTTCTTTTCAGCCTATTGTTTTCTTCTCTTTCTTTTCTCAAGGTGTCTTTTAATTGAGCAGAGGACTTCTTGGATTACTCCAAGTCTATCATAATCTTGTCCACATTATCCTCCGAAGCTTGGATTAATGCAGCTCTTGCTCTGATGATGAATCTAGGGTCTTGGTTTGTTCCGAATACAAAGGGTGTATCCGTTATCATTTTCCCAGGTAGACTTCTCGTTTCAATCTTCCTTTCTGTTCTCTTCACTATCCTCTTTGTCAACCTGTCATAGAAAACTGTATTTAAATCAGGGATCTCTTCCCCTTTTTTCTATACAAAGGGGACCAGCTTCATGGTGGGGACTATAGGTGTGCTGACAGCAAGTACTTGTGGGTCCTGCACCTCGGGGTTTTCAATGTCATGGGTCTGCCCTCCAGCTACGTCAGAGGCTGACTGTTCTGTCTGTGTCTGTGTCAGCTTTAGCCTCTCTACTTCTTGTTTCTGTAGCTCTTCATCAAGCTTCTTTTTCTTTTCTTCTTCTTCATTTCTTCTGTCTTCCTCTGCTTTTCGAGCTGCCTCTTGTGTAGCTTTTCTTTTCTCTTCTTCTTCTGTGTGCAACCACCCTGCAGCTTCTTGTGCCATCCTTTGGGATTCCTCATTTCTTCTCTTGGCTTCTTCCTCAACTTTTGCTTGTTCATCTCCCTTCCCACCTTTGGTGGTGATCTTCTTCTTGAATCTTCTTCTCAAAGCTGTTATGTTCAAGGCACTTCGGAAGACATATTTTTCCCTATCCCAATGGTGGGTGTACTCAAAGTGGACATTGATTTCTTTGCAATGATCGACCACTTTGCCGCGGGAATCATTTCTGTGGAAGGGCATCTCGCCAAAATGAAACCTTTCCAAATATTCTACAAATTCACCCCCTTTCTTCACCCTGGTGAATCTGTAACTTCCTAACTTGAAGGGAAAAGGATGATAAGCAGCCTTCTTATGCTCAAACAAGAAACTCCCTATGCCATCCAATAAGACTTGCCTGACTGCCTCCTTGTGAATGATGTACTCAGTGGCGTACTTGGGCAGCAGGGAGGGTGCTCTTGAACCTCCAAAGATCCTGAAGTAAAGGTCATCCTCAGTCAAATAGTAGTCTGCATATTCTTGCATTACTTGTAGCGCCTCCTCTGACATGCAATCACACTCTTTCAAGAAAATGAGCGTATACAGTGGCATGATGAAGTGTTCACAGACTTCTCGATAATGGATGTGATACTTGTGTGACCAAAGTGGTTTATAGGCAGAGTAGATAGGCATTCTTTCCCTATCCCAGATGCACCTGAGGCCGGGGAAAGGATGATTGCACAATATGCAATCGACAAGTATGGAGCTCATATAGAATTCAGACCTTTTTTGGGATACTCCACCCAAGGCTGAGGCCAAGCAGGCAGAGAGACTATTTGATACAATGCTGGCCCAGTTGAAAATTGTCCCCTGGGTTGCAACATAAAAAATGATGGGCATCCATTCCAATTTGAAGAACCTACCATGGGCTCTCCCAAAAATCCTATTGAGCATTAAAGCTATGAACCTATATGGGGTTCTTAAGCTGGCTGTATCATAATCACCTGTCGGCCTGTTCCTGAAATGTTTTCCAGGCAATAGCATCTTTTTCATAGTTTCAACAAGGTCCATTCTAACATTGTTCAGCCAATCATCAGATAAAAACACTTGTGCTTCTGGCAGGTGATAGGCCAGAGCTACATATCCGGGGCTATAAGCAGCATAGCCCTGTTTTTCAAAATTCTCCAGGATCATTGTTGTTACATCTTCCCGGGGCAGAATCCAACCAATTACTTCAGAGCATGGGGACAGCTCTGTCCTGGTGGCAATCTTCATTAGTGAAGATCTCTCTATGTTGGCATATATGGATTCTTCTTCCAAGCCCATATCAGGAACTTCTCTGTGTGTGATCAGCCTGTAAATCTCCCCCCACTGGTATTCAGGTTCGACACCAGATATACACTTAGTGTCTTCGTATATGTATGTTGTTTTGGTGACAACTTCCACTTCTGGCTCCTCCTCGACCACAAGGGCCTTCTTCTTCTGCCCTTTTGACATTGTGAATTCGAATTCTTCCAGCCATATATACCATTGTAAATAATAATCCATTCTCGGTTAAGTTGCAAATATTTACATAACAATGTGCAGCGTTTAGTGACTTTGTCTATGTTTACCATGACAGCGATTAGTTAAATGAAACCAAAATGTGCAAAATAGTTCTATCAACAAATTTGAGCATGAAGCAAATCTACATAGGAATGAAGAAAACTTGAGCTATCAGCAGGCACCATGACCATCTCGCTGTGGGGATTGACAGGGGGAATCAAGCAAAATTTCAATGGTACGCTTTTAGGAAACACACTACTGTCTATTTAAAATCGTGTTCAATAATACGCTGTGGTGCTACAATGATACGCCGAGGTGCTATATACCCCAACTCGACTCGGGATCGGAACTGGCCGCGAACCGGTCGCGTGGAACAACATGGTGAAAAATGACTGGGGTTTAAATGATGCAGGTAAAAAAGACAGGACAAACAGTCCAAACCCCACAGGGAAAGGCCACAACAAACCTATTCCTACCCATGACATCACACAGGGCGGATTGGTGCAGACAGCGTAATGGTCATCTGCACCAAACCCCCTCATTCACTAAGCGTAGGGTCGCATAACAAACAGCGATGGGAAAAACTACTCTACAGGTCGAAATTCCCCCCCCCCCCCCACGGAAAGTTATGCTACAAAATCCACAATATATAGGAGCGTAACTAACAGGCCAAGGGAAACGGCCGCATCCAAAAACCTAACCGTTGGAAAAACTACCAAATGCTCAAACGGAATGGGGTAAAGCAGTAGAAGCCTACCTGGCACTGCTACGTGTAACCGGCGTGGAGAAACCTGTCAAGCTCCCAAGGTTGAGACACCTGGAACGCGGGTACCGAGAATGGGGGACTGGGCGAACGTGAGCGAGCGACAGCAACGATTTTAACAGCTTGCGACAGTCGAAACGGCAATCAAAATAGAATAATCGAAAATAGACCCGGCCCCAAATATATATAAGTCAACACGTGCGGTGGGGAAAAAATAAAATCGGACAGCAGAAGCCAAACGGATCGGAAGTCGAAAGCGTAACTCCTTCCGTAACGGCGGATGGCCAAATCGCTAATCCATCCGCAGAGACATACGCAGCGAAACCTCAGAAGACTAATCGTTGGGACAAAAGTGGAACCGGAGCCGCAACGGCGGAAACGTAAAGGACGTGACCTTCTGCAACATGAGGTCTGAATCGGAAGCGAAAACACTAACTGATCAGAAGGGTTATCACTTTAGGTAGCCGCAACGGCGGAGTTTAAAACGACTCGGCGACCGAAAAATAAAAAGCCTTCCGCAGCCGCAACGGCGGAAGCCCAAGACTTACGGGATCGGTGAAAATAACACGGCGGGAGTTGAAAGCCAAAACAGTAATCATAAGGGTTAGCAGTTTTCCATCCGCAACTGCGGAGGAAGAAGTAATAAAGGTTCTGATGCAAAACCAAAAAGTGGCCGATGTGAAAATCAATGTATCGGAAAGAAAAATGAAGTCAAGACTCATTATTTCTCCGCAATGGTGGGATAACCAACCAAATAAATTCCGATTCAAGCATGCTGAAAACACATTTTAAAGCAACGATAAAGTTTGATCAAACCGTGGATTGTTTCAAGCGTTAGAGGAAAATCTAAAACAAATGGTAGATCAATCCAAGCATTAGAAATCTTTCTAGAAAATCATTAGATCAAATCAAAGAAGAAAACCAAAATAATCCAAGCAAAGGAGGGTCTTGAAATTTTTTGGAATTTTGGGAAAATGTTGCAGCTGCAACAGAGCCTCTTTAGGAGGTAGAACTAGTGAAGTAGAAAACTGCTGAATTTCCTTCCTATTCTACTGAATATTTGGATGATGTAATTGGGGGTGATGACACTGATTTGGATCCTTTGATTTTTGATATCAGTGTACATCAAACATTAGATGCTGAATCAGAACCTGAAGTACAAAATCATCTCCCAACTTGGTCCTGACAGACACTCTCCTCCGTAGGTGATAACATTGGAAATCTGGATGATCCAAGGAGAACCCGGTCTGATTGCCAAAGAGAAGGTATTGTGCTCTCTTGTCTTGAGTGTTTGTTGTCTGAATATTGTTATTTTATGATAATTTTAGACCCTAAGTCTTACTACCATGCTTGGAAGGAGCTGACATGGCAAGTTGCCATGAATGAAGAGATGAATTCTCTTCAAAAAAACATTACATGGGAGCTAGTTTCTCTTCCTCCAGGGAGGAAATTTGTTCAATGCAAGTGGGTGTTTCAAAATAAGGTTGTTGCTGAATGTAGCACCTACAAATATAAGGAAAGGCTAGAAGAAAAAGGTTTCTCCCAGGTCCAAGGTGTGGACTATCATCAGACTTTTGCATCGGTTGCAAAAATGGACTCCATCCACCTAGTTTTGGAAACTTATGTATCTAAGCACTGGGAAGTGCATAATATGGATGCTAAGACTTCCTTTATGCATGGATATCTTCATGAGGAGATATACATGAAGTAGCATGAGGGCTACATTTCTGATCCATCTTTTGTTTGCAAGCTAAAGAAGTCACTATACGGGTTAAAACAGGCCCCAAGAGAGTGGTATTCCAAGATGGATGCCTTCCTTCTCTCGCAAAACTTCCAAAGGTGTAAATCAGATCCAAATGTGTATATATAGTAGTCTGATGGTCATTTGATTATTATTGTCTTATATGTTGATGACTTACTGATTACAGGTAGCACAACTACTTCTATTTCGGTCATCAAAACAACTCTCCACAATGCATTTGAAATTAGCGATTTTGGGCTCTTAAAGCAATTTATGGGGCTCGAAATTAAGAAAAATTTTGATGGGATAATGGTCACTCAGTCCAGATACATATCAGACCTATTAGTCAAATTTAACATGGCTGAATGTAAGGCTGCTCCATTCCCTTTCCTTTCAGAGATCATCCTTGAAGAAGGAAAAAGCACACCTCCCATGGACTGCACTATTTATCGACAGCTAATAGGTAGATTGCTCTACTTAACTCATTCTTGGCCTGATATCTATTATGGCATGAATGTTGGGTCAAGATACATGCAGCATCCTCATTATCTTCATTGGAAGGAAGCCAAGAGGATCCTCTAGTATATTCAGGGAACCAGGACCTATGACATTCACTATGCTTTAGACTCCGAGCTAGAGCTGGTTGGTTACACATATTTCGATTGGGCAGGTGATTCTATTGATCGGAATTCTACTTCTGGATATGTCTTCATGTTTGGTGGTGGACCCATTTTCTGGTCTAGCAAAAATCAGGCCACTATAGCATTGTCTTTAGCAGAGGCCGAGTACCGAGGAGCGGTAAATGCTTGCATCCAAGCTGTTTGGTTGCAAGGAATTATTTCAAAGTTTGATATTGGTAGTACTTTTTCCACTATCCTCTTTTGTGACAATCAAAGTGCTATTAAGATATCCACAGATCTAGTTACCAGGCATAGGACCAAGCATGTAGAGACACACATGCACTATATCAGGGAATTAGTGCATGATAGGACCATCATTTTGCAATATTGCCCGACTGATGAGAAGATTGCAAACATCTTCACCAAGATATTTTTAGAAAATAAGTTCACTTACCTCCGTTCACTGTTGGGGGTGATTTCAACAGGGTGATCAGACTACTTTCAGTGTTCGGCTTGAGGGGGGGGTTTTCCCACTGGGTTTTCCCTCCTTTCCTCACTTAGATTTATTTTTTAGCATTGTTTGAGTTACATTATTGTACAGGGTGACCTATGGCCTTTGTTTCTAGGGTCCTAGCATTTCATGCACTTAATGTTTCTACTTCTCCTGAGTATAGCTTAATGGGGGGTGTTGGAGACATTTACCCACCATGCACACTTAATTTGGTCAATTTGACCTTGTTAAACCACTATCCTAATTTTTATTGACTTAATCAACATCAGATGAGCACACTATGACATCAGCATGAGCACACCCATGCCTACCTTCAGTCAAAGGAGGCCAACTAAGCATTCTCCTTCATTCGGGGAGGCTAACTAGAGCATTCTGGGGGTGATATGAGTGTCATAAATGCACCTAATTGATAACTTATGGTTACAATAAGTTAAGATGAGTGCAGTGCCTCCATTCATTATATTGATTATTTTATTAATATTTAATGAGCTAGAGTCAACAAGGGTGCCTCCAACCACCTCTGATGGCCAGTTTGACTTCAGTTAACCTCATTGGGGTTCATTGGAGTTAATGATGCACTACCACTTGTTGGTTGGCATGCAGTGACATGTGTCTGAGCTACTTTCAGTTAAAATCAGTCATCCATTGCACTCTGACTTCAGTTAGGACTCAGTTGACTCAATTAGGACTTGATCAGTTAGTTAATTAGTGTGTTTACTGTGGCTTACAGTCAATTAAGCTACACCCATTCATTCAATTCGAATGACCTCCTTGGGAATTAGAATTTTCTTGGAATTCATGCATCTTGCATGATCATTGTATTGTATTATTCATTATTCATTGATTATACAGAGCTACTACTTCCATTGCAGCACCATTTTGCCAATTTTATGCTTAATTGTCTGAATTCTTTATGAGACTGTGTTTTTAGTCCCTAGACCACTGTGAAAAATTAATAGATTGTACCTTGTCAAGATCCATATTTATTCCTTCTTTTGAAACTACAAACCCCAAGTAAACTAATTCTTTCTTCAGGAAACTACATTTCTTCAAATTTATCAACAACTTCTCTTTTTGCAAAGTTCTCAACACCAACTTAAGGTGTCTTAAATTCCTTCTCTATTCTGACTGAAAATCAGAATGTCATCTAGATACACTATCACAAAATTTCCAGTAAATTATTTTAAAACCTCATGAAGGTACTAGGTGCATTAGTAAGCCCAAATGGCATCACTAACCATTCATACAAAGCATCGTTAGTTTTAAATTTTGTCTTCCATTCATCCCCTTCCCTTATCTTGATCTAATGATATCCACTTTTCAAATCTATTTTGAAAAAATATTTTGAACCACTTAAACAGTCCATCAGATCATCAATTATGGGTAAAGGGAATCTATACCTGACAATGATCTTGTTGATTTCCCTAGAGTCAATGCACATCCTCCACCCACCATCTTTCTTTTGACTAAGTATAGTGGGCACTGCACAAGGACTCAAGCTTTATTTGACCAATCCTTTATCCGACAGCTCATGTACCTGATGTTTGATTTCTTCATTTTCTTAAGGAGTTAATTTGTATGTTGCTTTATTAGGTAAAATTGCACCAGGTATTAAGTCAATGTGATTACTAATACTTCTTACAGGGGATAAGGCTTTTGGTAACTCATCCACAATAATGTCAACACACTCATCAAACAAAGATTTAACTTCAATAGGAAAATCATCTAAATTTGTAGAAGTTAAAATTACCTTGGCTTACCAACAAGGGAAAAATGTAGATCCTCCTCTTTCTAAATTTCTTGTAACAGTTCTTTTTCAGACAACAACAAAATGTTTGATCTTGAAATTTCCTAAAATGCTTCATCTTCTAAGGGTGACAGAGTATGTCTCTTTCCATGTTTCTCCAGAAAATACGTATTTTTTATCCCATCATGAACAACTTTCATGTCATACTGCCATGGTCTCCCTAAGATTATATGGCACACATCCATAGGCATTATGCCACATAATATCTCATCCTTGTAAGTACCAATCTGGAATTCCACATTACACTTCTCATCCACCAAGAGTTGGAGTCATTTCTACAACCAATACACCTTGTCCTGAAAAAACTCTTCCTTTGGGCTAGTTCATGTACTTGATTCTCTGATTTTACCAAAACCCTCTTCAACATAAGAGATTCTCCTTCCTCTAGAGGATTATTCATCTCTGGTTCTTCTTTTGACTCTTCCTGAGCCTCTGCAACATTCACATTTCTCTGATTTGAAGACTAATTTCATGGACAATTCCAATACATATGTCCAATCTCTCCACAAGTATAACACTTTACCTCTATGTTTCTACCTCTTCCTCTGCCTCCTATGAATCCTCCTCTCTGGGATGGCTGAATTCTAGAACCTTTATCTCCATCTTCAGAAGTCCTACCTCTACTACTAGGAGATCCTCTTCCTCTTACTATATTATTTCCTCTATTTTTTGTGTTATGTTTTCTTAACAATTTCTCTTCTACCTTTGAAGCTACTTGATATGCATCTTCTACAGTTTTCAAATTTAATAAAGTGATTTCATCCTATATATCATATCTCAATCCATTGATATACCTAGCTACTCTTTCTATACCTCCCTGTGTGTGTTTAGCTCTAATACTCAGTCTAAAAAATTCTTCTGTGTATTTTTTTACAGTCATGGTCTTCTCTCTAATGTTTTGTAACTGTCTAATAAGATTCAATTAATATTCCTTATGCATAAACTGATTCTTAATATTACGTAGCATCTTATCCCAAGATTTTATCTTTGACTTACCTCTTCTTTCTCGATGGATCTAGAGCTCATCCCACCAGATAGTTGCATGTCCCTTCATTCTGGTAGTTGTATATCTTGCTTTCTTCTTGTCTTCAATTTATTCAAAACCAAAATATGTATTCAAAGCATTAATCCAATCCATGAGTTCTTCAACATTTAAGTTACCTTCATACATAGGTACTTCCACTCTTGGTATGCTACTGGCCTTCATCAGCATCTTCAAAACTTTGACTTCTTTAGGATCTTCTTCTTCTTCATTAGGGGATTCGGCTTCATCACCGTCATCTGAATTTTTTGAGTGGTTCTTTCTCTCCATAGCTTCCAGTATTCTCATGTCTCTCTCTACATTTGTCTCTGCAGGTTGTCTTCCTTGACCACATCCTACAGGAACCTCACGCGCTCGTCCTCGTCTCAGTAGCATCTTTCTACATGCTCAACTGAGCTCTGATACCAAAACTGATGGCACTGGTTTGTTTACATATCTCGAAACCAAGAACTGAAAACTAGTAGGCCTGAATTTTCTTGTTAAAAAACTTATGGAACTATCTATCCTCCTTTCCACACCTTAGCGGATCGCGGAAATCGGCTTTTCATTTTTGAAAACAAGGTTTCTTCCTTTTTCCCACTTTCCCAATTTCCAATTTCCAATTTCCAGTTCAAAATGCAGAAGTCGGATTATCGACTTTCGAACCTACGTTTCCACAATTATTTACCTTTTCCGGGTTCCACTTTCCAGTCCAGGATACGGAATTCAGATTTTCAACTTTTCTTTATCTTTTTCCTCGCACTACCGCTTTCTGTTTCTGACTTTCAGACTTCGGAATTGAAAATCTCACTTTCTCTTTAACTTTTCTTTATTCTTCCATTCTTCTCCCTACGACCTCCGCACTGTTGATCCTTGCATATTTGCTCTCGACCGTTGATCTGCCTCCATATGTGGATCACAATTTTAACTTTGCGGATCTATGTCTCCTTATCAACGACAACCATTGATCTTCTCTAAGATCAATCCCCACCATACGATTGACTTGGATTTTCTTCTCTGTAAGCTTTGTTTAATTGATCACTAACAGGATCAATTCCCTCCTGCAAAGCTTCATCACAGGAAATTCCACCTCTCCTAGTTATGTCAGATTTCGGAATGCAAACACACATACACAGATATCTACAACAATACTCCTAGAGAAGAAAATGAAGGCATAATAACTAAATCGACTTGTAGAATAACTCTATTTTCATTCAATTAACCAAAAGTATTATTACAAAGTCTCTATTCTCTTACACACTCTACACTCTATCTCGACTGTCATATCCTATCTATTAAATTAAATCCTTCTTATACACTCAGCAACCGATCAGATCTGACTATGATGGATTTCTGGACCTAATAAAAGAAACCCTATCGACAAAGATCAATCCTTGAGGAAATCCACGCAGGGATCAAGGAGAATAATGGATAATTTCCACTTATTACAAATTAAAAACTAACCCTATCTGTCTAATAATAGACCATATCCTTCTAGAAGTGATTACATGGCAGATTGACTCATCAGTCAATGAAATCTGAGCTGGATGCTCCTGCATCAGACATCATGGCCTCTTGTGATGGATTTCACCGCATCCCATTTATCAGGACCAATAACATCCTATCTCCTCCTCTAACATGCAAAATTTTAGATGTAACTAAGAGATCACACTCTCCTATAGAGGGACAATAGATCATCAACTGTTGATAACATTATAAGCAACGAGTGTCTAGTAGGAGAATCCTCCATGAGTGTACAGACGCATGAGTGCACCCAGTCTCGCAGGGTGGTTATATCAGCATGGGTAATACAAACAACCTCATCATCATAAGATCCTCCAGGGGCACCTACAATCCAAACAAAAACACAAATGTCAGTCAAAATATACATTATAAATTGCAAGTGAAATTGAATTCATTCTATATTAACATTTTACTGAGAATGTATCTAAGAAAATAAATGCACTTAATGTACCTGTGTCCTGGCGCACCTCCTCCTTGGGATCTGGATGTATATCGTCATGATGAACTGGCGCACTATCTCTCTTGCTAATGTTTACAATGGAGGCTAACCCTAGTGTGGCCTCATGCCTCAGTTAATGAGAATGTTGATGAGCCACACCTCTGAAAGCCACCTCGGATCCTCTCATGCTCCATCGAGCATGAAGCGATGAACTCCACTCTAAGTCTCTGTACCACATTCCACTGTGACACACTTAATCATTTTTATATTCATTACACTTAGGATAATGTGCTCAGTATAATCAATTACATCAAATCATTAATATGGAAAATAATTATTTTAAATGAACTTGATGCTAAGTTATTTTAACATAGGAGAATCATTATTATCTATATATATATATATATATATATATATATGAATTTAAGTTATTGATCTTATTGATAGATTCGAACATTATATTTGTAATTAGAAATTGAAATCTCAAATGGAAAAGGGCTCTTAATGTAGCATAATTCAATTTGAAATTGAAACTACAATCTTCGTGGGTCTTTCTATATAATTAAAAACAAAAAATAATTAAATTGAATTCATAAATTTGTTTAAATTTTTAATAATAATTGATTAAATTATAAGTAATTTTTCACAAGATCAAATTATTTATATTTGGCATAATATCTACTTCACATTTCCCAAACTTCTTGTTACCTCCCGAGAGACCTGTAGATGAAAGCAATGATACATCTCACATTCCTACTATACAATTGGCATCCTTAGAAGATTAAGTAGAAAGAAACTTGTCTGAAGTATCCAAAAAAGGAAAATTACCTATGCCTCATGGAGAAGTTTCTAGTAAACGATCCAAACATTCTGATACTATTTCCCCCCTTACCACTGATATTGATAAAAAAATTCATGATTTTTGGACTATGGGGAAAACAATTAAAGAAGTAATTTAAACGCACCCAGAGGAGGTTAAGAGTGAGTCCAACAAATGAAGAAGAGAAGCAAGAGAGATTTTGGTTGGAAGAATTCTTATTCCAATAGACGAGGTTCCTCCACGTTTCAATTCTATACCAAAAAGAGGTAGGACAATGTCATTTCCCCATAACCGAGGCAATATTGATGCCTCTATAATACCTACCCATGATGTTCAAGTCATTCGCTCATCTGTTAATCAGCGTAGGTATACTTATGGTGATAAGGTGATTGTTGAGAATTGTGCTTTTAATCGCTTTTCAAGGCAAGCATGAAATATTTGGATGGGACCACTAACAGCAGAATGGTTTGAATGAAATATGTATTATTTTTCTACTGAAGATGGTCGTAGATTCAAAATTCTTGTAAATCAAATTCATTTAAGGGACTATGTCCTGGGAATGACTTAGCATATCATCTTTTCACCATCTATTAGAGTAGGTAGGATTAAATAAGCTCTTTTGAGTAGTAGATAAGTCTTTCTCTGACTGATTGATAAATGAGTCTTATGAGTCTATTAGTTTTTGAGTTTAGTATGTTTATTGCATTTGAATTGTTTAGAGTAGAATTTACTTTTCAACATTTTATTTTCTAGCATTTACTTCTATCATTTTATTTTTATGCATATATTTTTCCATACATGCTGCTCTAGTATTTCTTGCTCCCAAATGCACAGAAATAGGTAACACATGAAGAGGAAGAAAAACGTTGGAGTGCTGGGTTTTTTTGTTGCTAATGGTGCTATGGACTAGAGACTTTTGAGGTTCTCAAGCACTCTCTTCATTAGAGCACTTGTCCCAGTTGGAGTTAGATGTTATCACACATACATTTGCAACTAGGATGTTTGAATTATTGAACCATTCATCTACATGCAATGATTACAATTGAAAGGTATAATTGCATAGTGGAATGGAATGAACAATGTACACTGAACAAGACAAATTTAAGAGAAAACTGATAAGAATTGATCAGTAAATTACGACATTAATATTCATTAATCCCATAGTCTACAACAGTGTTACAATAAGGAGAACTTGAATCATGTGGATAAGATTTGAATCTACCAACTCAATATTGACTAACTGGCTAACTATAAGTGCCTAAATCACTATCGGAGCTCACTAGTCTAACTCCACATGTCTAATTTAGTCTATCAATCAGTTAAACTTGTTAAACTGATGAGGTAGGTGAGAAAGTTCGCCTACTCCCATGCAGCCATGCAAGACTGATGCTAACTAAACTGAAGGACATCTAACTGAATCTAACTAGAGATTAGCTTAGCATAACTACCTACCAACTACAACCAACTGATGGAGGTTGATGGTGGCACTTGGGGTGACTCCTAAAGTGTAGGAATAGGCACCAGCGGCACCAAATGGCACACTGGTGACACCAATGGCACCAGTGGCACCAATATCATGGTTGTTCCAAACTCTAGCAAATGAATCCTATGTTAGTAAAATGATCTAATAGACTATATCTAGACAAGGGAGGATTATATAATCCTAACCCCCCCCCCCCCCCTTAATCCTAACTTGGAAAACTTTGGGCCCTGAAAACTAGGACAAAAGTCACCCATTACAATCTAAAAGAATTAAAAACTGCATAATAAACCAAGGAAAATGGGGAAAACTCATGGGAAAACCCCCCCTCAAAATAAGCAGGAATAGGAAAAACAAGCTATTCTTAGGAGAAAAATATTCCTCTTTGGGAAATAACTTGCAAAATGTTGCTGCAATTTGTAGCAGCATGGTTATTCTGTGCAGCAACATCCTAAAGTTGTGCATGTGAACCTCTCCAAACTAAATGATTATGTTTGGAGGAATTTTCCTCTTTTGAAGAAGAAGAAAATGTTCAACTGAATCAGGAGCATAGACAGCTGCAAGATGAAAAGTAGACCCATGTAGAGCAATTGCGATCAACTGATGAGAGAGAAAAAGTGCTCGAGAATTTGAACCATGTGAGGAAAAATCAAGCAACTGATATATTGCAACCTTGAACATCAAACCATGTGAGGTAAAATCAGCTCCAAGTGTTAGGAGCAAGTGTCCAGGCGATGGCAAAATGTCTCCATCTTTACTAGTTCTGTGAGGAGATGAGCATGTGATCAAATAGAAAGGTAGAGAACCCCTAGGACTATGGAGAGCGAATTCTTGAGATCCATAATCTGATATAGCTTCAAAAATAACCAATTATCAACAAAATATAATATCAGCAAACTCATGAGAGAAAACTGACATCAAATCCCTGGCAGCAATTTTGAAAGAGACTTGTGGTACTTGATTTTTCACACCAAAATTGATGAGAATAGATACAAGCATGACTAGAGGCTCTTGAAACTTAAAACTCAAACCAAATAAGGTCATCTCAGATCCAAGAGTATGGAACAAAGGTTCCAAGTGACCCACCGGAATGGTAGATGCACAGTTTTCTCCTTCTTCAACAAAATTTTGAGTATTGGTGCATGCAATCATGTAGGAATTTGATGGAAGCTCTAGATAAAAAAGAGTGAATGGATCAGTCCTAAAATACGATATTTTTTCCAGAAAATCTAAATCGTTACTTTTTTCACACCAGCAGCAACATTAGAGATAGAAAAATCAAATTCCTCTTCATTTTCTAAAACAATCACTGACAAACTTTGCACAGAATTTAAAATAATAGAATCACTAGAGAATGTTTGCATAGAATGGAAGGTGAGTTTTTCTTCAATAACAAAGATTTGAATGTCTTCTTCTAGATCAACTATATAAGAAGATGATATATCAAATACCGCATAAACTTCCAGAGCAGTAGAAGAAGGAATCACTCTGTAATGTCCCCATTCAAATAATTGCATAGCAAGACAATTCCATCAATCCTACTAGTTCCCTAGGTTGGGTGGATACATTTGGAATTTTAATAAGGGAGATAATAAATGATGTTTAGACATTATAATAGGATAAATATTTAATAGTGTAGCTTATTAAATAAATACAAGATAAATTGAAGTGGCAATGGAGCATGGAGACACATGGAGACTATGGGGCCCACACAAGCTAGAAATTTGGACCACATGGCATCCTCTTCTTGCAATTTCGAATCCATGGGAAGCCTAAAGGTTCTTGGATGAGTCACAAGGATAATACACTTGTAAATATACATAATAGGTCTAGATTTGGAGGAAATTTAACTTACATTGGAGAGGAAGAGTCATTTTCGAGCTAGTGAGACACTTGGACTAGATCCCCTAGCTCTATGACAACAATGATGAAGATGCTATGACACCTATGACACAAATCAGATCTTAAGGCTGACATATGACATATTTGACATGTTAGGTCGAAATAGAGCATCCAAGAGAGCTCTCGTGTGAGTTGGGGAAGATCAATGGGCTCCAACTCAAATTTGGGGAAGGTGGAAGGCTAGGAAAGGGAGGACAAATAGAAAATCATGAGCACACACCCTAATTCGAATTGGCTTGAGTTTGTGGATGGATTGGGAACCTTATAAGGCTAATTATGTTTATAAAATATAGGAATAAGCCAATATAATAGCTTTTGATCATTTGACAAATTGTCATTTGTGAATTGTGAGAGCTAGTGGATGACTAGTTTTCTTGCCTTAGCCAATTTCGAGGGTGAAAGATTCCCATCCAAGATGGTGTTTGGAGAGGCCACTAACATATTTCAAGGAGATTTAATGGAGTCTTATTTTTAGGTGTAATCTATAGGAAATCATGTGGATTCTTCTATTGCATCACTCTCTATCAACCATTTCCAGTTTTCTTTGCATATTCATGCTCATGGAGGGATTTCTCCTTGGGTGAGCTCATGTTATATTTGGGAGATATATTACTGATATATTTCTGATTTTAATCAGTAAATATTCTCTTGTATTCACTCTCAAAAATTTTCAAGTATAAATACCCAATATTTTTATGTCAAAATGACTTTTAATGAGCAAACAGTGACCATTTCCACTCTATTTTTATATATGCTATGATAATGCTTATCATTTCGAATGGAGGAATGTATTTCTGATAAATGTATGATGAATAGAATATAATTAATGTGTATTTCAAGTATCATGTTTATCACTTAAGCATCAGAATCCATTTTACTTATTTTTAATGCATTGGGAGAAGATTTGGTGCATTTTCCCCGAGGGTCGAAATTGTGATTTGGTAGTTGTTTTGGAAAGAGTCATAACAGCATGTATAAACTGAAACATGATGCTTATGATACTTTGAAAATTTCCCTTACACATACCCTACATATTTTCTGAAATTAGAGTGACCTTGGGACCATTTTTAAAGCCATTTCCGACAATTACCTAGGGGGAATTGGAGCCCCAATTTGCTAGTAAAGACTCCTACTTTGAAAAGAACATTAAACAATTTTTTAGAATTAATTGTGGGGTCATAAAACATCCCTGAACATCATATTTAATTTATAATATCATTCATGTACCTTCTGAGAAAAATTGGGAGCATTTGGGCCAATTTGGAGGTCTAGACATCAAAACTAGTTAAGGCCAAAAATTGGGGAAAAAAGTGAAAAAAAATGGTCAGTTAATAAAATTTCAAAAATGGACATTGCAAGTGGCATCATAGCATGGTATTGGAACTTGATGGTATTAACAAGGATTCAAAGCAATAAACCACCAACCTTAGATCCTGAATTTGAAGGTTTTTTTGTTGGAGGAGAAGAAGTAGTAGAAGAAGAGGTGCATTTTGCTGAAACTATGACTAGCAAGGGGAAGGGATCCACTGATCATGAAAAGATGGAATATATTAAAATCATACAACCTCTCTTTGATGACATAACTAATAAAATGAACCAACAACTTATGAAAGGATTCGAATTGTTGGTTAGCCAATTTGGAATCAAATTAGGAGTAATGGGAGATAACAGTAGTTCACACTCAGAAGAAAAGAAGACAATGGGTGAGCATGTTTTCTCAAGAAAAGGACCTCATAATAGTCCCCATAAATTTTAGATCACACCAAGACCTACTACACCTAAATTCGTTGTACCCAAATAATATTCTAACATTCAACTTGAACTTGCTACAATGGCAAAAGAGTGGGATAAATTGGATGAAGATTGTAAAAGAAGTGTACCATTTGATCAGTACTTTCTTGTTGCAAACAAACTCAAAAAGAAGGAAGATAATAAGTCTCTTTACAAAAATAAAGACTTAAATTTTGCCATTAGTAAAGTGCCACTCCCTACTTTTGATGGTTCCTCTCAAAGTTCTACTAACACTTGGGTGCAAAAATTAGACGTGTATTTTTAGCTGAATCCAATGGTGGAAGAAGATGCCTTAAAAATGGCCATATTGCACTTGGAAGGAGATTCCAATGAATGGTAGTTCCATGGCCTGAATACTTTGGGTCATGATCAGGTTAACACATATGGAGAATTTATTGACAGGGTAATAGAGATATTTGAGAAAAATATCCTGGATTGTCTTTCAAAGAACTAGCACAATTGAAGCAAGCTGGTACCCCGATTGATTATATGATGGAATTTCAAAAATTATCAGTCAAGGTGGATGATGTGTCAATGGAAAGGTTAGTATTGCTGCTCATTGAAGGTTTGGCTGAACCCTTAAAATGTTTGGTCAAAGCCCACAATCCCACTACATTAAAAGATGCAATGAGCTTGACTAGAGATCTCCAAAATGTGCTTCCAAGAACAAGATTTCCTGCCAATTCTAAATTCAAATTTGAAAAGAAGCCTTGGCAAAGAGATGCACCTGATAAGAAGCCTTTTCAAACAGATTCAATTGAAAATAATAAGAAAGGACTAAATAGGGATGAACTTAGAAGAAAAACTTTGTGCTTCACATGCTTTCAACCATGGACACCGGGGCATAAATGCACTAAGGGAAAATCTCAATACATAGAAGTATTTTCTGATAATGATGAGTATGAAGGGGGTATGTGTTACGGAGAGAAATTCCTATGGCTTGGGGTACCACAACAGACAGCTATGACTCCAGAAATCAATCTTTCCCAATATGCAATAGAAATAAAATGTCTAACACTAAAGGATCAGACCTCGTACCTTATTCTGGACGGTTGAAGTAGATCCCCGTTGAGCTTTCCAATCTTCATCTTGAATTGATATAATACTTCCTCAACAACAAGTAAACAATACTAGCATACTATATATCATGGTGTTAGATCTATTCTAGCATATATAATCAATAACGTAAAAGCATTTGACATATTCCAATGCATACAATATTCAATCAAATACACATCATTGGACAAGGAAAGATAGTTCTTATTAATATAAATCAGAGATTACAAGATAGATACAACCTCTGATGGCACATATGTGAATCGGAGAAACTGAATCCCCCACTTGGGCCTCCACCACCTCAATCCTCCATCACTTAGATAGCAAGCTCACTAGCAAAAGGCAAGCTTGGGAAGAACACAACAGTGCTCCAAAGGGACAAAGGGATGCAGACTCAAGCATAAGTTCCGACAACAATGGACTATAGTTTCGATGCTTTCAATCTCTCTATATATCTTCAATGTACCAAGGGGTTCCTTATATAGCTTCACAAGGGATAATGAAGGGTCGAATCCGAGCGATCTCAAGGCATATGGAAGGCCAGGAGTCAAATGAGTCGGATCCATGTCAAGGAAAACTCCAAAATGATTTGGACTATGCACACATCCCGATGTACGCGGATATATAGGTCAAACTCGTGTATGTACGCGGTTATCGGGGAAAAAACCGCGTATATCATCTTTTATATAGTTTTTTAGGGATGATCAAGGTAACATCAAAGGATAAAATATGGTCCATGGGGTCTAAAGAGTCTACAGCGGGACAGGGGAAGGCCATACAAAGTGTGATTCACCTAGAGTGGTGAAATCCGCTATAATAGTATGGATGAAGAAGGACACCATTTAGATCAAGAGGAAGCATATGAGATGGCAGCTAAAGAAGAAAGACAAGAATAAAATCAACCTTCACCGGACAAATCAAGAATGGCAGTACTTTCAGCAATGCCTTGCTATCACAATATTCGGTGCAAGGGTGTGGTATTAGGACAAAGAGATTCAGTTTTGGTAGATGGAGGAGCCACACATAACTTCATTGATGTATATATGGTGGATAAAAGGAATATACCTACTGAACCATTCGATGGCTTCACAGTTGTCATTCCCGGTCACAAAACAATGCAGTACAAAACATGGGTTCCAAAGCTGCAAGTCACCGTAGGTAACTATACTTTTGTTCATAGTTTTTATGTGGTTGATGTTGCTGATACTAATGTGGTTTTGGGATTGAAATGGTTGTATTCTATAGGGGAGCATATAGTAAATTATCAAATTCCTGAGATGAAATTTCAAGATTCGAAAGGTGTATTAAGGGTTATGAGAGAGCAGCACACTTACCCAAATTAAGTAGTGACTTGCAATAGTATGAGATCTATATTGAGGAATGGGAACATAGAATGGGCTACTGAATGTCAGTAACATATCCCAAGCCAAACAGAAATGTTTTTGAACACCCAAATAATATAGAGAAACTATTGAAAAAGTATGAAATTTTTTTTACGGATCTTCCACATAGTACAACACCTGATAGGGGGGTTGAGCACAACATTGTTTTGGAGGAGGGTACTTCACCCATTCAGATACCACCTTATAGACATACCAAGAAATTTAGAGATGATATTGATAAGGACATCCAAGAACTATTAGAGTTGGGACTCATTAGACCAATCTCTAGCCCTTATGCTTCTTCAGTAGTGTTGGTAAAGAAGAAAGATGGAACTTTGAGGATGCGTATAGATTTTAGAGCCTTGAACAAGAAGACCATCAAGAATATGTATCATATTCCTAGGATTGATGAGCTCATGGATGAGTTATTTGGAGCAAAATTATTCTCCAAAATTGACCTTAGATCAGGTTATCACCAAATTCGAATGAAGGAAGAAGATGTGCAAAAGACTGCTTTTCGATGTCATTATGGTCACTTTGAGTTTCTTTTTATGCCATTTGGTTTAACCAATGCTCTAGCCACATTTCAAGCATGCATGAATAGAATCTTTTGCAAGCAGCTTAGAAGGTTTGTTTTGGTATTCTTTGATGATATTCTCATTTACAGTAAAACTTGGGAAGAGCACTTGCGACATCTTGAGGTTGTATTGAAAACTTTGCAAGAACAATCCTTGTTTGGTAAGATGTCTAAATGTGAATTTGGGATGAAGGAACTATTGTATCTTGGACACATTATTGGGCAAGAAAGAGTGAAAGTACACATGTAAAAAATCAGGGCTATCTTAGAATGGCCATCACCAAAAAACATCACTGAATTAAGAGGCTTCATTGGAATATGCACCTATTATAGAAAGTTTGTGAAAGGGTTCTCCAAGTTGACTTCTCCACTCACTGATTTGACTAAGAAGGATGCTTTAAAGTGGAATGAAGAGGCTGAAAAGGAATTCCAAAAAATGAAATAGGTAATGAGTAATTGTCCCATACTTGCATTACTTGATTTTTCTAAGCCTTTTGTTGTTGAATGTGATGCTTTAGGTGAAGGAATAGAGGATGTCCTAAAGCAAGGCCAACACCCTATAGCCTTTGAGAGAAAAAAGTTGCAGCCTCATGAAAAACTTTGCTCCATATATGGCAAAGAAATGTTGGCCATCATGCATGCATTGGCCAATTTTTAACAATACTTGGTAGGAAACACGTTTGTGGTAAAAACTGATCACAAGAGTCTAAGGCACTTCCTCACCCAAAAGGATTTAAATGAAAGGATACAAAAGTGGGTAAGCAAGATTCAAGATTATTATTTTAATATTGAATATGTGAAAGTAAAGGATAACAATGTAGCAGATGCATTATCTTGAAGACCTTCTTTTTCTCTCATGGACATTGCCAAGGATTGGAAAAACATGTTACTAGTTGAATATGCCAAAGATGAATTTGCTTGTGATGTATTAGATGGAATCAAGGGGGATGATAACTACATAATTTTGAATGGGCTGATATATTATAAGAGAAGAATTTATTTTGTTCAAGGTTCAAAGCTCAAGTACAAAATTTTACAAGAAGCACATGATTCCCTACTAGTTGGCCATCCGGGGATCTTAAAAACTTCTAGACAATTGAGGCAAATATTCTTTTGGAAGGGGATGAAGGAAGATGTTCAGAAATATGTGAATGAATGTAAGATATGTCAGCAAAAAAAATTAGAACTTACATTCCTAGCTGGTTTATTGCAACCATTACCTATTCTAGAGTGAAAATGGGAGAATATCTCAATCGATTTCATCATCAGTTTGCCCAAATATTTGGGTAAGGATTGCATATATGTAGTAGTGGATAGATTGACAAAATTTCTCATTTCTTTGTTGTTACATCATCTTTTAGTGCTGCACAAGTGGCTGATATGTTTTTAAAAGAAATCTTCAGATTGCATGGGCTCCCCAAGAGCATTGTAAGTGATAGAGATAGTAGATTCATGAGTGCTTTTTGGAAAGAAATTTTTAGATTGGTGGGCACTCAGTTGACTCCAAGTACAAGCTATCATCCAGAAACTGATGGACAAACATAGAGGATGAATCAATGGTTGGAAGGGTACCTAAGAAACTATGTGGGAGAGCAGCAAAACGCATGGGCAAAATGGCTACACTTGGGTGAGTTTTGCTACAACACCACCTTTCATATGTCAATTGGGATGTCTCCTTTCAAATCATTATATGGATATGATGCACTCACCTTTGTTAAAATGATATTTGGTGATAGTAGAGCTCCTAAAGATAAAGATTGGGTGGATGAGAGCCAATAATTTTTAAAGCTATTGAAAGACAATTTGCAGGTTGCCCAAAATCAGCAAAAACAATATGCAAATAGACATAGAGAAGAAAGGACCTTTTAGGTTAATTATTTTGTATATTTGAGGCTATAGCCATACAAACAAACATTTCTAAAAAAGAATGGGGTATAAAAGCTAAAACTGAGATACTATGGGCCATACAAGGTGGTTCGGAAGATTGGGGAAGTCACATATGAATTGGAACTTCCGGAAGGAAGTAAAATCCCAAATGTATTTCATGTTGCTTGTCTCAAAAAATCTATTGGTCAGCACATTGTCACTTCAGAAATACTTCCTCCCTATGATGATGAAGGTCAACTCACAATTGTTCCGAAAAAGATTTTGAAGACAAGGGAAAGGAGATTGAGAAGCAGAACTATCAAAGAATACTTAGTACAATGGAGGGATCTACCAAGTGAAGATGACACATGGGAAGAGGAGAAGATATTGCAGCATCCAAATCTGAAATTGCTTGAGGACAATCAATCTTGGGTGGGGAGGATTTTAATGTCCCCATTCAAATAATTGCATAGCAGGACAATTCCATTAATCCTTCTAGTTCCCTAGGTTGGGTGGATACATTTAGAATTTTAATGAGGGAGCTAATAAATGATGTTTAGACATTAGAAGGGGATAAATATTTAATAATGTAGCTTATTAAATAAATACAAGAGAAAATTGAAGTGGAAATGGAGCATGGAGACACATAGAGACTATGGGGCCCACACAAGCTAGAAAATTCAGACCACATGGCATCTTCCTCTTGTAATTTCAAATCCATGGGAAGCCTAAAGATTCTTGGATGAGTTAGAAGAATAATACACTTGGCCATATACATCATAGGCCTAATTTTGGAGGAAATGTAACTTGCATGGGAGAGGAAGAGTCATTTTGGAGCTAGTGAGACACTTGGACTAGATTCCCTAGCTCTATGACAACAATGATGAAGATTCTATGACACCTATGACACAAATCAGATCTGAAGGCTGACATATCTGACATGTCAGGTCGAAATAGAGCATCCAAAAGAGCTCTCATGTGAGTTGGGGAAGCTGAATGGACTCCAACTAAAATTTGGGGAAGGTGGAAGGCTAGGAAAGGGAGGACATATGGAAAATCATGAACACACACCCTAATTCGAATTGGCTTGAGTTTGTGGATGGATTGGGAACCTTAGAAGGCTAAGGATGTTTATAAAATACAGGAAGAAACCAAGAGAAGAGATTTTGATCGTTTGAGAAATTGTCATTTGTGAATTGTGAGAGCTAGTGGATGACTAGTTTTCTTGCCTTAGCCAATTTCGAGGGAGAAAGATTCACATCCAAGTTGGTGTTTGGAGAGGCCACTCAGGTCTTTCAAGGAGATTTAATGGATTCTTATTTGTAGGTGTAATCTACAAGAAAGAATGTGGATTCTTCTATTGCAGCACTCTCTATCAACCATTTCCAGTTTTCTTTGCATAATCATGCTCATGGAGGGATTTCGCCTTGGGTGAGATCATGTACTCTTTGGGAGATCTATTCCTGATATACTTATGATTGCAATCAGTAAATATTCTCTTTTCTTCACTCTCAAAAAGTTTCAAGTCAGAATACCCAATATTTGTATGTCAAAATGACTTTTAATGAGCAAACAGTGACCATTTCCACTCTATTTTTATATATGTTATGGTAATGCTTATCAATTTGAATGGAGGAATGTATCTCTGATAAATGTATGATGAATTTGGTAGTTGTTTTGGAAAGAGTCATAACAGCATGTATAAACTGAACCATGATGCTTGTGAGACTTTGAAAATGTTCCTTACACATCCCCTAGATATTTTCTTAAATTCGAGTGACCTTGGGACCATTTGTGAAGCCATTTCCAGCAATTACCCATGGGGAATTGGAGCCCCAATATGCTAGTAAAGACTCCTATTTTGAACAGAACATTAAACAAGTTTTTAGAAGTAATTGTGGGGTCATAAAACATCCCTGAATGTCATATTTAAGTTCTAATATTAGTCATGTACCTTTTGAGAAAATTTGAGAGCATTTGGGCCAATTCGGAGGTCTAGACATCAAAACTAGTTAAGGCCAAAATTTGGGAAAAAAGTTTAAAAAATGGGTCATTTAATAAAATTTCAAAAAGGGACATTACACACTCCAATGAGACTTTCTTCAATTCGAATTGACTGTGTTGAAGATTCAACTTCTTCTTCATCTTGAACAACTTTATTTGTTGTTGGAGAGGGCACATAGAGTACATTCTTGAACTCATCATGCTAGATTTTAATAGAACCTCTCCCAATAGTTGGGATTTGGAAGTCATATCTCATATGAGTGCTAGGTATTCCTGATAGAGTGAGAGTGGTGAAGGATTCCTTGGAGGAAACAATGTGGTTGGATGATCCAGAATCTATCAAGTAATCCTTCGATGGTGTGAGGCCTGCCTTCAAGGCATGGAAGCTCTCAAATTATTCAGTCTGCTCTGCAGCATCAAACATCTCTGCACCTTGTGGAAGGGAAATATTGTTATTTTCAAGGAGTATTTTTAACTGGTCGAGGGTCTTCTTCGTGCACTGACTTTTTGGATGAAAGCCTCTCATACACATGGACGCCTAGTATTCTCTTTCTGGGAAACCAAGGCTCCTTTGAAATATTTTTGATTCTCTTTTGGCTTTGAATCACAGGCTTTGGGATCCTTCCCCTTATGCTTACCTTTGGCTTGCGCATTGGTTGAGTCTGACATCAGAAGAGCTTGATTCTTTGAAGTTTGAAGCACTCCCATTTGAACCAACTTGTCGTTCTCTTGTATTAAGGACTCAACAAAGACATCTACAAAAGGCATCTTCCAGTTGGGGATGGAAGCTCTTCCAGAATGGAAGGTAGAGACAAAGACAGATTACTCTGAGCCAATCTTTCCCAGTACTGATAGAACCAATTGCTCATCTTTCCTCTCTATTCTGCATTACTTACATTGCATTGCTAGTGACTTGAATTTTGTGAAAAACTACTGGATAGTTTCGAAACAGATAGGATGTAATGCAATGAGCTCATTCTCTAGTATGTTCTCTCGAAGCTCATCTTTTTTTCCAAACATTGATTCAAGGTTCACTGAAGCTTCCTTCAGAGTCTTCAATCCCTCAAAGTGAAAGAGAATATCCCAGGAGATGTGTGTGCATAGAAATCCAAAGGATTCATCCAACCGATTCAAGAACTTATTTTTCTCAATAGGGTTATGGGGCTTTGTCTCTCTTCCCATTGTCATCCTAAGCATGCCAAGATTTCGCAAGGAGACCTACATATCTACCCTGCAATCAACATAGTTGAAGGGTGTAAGGATCCGACGTACAAGAGCTCGAGAATCCATCAATATTCCTTCCGAACAGTCAATTTCTCAACAAGTTACGTAGGTACCTGCAAGTAACACTGCAAAAACCACAATCAATTTGCAATCATGTCAGTTTCAAGCCTTCCATCTCGACATGTACACTTTCTCAGGCCCGTCACACCTACAGAGACTACTCTGGACGAATCCAGAGTTAGCAAGTCAAATATTGCAGGGTTTATGTGGAAACCCAGTTGCTTTTGGTGTACAATGAAGATCAAACAAACTTGCTGCTAGCCTGAACAAGGCTCTGATACCATGTTTGAATTATTGAACCATTGATCTATAGGAAATTACTGCAATTGAAAGGTATACTTGTGCAGTGGAATAGAATGAACAATGTACATTGAACAAGACAAATTTTAGAGAAAACTGATAAGAATTGATAAGTAAATAACAACATTAATCTTTATTAATTCCAGCAGTATACAACAGTGTTACAGTAAGGATAATTCGAATCATGTGGTAAGATTCAAATCTACCAACTCAATCCTGACTGACTAGGTAACTAAAAGTGTCTAAATCACTATCGGAGCTCACTAGTCTAACTCCACATGTCTAATTCAGTCTATCAATTAGTTAAACCAGTTAAACTGATGAGGTAGGTGAGAAATGGCGCCTACTCCCATGCAACCGTGCAAGACTGGCACTAACTAAACTAAAGGACATCTAACTGAATATAACTGGAGCTTAACTTAGCATAACTACCTACCAACTACAACCAACTGATGGAGGTTGATGGTGGCACTCAGAGTGGATCCTAAAGTGATTGGCACCAGTGGCACCAAATAGCACACTAGTGGCACCAAATGGCACATTGGTGGCACCAATGGCACTAGTGTAATACCCTATTTTTTACCTCATTTGCATTTAAATAAAATGATGTAAATAATCATGGTGTGGAGCTAGGAAAAAGACCCACCATTGATTTAGTGTTTATGTTTCGGCAATTATGGTTGAGTCGATGGTATTTTATGCTAGCTAAACATTAAAAAAGTTGGACATCATGTTAAATTTACAATTTTAATTAAAAACCCATAGTCGGCTATGTCAACGCAACTAAATGAGACGGGGGCATGATTTTTACTAAGGATGGGGGAGTGGGGGATTGGAAGAGTGGGAAGAAATTCCAATTGGGAAGAGCACCAATTATGGAAAAACGTTTTTAAATTTTCTTAGGAAAGAAAACACCAAAAATGACCACTTTTCCCTCATGCAGCAGTGTTTCACCTTCCCTCACGATTTGGATTGAACAAAACAATTTTTGGAAACCCAATTGGGGATTCACACAGTAGCAAGCAAGCAAAAAGCGATTCTGAGTCTGAACCCTTCACGATTTCCCCTGTTCGGCGTTTTATTCTTTTCACAATTTTGGTTTTCCTGTTCAGAATCATTCTCTTTCACGTTTTCCCCAGTCTGCTAGTTGTTTTCCTGAAGACGGTTGTCCTGAATCCGATTTTGTATCTTGATTTGAAAGAACAACAACGTTTTCATTTTTGAATTTTGCAGCAGTCGGTCTAGCACCGGAATTGTTCGAAAATTCGTAAATTTCTGTGTGTGTATGTAATCCCAGGCGTCTGCTACGTTTTTTTAAATCCCAGGACTGATATCACTATGTGTGCATCCACGTTTGGAATTTGAATTGATTGAAGGAATGGAAAATAGAGTCTAGACTTGCTTGATAAACCTAGTGTGTGAAAGAACCGCACCAACTAATCTAGAAGGCTGGTTTTCTTCTTTGCATGCTCTGAATAGCACTGGAAGGGAAGGCATGGCCTGAGGGACTGTGTAGCAGAGAAGGGAATGCTTCCTTGTGTTGGGTGTGTAATTGTTTAGAAATCAGGCTAGATCCAGTGTGGGTGTTCATAGCTCTGGGGTTGAGCTCACTAGCTTAGCAGTCATTCTTTCCACCTCCTTGGCAGCCTGATAAACCCAACTGGAAGGATGGCTTGGCTGGTATCCTGATAAACCCATCTGTTGGCTTGGTTATGTCTTATGTGAATTCTGCTAATTGTAAACCACTGCTTGTGTAAGTCTGATAAACCCAATTGTGTTGGCTTGACTGAATTTTATTGTATCCTTGGCTATGGGGAAAGTCTGCTAGTGTTCCTTATTCCTTGGGGAAAATCATGCCCAGCTCGGGGGTGACAGTGTTGCTGAGAGATTAAAAGAGCACACTGGTCTATGGTTGGGTGGAACATTGCAGCGACATAGCTAGTTCTGAGGACAAGCTTCTCCAAAGATAAGTATTCTTGTTTATTTAAGTTCTACAACTATACTTGCTTATGAATTATTATGAAATTATCATGAACATGTTGAATGCATGAATGTGTTGAATGAATGATTTGCTTCTGCTGTATATATCATGTACATTTTATT